>JAXQQM020059479.1:0-458119 GCA_034641835.2 Pinus albicaulis | reverse complement strand
GGTTCATTCCATTTGTTTTTTGTGGTCTAATTTGCAGATAGAGGCACTCCCTAAATTATTACGGATAGAAGCACTCGAATTTTCTCTTGCACTGAAATGAATATCATGTGTTGGTCTTTGTAAATCTACCGATGGACCTCTATAAGTCTTACAACTATATTTGGTGCCACAGTTACACCAATCTGGTTTTCCTCCCTGATTTATGTTGTAGAAGAAACATAGAAAATTCTGGCAATGGAAGTTGGATGAAGTAATGCACCAATGTGCATAGTGGGTATACACAAACTATTTCAGGAAGAGGGCATACACGAGCTTTTGGCATACAGGAAAATTCTTTATTACCCTAAGATGGATGGGATTTATTCCATTATTTGAATGATCATTTCAAATTTGACAGAAAACAAACCAAATGTCCATGAGTTCAAAACTACTTTGATTTCCTTGAAGTCAACAAATTTGATATCTGGTCTCTGGAAAGATGTTGAAGTAAATGCAAAGAACCTGATGACTTAGGTATAATAAAAGTATATAACAGTATATAACAGTATTGAATCAACTATAATAATAGTATATAACAGTATTAACTCAGCTATAATAACAATATTGTCCAAGGAAGGAAATTGCAGAATTAGAAACCTTAGTAAAAATTGCCCTAGGATATTACATGAGATATCCATAATAAAAAACTCCATCGACAGTACCACAAAATTCAGCCCCTACCTACTTGTAAATTGATGAAAGCAACAATACTTGTATGACAATTATAGTCATATACATAAAGAAAACCTGCAAAGAATTTTATTGAATGTGAATTGAATAAATAAGATTTTACTTACCAGATTAGGGACCGAAACCATTCTTGCAACTGCAATTCTTGGTGGCAGTTTATCAAATAGATTTTGAGGTTTTGGTCTTCATTTTTGAACAGTTTTTGAAGTGAGATCTTGGGCAATATTTTTTGGGGCATGTTCAATTGCAGAAGTGTCCATGGGAGTTGGAGTTTGTGAGACAACGTCAAATGAAATGAATAAAGAGGAGCAACCAAAGAAGGGGAGTTACTTTATTTTAATTCATTTTCTGTTGATATTGGAAGGTTCAATTTGAACAGTTTTTGAAGTGGGATCTTGGGCAATATTGTTTGGGGCATGTTCAATTGGAGAAGTGTCCATGGGAGTCAAAGTTTGTGAGACAACGTCAAATGAAATGAATAAAGAGGAGCAACCAAACAAGGGGAGTTACTTTGTTTTAATTCATTTTATGTTGATATTGGAAGGTGATCTCATCTCAAGGAACCAACTAAGTTTTTTAGATCAATGGAAAGTTAGTTACTACCATGACAGGACATAAGAGCAGGTTGGAAATAACAATGAAATAAAAATGCACAATAAGCAAATTCTCAAGGGATGATGCATGCACAAGCTCCGGAAAATTTTATACAAGTTCAGATGACATTTTCAGAAATGATCCAACAAATTACTATAAATTAGGTGCCTCAACTTGGAAAAAGCACATTGAATGTGTCTGCAAAATATTAATATCCTAAGTCCAACTATGAACTAGAAAATCTGATTAGGGAAAACACTATCAGCTGGTGAAGCTAGAGGCTTGAAGTTGTCCCATTGTACTCTATTTGCAACAATAGAAGATAATGTTAGGATTATAAATAAACTAGTTCCATTTAAAATATGGGCTATTGAAACCTCACCAAGACCCTTTCAACATCAATCAGCCATCATGTTGTCCAAACGATTGTTGGTACTAGACATAGCAGAGGAATGGGGGTCTCCGAAAGAGGACATCCCAGAATCACAAGAAGATCAACTCTTAGATTCTAACCCCAGCATTACTGTAGATAGTAAGTAATCCAACACTACAACAGGATGGATCTCTGTCAATGACGAGGCATCTATGTCATATTTAAGAGAAAATTTAAGTAAGAAATGATTTCCATAAAGACCACTACACAGATTTAGAAGCACTTGATGATGAAGGCCCTACTTTCCATTTTTTCACTAGTGTATAAACTACCTGCAATGCTCAGACTTATGATATGGATGTGTAACATTTTTATCACTTTTGACTAGAAGAACAATAAGGCAGCAGATATGATGAAGCCCTAAACACATCGAATCATAATATATTTGGAGATGCATTGAAACCTGAACATGCTTCTCAGGTTAGAAAAGTGTATTTTGATCAGCAGAAAGTGAGATAAGATAAGATAAGATAATTTTATATATCCAACGAATAATAATAAATAGGTCAATGGGACTAAAAGATACAATTAGTACGAGTAGAATGTGGGAGTGCAAACACAACTCCTAGAAAATGCCTAAGATAAATCTAGGGTAAAATGAAGCAAAGAAGAATACAATAATAGGACATCCTCATAAACATGTATATAAAATTATCATATATAAGTCTAAGTGAGGGTAATAAAGCTATGGGCATTCATGGAAACACATTTGGCAGCTCAAAATTGCATTATAAGTTTGATCAAAACAGAAATATAACACCTACGCTACATTGATGTCGATGATGAGTGTGGTAGAGATAAAGAGAGGTATATTCCTAAGACATATTGTGATGTGAAAATAGTGGGATGCTTTAGTCTAGCCATTACTCATTTTGAGGCAGTGTTAATGACCGCCCTATTGAAGAAGACAAAGAAAAGTTTCTGACAAGTTTTTCGGCTTGCTTAGCTGGCTTGCTACACTTGGACAGGGATATGCTACACTTCTCTTCATTTGATCCCCCCTTAAAAACAATCCATATTTCCAAATGATTGATAGTGTGAGAAAAGGTCTTGAATGCAGAGGAGAAATATCAGTAGGAGGGTAGGAAACAAATTTCTACCACTCTTGCAATCACCCTATAAGACTTAGCACATGATGACATGGGTATCATGCCATGCCTTTTTTCTACACTGGAAAATTGAAATTCAACCAACATATGACAAAATCCTGAGCGTAGATGAAGATAATGGACCGGATTGTAGTTCTAGTTCTCCTGATAATGAGAGTAATAAGACACTCATTAATGAAGGGAAATCCTGAAGATCCCTTAAGGTTCAAGAGACGAACACTCCTATCTATGATTTTGAATATGGTAGAAACTTTGGCACCCATAATTATGTGCATCTCCAATCACCATTGCTTATTAAGTTTGAATAGAACAGTGCAAGATCTAATATTTTTTTCTTTGACAATCATCCTACATATGACATGGACTATGACGAGGAATAAAAGAAGGCTGATCATATCATCAAGCCGTTTTGTGAACCATATGAGACAAAGGTAGAAAGGTCCATTCCATTTGTTGAAGGCATCCTTATTAAAGAATTGAAAGAACAAACCAATATCTAGGAAAAAAAGAGGACTTATGCAAACCCATAATTGATTAACTACACAGTGAGAAAAATCATTTCCAGGTTTTTCTCTTATTGTTCATAGTCATGATAATTGATCTTCGAAGGAGTTTCTTCTCCTAAATATAAATTATATTCGGGGAGCTTTAATTTCTCATATAAAACAACCCCCTGTTTGCAACATTGATGTTGATGACCATCATAAAATTGTTCCTATGTTTGATCCAGAAATGTTGGAACTTACAAACTTGAGGATAACGATGGATCTGTGGCTTGAAGCAGTCAAGTATTAGCTCCCCTCAGATTTCCTTGAATAATGTTTGCCACAACATGATGCTATATTTATCAATACCCTACCTGTCCAAGAGTATTCCCATATTGAATATGGGATCCTAAAGCTCTCTAAAAAGATCCCAACAAAATGCCTTGACCTAAGCCTAATTTATATGAATGTTTCATTCATGATGATGGGGTCACAAAAAAATTACTAAGAGAAACACCCGCAACAAATATATGGATGATTTATTAGCATGCACAAGGTTGAGTTATGGAAGGTAATGATTCATAAAAAAGCACCCAAATCCATACTAGAGTGATGAAATTGATAATTTAGTGAAGACAAGAATGTATCAAAGCTTAAGCATACCACAAATTCCAGCACTCCAGGGACAAAGGAATGAAGCCATCAAACTATTGCTTGCAAGGGTTCAAACTTCAAGGTAATATACTTTGGCTCCAAGACACACAATGCATAGACTAAAATGGTTACCAAAAATTAGTATCCCTAGGAAAATAAGATGGTAGGAACTCCAAAGGGTTATAAATTAGCTTAATTAAAAAGAAGCTTCACAAATAGGAAGCTATTCGTGTTTCAAGTTACCTTACACGTTTCAGAAGGGATATTATAGTTATAATGGGGATAAGGCAACATATTCACCCAATTTGAATGAGTTTTCCTGTCATACTAGTATGTCACTCAACCCCTTTGATTTTTATTTCTAGATAAATAAGCTCAAAGACTCCCCTCACACCTTAGGATGTTATAATTATTACTTCCAAGAAAAATGAAGATAGCTCTAATTCATTTCCTAAAAAACATGAATGACAAGGTAGAAGGACATACCAAGCCTTAAAAATTGGCCCTGCCTAAAGAGATGAGTTGCCCTAGAAACACCATATTGTTAACCTAACTAAGTCTGGGTCAGTTGAGTCCAATGTTGCAAACTCACAGAATATTTGGCAATAGTTCCAACATTCCAAGTCAATAATGTGAAAAAATATTCCCAACCCTTGGTCAACTCATGCAATTAGTCTCCCAAACCATGCCATTATAACTTAGTCAAGTCAAATTGTTCCCAGTTCATATATATTGAACCCATCAACCATTCTAGATAGAGAAGATGTGCTTCAACAAGAACACATGAATGTAGAAGGTGGAATACACATGGTAAATGAAACCCAGAAAGAAAATCAACTTACAGCTCAAGAACATGTAGAACATAGAAAGCTTAAGTCTTCCATTTGCAATATTTATGCTAATTCACTTCTAGACAAGTCCCTGAATCATGTCACACAAATTTCTATTATTTTGGACTCTTTAATCAATAATGGTAGTTGTCTCTTAAGAGTATTTTCCAAAGTCACTAAATGTAAAGAAGCGAACAAGAGAATGTAGATCTCAGTTATTTTGCTTCATTCTTCCAACAACAAATAATAATTGCAAAGAATGTTGCCACTATTGTAATACTTAGCAAGGGAATTGTCATACATAGATTAAGGAACTAAAATTGAAAATTTTCTATTAAGGATACTTTGATAATTTTTCAACAAAGATAAATGGTCATAGGGAATTGCTTCAAGTTTCAAAAGACCTTGGATATTCCTCACATGGAACTTTAGGACTATATTATCAAGGAGGAGTGGATCTTTGGAGGCCATGTCTTGCTTGGTCAATTGAAGACCCTAACAGTCTCTTGAAAGAAAATGAATTTTTACTTTTGAATACCAACCACACCATTAATCGGTTCTTGTAATCACCCAATTCTTCTTATAAAGATACAAGGCAATTCCATCTTTCCTAGCATATGCTAAATTTATTGAATGATCAAGAAATGCTTGTACTAACAAACTTGGTAGGGAAAATTACTCCAACCCTATGACCAGGAAGTTGGTTGAGTGTTGACGTCCTTGGCTTGGAAGGTATTGATGCTAACTATTCTCAAGGCTATATTAAGAAGTTGGCGTAGAGTCCTATCAAACTAAAAATGGAGGATATCTATTAAGTATGGTCCAAAAGCCCTTCTTCACGTAAATTCTTGACAAGTATTGGATAATACTATGTATGAAGTAGAGGGAACATAAGAAAAATTTTTTTGGGGGAGATTTTCGAAAGTCAAAGCTCCTATGAAGTCTAAAATTTTTATGTGATTAGCATTAGGTAATAAATCCTTGAAATGGGAGGTCTTCCAAAAACCCTTATTTAGGTAAATTCATGACAAGTGTTGGATAATGCTATGTATGAAGAAGAGGCATCATAAGAAACTTCGTGGTGGGGGGTATTTTGGAAAGCCAAAGCACATATGAAGTCTAAATTTTTTATGTGATTAACATTCGGTAACAAATACTTGAACTGGGAGGTCCTCCAAAGAAGGGCACAACAAGGTCCAAGGAGATGTGCACCTTGTTGGAGATAGATGGAGACAATAGATCGATTTTATTTACTAAGGAGGCCTTAATTCTACTATTTTTTCTCACCACAAGTGGTAGGAAACTGCATTCAATAGGACAAAGGATTTATTCCTTGGTGGAGTTGACAGGCAATATTTATCTGTGTTTCCCAAAATATATTAAGATTAGACACATAATAGGAAACAAAAATGGCATGAGAATGATCTTTCCCCCTGGACTATTCCATAAACATTGTTATATTCCCAAGGAGAAAAACTCTCCTTGGAAACAATTCCAATTTATATGTTTCCCATCTATCAATTTTCTCCAATGCTTGCTCAGGTGATTGTTAAGCAAACTCTGGCTCAATAATTAAGATGATTTCTCTAGTAGAGGGAATTCCAACTCCAAAGATTTAACTTGGTTAACTGACTGGTCTATTGTTTAGGAACCCAAATCTCATGGTGGGCTTGGAATCAAGGATTCTATCAATGGGTGCTAATCTCCTATGAAGGCTAGTGTCATGGAAGTATGAATGGTGGAAAAAGGTTTTGCAGTTGCAAAAAAAAGATTTCATATGGGAAAGAAAGTAGTCTCCAGATGATATTCTTCAAGCGAGAGGATGGCCATCCATTTGGAGACTTATGAAATCTGACATTCCCATAATAATGGATCAGTTTACCTGTATTTTAGGAAATGGTAAAATATCAATATTTGGAAGAATAACATCATGGGTCACCAACTTCTTGACTTTCTTGGATCTCACTCCTTTAAATATATTATTGGAAAACAAGGAGAAAATTCCCTCTTTGACATTTCTTCATGGGATAGAGCTTTAGGATTATTGAGAGGGTGGGATTTTGGGGCTCCACCTTCACACTTGTTCCATTTGGTGGCCTCAATGAAACAAAAATTGCATGGATGCTCCCTTAAGAACCTAGAGGAATCAGACTGTAGAGGGTGGGGTTTAGCTGAGTATTCAGTTAAGCAGAGCTATGCCCAACAACTTTCTCGTTGTTCACTTCCCTACAAAACCTCAATCTGGAGAAAAATATGACATTCAAATGCCTTGCCAAAGATTAATATTTTCTATTGGACCCTATCTTATGACAACATATTAACCTCATAAAATATGAAAAGGAGAGGAATCCAGGGTCCCTCCCAGTGTGCTCTTTGCCTTTTTAGTTTGGAATCTTCTCATTGCCTATTTTTGGATTTCCATTTCACTATGGCGGATTGGTCAGTGGTGGTAAATGGCCTCGAGGGTCAGTTCAAGTATTCAAATTCACTGAAGCAACTATTTTGGACATGTCGTTGTCATTACATAAGGTCCTTTAATTGCAAGCCTCTTTTGAAAGGGTCTAGTTTGCATTTTCTAAATTCGTATGTTGGAAATTTGGCTGGAAAAAAATCGTGCCATCTTCCAAATAGATGATGAGTGAAATGGAGATGGTGGAAATTAAAGCTAAAGAACTGTTATCTAAACATATTAATTCAAAAGGGATTAAATTCGTTCCAGATCAAGATATAGACAAGTAAGAACTTCAATTGTTGGATCAATTTAATTTTAGGTATTCTTGTCCTTCTTCCCAACCCAGGGACACAGGTAAGTATGTCCATAATCATGTTGGCAGCTTCATATAACTCCACAATAATTTCATCAGTGGAGTCAGACTAAAAAAGCCTTCATTTTTTCTTTTGATGGTGCCTTGAAATGAAACCCTGAACTTGCAGGAGTCGATGTGGTTCTTATTAGTCTAAGAGGGAAGTTAACATGTCTCTATGGTGTTACAAATATCGACATTGGGATATAGGAAACTCGGTCCTCCTCAAGACAAGAGAGTTACCTGTTTTATGTAGTAGTTCTCATAGTTAATATAAAATTAATTATATCAAAGCTAATCATCTCAATATACTTGATGGCCTTCTTATGTGCATGGGAAATTGGATCCTAGTTGAACCTTCAATTCATTTACTAGTAATACACAATATTATTACACCAAATTATACAACATAACTTATCTAGAATATGGTAGACAAAAGACACAATAATGTTGCATATAACCCTTGATTACAACATTAGTGTTTATACCGAGGCACTTCAGCTCAAAAATCTCCTTTTCCACCCTCAACTAAACTCTTTTCACATGAAGATGTCGTTACTGGTAACCTGAGAGAAGGGAATTTGACCAAACCTATCTATCAGGTTACACAATGTTCCAAGTAATCGCCCTGCAATCAATACCATCGAAATGTCACTAGAGTGCACATATACAAAACAACAAAATGATATCCATGGACCATAAAAATAAGGCATTAATTAATATATTTTAAGCACATGTTGAGAGTCATTCACAACATTTAAGCAAACATTGCTACTTTCTATAGTAAATATATATCGGATAACCAGAACATTGAATAAGAGTCCAAGAGAAATGAAAAGTAATATGCATAACTAAAACAACAAGGCCATAACCCTAAAAGAGAAAACCTTTGGAAGGTGTTACACAACATTCTACAAAAATCATTGAATGTCCTTCCTTAGGACTTGATACACATTGAGAAATAATCCAAATCAATCAATACCATTAAAATGTCACTAGAGAGAACATATACAAGACAAAAAAACGACAACTATGGACCATAGAAGGTAGTTTTGATGTATAAAATCAGGCAGAAACATAATCTGGTGAAAGGAATAGGCTTGAAGTAATATGGATGGCAAAGGAAATTAACATCTTTAAAACATGTGCTCAGATTCCTATGCAACTTCTAGGCAAGCCTCGTTGCACTCTACATCAATTATCTCCCAAATGACATGAACATGGAATAAGAGTCCCACAAGATTATGAAAAGTGATATGTATGACTGAAAAAGAGTACACCCTGAAAAAACAAACCTTCAAACAATCCACAACACTCTACAAACAATGTTGAATGTCCTACCTTGGTAATTTATATGAATTCATTAACAACCCAAATCAATGGCTTGAAATGGATAAAATGACCAAAAAAAGCAACAAGTCCTAAAAGGATAGGTCTTTAGAATCTTCTTGTATGAAAACAATGCGGCACTTCCACACTAAAACACACATTTAGGAAAAGCCCAAAGAAACAACAAAAAGTAGTGTGGGGAGATGAAATGAAAAAAATATTAATGGACTTGCAATTTCTCTACAAAATTTTCTAGATTTCGAATTTATGAAAGTTTTCTGCCTTCAGTGCTGAAGCAAAAAGATAAAGCATATTTCACTAATTGTAGATGAGTAAATTATTACAGTATCCAACTTGCATAATTAGCTAGACCGTCTACACAATGAGAGGCATATGAAATTGTCAAATTGCCGATAGAAACTTATCCATATTGAAAATGATAAATTCAATCATCCCACCCAGAAATAAATGAAATAATGTTGTAAAGAGGAACAAATCATCATTGCGCATAAATAATTCACCAAAGTAGAAACCTACAATATGAGTAACTCTGACCTATGACCAAACCCATGGAAAATCAAATTAAAGTTGACCCTGGATGGATTCAGAGATTCACTAAATCCATGGTTGAAGGAATCATGCTAGTGAATTCAACCTAAGAAAGTATCTCAAAGTTCATGCACATAGTTTTGGCATGTATCAAAATCACAATCGAGAAGTGGGTTATGGACATGCTTAAACTCAAGCTTTTGAGCACTACATAGTGCAACCTACTTGCACTATTCATAATTATGTTGCATTTTGATTTGTTGCACTACTTTAGCACGGGCCTTTCATCTCAGTCACACCTATTTCAATTCACAATGGGAAAACTGAAGTGGACGAGCATCTCATCTAATGGTTACACATGGAAACCCAAAAATAATTAAGGATCACCATCTTCTTCTTTGTGTCTTCAAATTCCCAACATCTGTACAATAATGTTATATTGGATATGAGCAGAAGGGACATGAAATACTTCACCTTCCCTTGGGTTGTATTATTTATACCACAATTTCTAATAGTAAAAGGGTTAAATTGGATCAATACATTTAGTAGGCTATGGGATAGTTAGTGTTCATGTAAAGCTTCATGTTGTTCATATAATTTTGTACAAGCTTATTCTTTAAATGAGAATTACTAGTTGAGCCACTGCCCAATTTGTCATGTCATTTCTTGAAATCATTTTATTTGTTTGTATTGCTTAAGTAATTGTTGCACCACTTTTTAGGGACTATGTATATAATATTTATTCATTTTAATTATTGTGGATGTGCAGCTTCTAGTAGCATGCAATTGGAATCAATTTGGTATCAGAGAATTGTTTTGCAAGAAGTCACTAAATATTATACATAATTTATGGAAAATACTCATTCTCAAAGAATGAAGTAAATGGAGGAAGAAATGCAGTCACATTGAACTACTCAAGATTCAAAGCCAATGTTTCCTGATATGAATATGAAGATTGAGTCTATGGATTGAACGCTAACTAATATTGCCCGTTTGTTGCATAATTTAACATCATGTGTTGAAAATTTACAAGCTTCTATCCAAACTCAAAATCAAGTAGTATTGGAGGAGGCTCGCTAATGAATTTGGGTTCCTCTCTCAAAGTGGGAATGAATGTGGAGATTTCATCCCACGATGATTAGATGAAATTCTTGCAATTGGACAATTGGATGCGTTAGCTGGATCCCTTTTATGAAGTATAGTAATTCACGTGTGAAGCTTTAAATTTTCCTTTGCAAAGTTATTCATGCAATGTGCTCAAAGAAGCTTTGCTATGTGAGAATTACATGATAATAGAGTGACCCTCAATGCCGCATAAACCATGACATATGTCTGTCAAAAAGCTAGGTTAGCAGAGGCTACAAACAATTGGACGAAGCTTAATAATGTTTTTGCCACTAATTCCAATTAAGGAAGGATGACCATTGCAAAAGATGGTATGACCATCAAGCCATTCAACAACATTTTGTAGCAGAATACCAACACCACATTAAGGAAGACAATTTCTCCCTTTTATCACTATCGATTAGTGCAATGGACATTCCAAAGATGGATGTTGGACACTACATTATAGAGAAGCATCAAATTTCCATCATGATAGAGTAAGGAGTGAAAAAGATATTGATATATAATAGTGGGATGGATTGCATCTCTTTGATGGAAATTGTACATCCTAGTTACAGAAAGAGTTGGAAACTATTCTCCATTAATATCCAACTCAGGAAGGATCTTGTGACTTTAGTGTTTGACACTGGAAACCAATGAGACATCATCTCAAAAGCAATGATAAAGAAGCATAATTTACGTCCAATTGTGCATACTTAACCCTACCCCTTGGTTTTTCTTAGCAAGATCAAGTAATTGCTGAATGTGCATGTAAAAGTGGATGAAGTTCCCCATCTCAATAGATAATTTAGATGACGTGGAGTTTAATGTTGTTTCATTCGATGTCTATGATATGATATTCAACTATTCATATCTCTGGGATTGAAATAGTCTAACATCAATGCCTAAACAAAGACTAGTCAAAAAAGGCCAAAAATACTCAATGACCACACAAAAGATATCCAACTCCCTAGGTGTTAATTCAACCACTAAAGGCTAGAGGCTAATAAAAAGCTTCAATACAATTTTCTTTAATAGCCTTGTGAGCATAGGATAGTGCCACTCTCCAGTGGTCAACCAACAATAATACCCCAAGGCCTTGTTGCATACATATCCAACACATATGAGAAGTTAGAAGAACAAAAGAATTTGGACAAGTTATTGTAGCACTATTTCAAGTTGTTATGGGAACTACACAAGATGCCTCCAAGCCATGCAGTCCAACAAATCAATGAGTTGCAACAAGTTTTTGTGCTATTGAATGAGTCACAGTGCAAGGATTTGTTGTTGAAAAACTAGGAGATCAAGAGGTAGATGCAAGACTTAATAAATAATGGCCAAATATGAACCAAATCATTTCTTTGTGGATCTGTTATTTTTTTTTCCAAAGAAGGATGACACATGGAGAATGTATTATTCTCTGTTGAATAGAAACACCATCGAGAAATGGTGTTCATTGTCATGCACCAAGAACCTAATCGATTACATTCATGAAGGTAATTATATTAGTAAGGTTAACCTAAAGTTTGGGAACAACTAAATCTGTATCAAGCTCGAAGATATATGAAAGAAAACTTTTGAGCCACGACAAGGATTTTTTCAATGGTTGGTGAAGTCATTCGATATAATTTGTGCCCCTATGACATTCGCAAAGATATTGAACAAAGTGCTCACATTATATCTTAACTATTTTGTGATTGTGTACTTGAATAACATACTAGTTTTTAGTAAAACTTGGGAGTACCATTTGAAACAATTGGATCAAATATTATTAGTATTATGAATAGAAAAGGAATTAATCAATACAAAGCAACATACATTCAAGCATACAAAACTAGTGCATATTAGGTTTTGAAATAACCAAGATTGATTCAACATTGCTCTAAATAATATTTCAGCTATTTCCAACTGACCATTACTAAAGAACATTCACAACCTACAAAGCTTCACGGAAATTGAAAATTATCTAAAGATATTTCTTGTGTAGTTTTCCGATGTCATGCACCCTGTTAATGCACTAGAATGACCAATTCAATTTTAGTTAGGGCAATTCACAACAAAGATTATTCAAAGAGATCAAGTGTCAAGTTTTGACTACTACTATTCTTTCCTTACCTCACATTCAACAAGCCCTCGATATCAACATGGATTCTTGTAAAAATTCCATGGGTACGTCATTGATGCAACATGAAGACCAGTTGCACACCACTCCAATACTTTTTTAAGCATTCTTAATTACACAATATATGACCAAGATATGTACACATTGGTTCAAGCAACATATCATTATAGACACTGTTTGAGTGGAAAAGAGGTCATCATTCATAGCAATCACAAGTCTCACCAATCCTTTGAACATATAGAAAGATCAAGAATGCACACCACATTACGTGGTCCAGTTATTTTCATTTCAATTAAGTGTTGAAAAGGAAGAACAGGTAAACTAGCACATTACCTTCCATGACCATTAGCAATCAGATTGATAATGTTGATAATAAATTCATAAGAAGTTGTTCCCTTCATAGAATTTCAAAGCCAACAAAATAGAAATTGGGAAAGTATACTCTACTTCCAATCTTAGGTAGACCATGAGAGTCAATTTCAATGGATTTCCTTTAGGTTTGTTGACAACTTGTAGGGGCAATGACTATCTCATGCTAGTTGTGGATGGCTCAATAAAATGAGACATCCTCCCATCTATAAAGGCACACAAAGGTTTTGAACCTTCAACCAAGATCCCAATCAAATAAAAAAGTACACAATGAATTGCAAGAAGGTAACATGTACTTGAACCCTGAACCTTGTCAACTCAAAAACAAAAAAAACAAAAAAAAACTCCTCAGTCTTCTATGTTGGAAAAGCTCAAAGTACTTATGACCATTTATAATTGAACATAAACCTCCATTTAATTTTTTTTGTGCAAAAACGTCTGACCCAGATCATATTGTCAAAGAAACAAACTCAAAAGAATGCATGGAAGCTTTTACAGAGCTTTGTGAGAGCTCACATGTCTACGATGTAGAAAAAAATGACTACACAGGGCTCTGTATACTGCCGTAATTGAATTTGGTCGCATGCATACCAATTTACATTGGGCCTATCCCTTGGTTTCTTAGATCTCCAAAACCACTCACTAGCACATTTGGCCCAATTTTCAATGGCAAAAATGTCTCTCTTGCGACACATAGGCGTCCCAAGAGTGACACTTTGAGGTGGGGAAAAATGTGGTTTCTCTTAGAGTCGCAATTCTGACACTTCAAAAAAGTGTCAGAAGAGCGACACATTTTCTGATGTTTCCAGATGGGCATCGCTCTTTCAACATTAGCAAGATCATTGCTTTTCTGACGTTAGCTAGACCATCGCTATTTCGACGTTAGCAGAAGCATCTCTCTACCGACATTCCATAACTGTCACTCTTCCGAAGTTAGCAAGATCGTCGCTTTTCTGACGTTAGCCAGACCGTCGCTATTCCGACGTTAGCAGAAGTGTCGCTTTACCGACATTCTGCAACCATCACTCTACCAACGTTCCAAAAAGTCTCTCTATCGACGTTCCATAACCGTCGCTCTTCCGACGTTTTCCAGGTTTTGAAAATCATGTCGCTATTTCGACGTTTGTGACTTTTAGTCGCTCTACTGACATCTTGCAGAATTTGTTGGAAGTTTGACGTCTTGCAAAGTTTGTCACAAGTCCGACGGTTTGGAATTCGTCCAACAACCATCGCTATTCCGACGTTTGTGACTTTTAGTCTCTCTATCGACATCGTGCAGACTTTTTCGGAAGTCTGACGTCTTGCAAAGTTGGTCGCAAGTCTGACATTTGTATGTGGATAAAAAGTGTCGAAAGACTGATGGAAACAAATTTATATAGAAAAAAAATAGGTTAATGGTGAATACAATAGGCTATCCCAATGATGGGTTAATGGTGAATACGGTAGTGAGGTCAAATCAAGGCTCATATATGATGCTATCCCAATGATGGGTGAATGGTGAACACGACAAATATTAAGAAGTAAGAAGTCAACTCATCATTATCATATGCTCATTATCTTATTGGATAGTCTTTAATAATTACAAATACTATAAACATCCACCAGATATAGAAATATTTCTTCAAATCTGCATGGCCTGGGAGTTGCTTAACTCGTCTAAATAATTTCTAAATGAATTTACACTAAAAAATGCTAATTTGATTCTTGTAATATCCCTTGAAAGGTGCTCTTCATGTAATTGAGTTTTTTGTTGCCTAGAAAAGGACAGAGGACACCTCAATTTTGACTTCTAACCAGTTCATGGTCTTGCTGTCATATATATATAGCCTGAATCAGATTTTTTTCATGCCACATAAGGACATATTTATTTACAAATGAAGCACAACTTAAAAGTATTCATGGAAGAAAATTGTAAGTATCCTCTATGTGTGGAGAAATACTGCCAAAAAGTATGCATTGTTGCTTCTTCTTATACAGTTTCCCTCACTGCTAGCTTTAGTCATATTAAATAACCTTACTCAGTTCTTGATAGATCCTGAATAAGGTGCACAAGGTTTATATATGCGCTCTTCTAATAACAAAATATAGGTAAACCCTAATGTATACTAAGGTAGGTTGTAGGTTGACCTTCCCTTTATGATTAGATCAACAAATACGAATCTCCAGAATTTCTTGTGTTATGGTGTATCCTGAGCATAGGATTACGAGACCCTCATGCGTAGGATGAAATTTTCTCTTATAAAAACTGAATCCATTGCTAGTTTGCTACTCTTACACATTTGATGCCATACCCATTTTTTCATGCTAAAGGTACTTTCCTCATTGTGCCTAAACAAATATGGAAAAAAAAATGGGTGTAGTTTTCCAACTCCAGGAATACGTCCAATGATATCAGAGCATCTCAAGGAATGTGTACTGTGATGGCAGATGACCTCGATAGGTACTTGTTTTCACCTAATGATTTACTTCCTCTTATAATTTGTCAAGGATGGAATAAGTTGGATCAAAGAACCAAATTTTAAGCCTATTTTAAACTTGTACAGGTTGGCTCCAAGATACATATATAGGTTGGCTAATCCACTAAAGATATGTCAGCCTCCTTAAAAGACATGTAAATTCAAAAAGTTAAAATGAGTATAAATAGAGGCTAAACTTTCCTCCATTTTGTCCTTCATTCATTGAAGAAATAATTAGAAGACAAGAAAAAAAATTATGAAGACAAGGAATCAGGACGAAGATCATAAACCAAAATCTTCTATGGCATATCTCCTAAAGGACCAAACTTATATGTGATCCATCTATGTACTAAAAACACCAAAGCCTTTGTGATTCATCTCTTAGGAAATATAGGACCAAAAGTATGAAGTAATTTCTACGCAAAGTAATCGAATTTTTTTTGTGCAAGGAAATAAATGTATCTCTATGGGAAGGGGCCAAGAACTTATGGATTATTTCTAAGAAACCAGACCGAAAATTTGTGAGAAAGAGTTGAGATCCTGAAGTTGAATTTTTGTGTGAAAAATTATTGCATCACTTATGGAAGAGGATCCTACATTCTTTGTTTTCTTAATATTGTCACCATATTAAGAAGGGACTACTAGTTTTATTTACTCTTTTTGTTAGGGCAGTAGAGCCTCATTAATGTGCACTAGTGTTATATGTTCCCAAATATTGTCGAATCTCAGTTTATGAACATGAGTGCAAGGTAGGGGACAAAGTGAAGAGCTAGTTCAGTGAAGGAAGTTAGGAGCTGCTAAATTGGAGATTGGATACTAAGTGATTTGAGGAGTGAAATATATTGTTATATGAGAAGACATTCTTGGAGCATTCATAGAAGACCTTGTTTAAAGCATTGATGAAGATCTTGTTGAATACTTGAAGCCCTATTGAAGAAGCCTCATTTAAGCAGAATTGAAATCCATTGAAGTAGCCTCTTGGTAACAGACCTTGATAACCCTTTTTGGAGCAGTAAAATTTATCTATGATAAATATCTTGATGATGAGAAACCTAAACTATGACAATCTGAGACAGAATGTGGGATATGATCTGTAGCGGATCTTGTATATTTTGGAGCAGACTTTGGAGACTAATTGAAATAGATTAAATTCTTGACCTAAGTACATTCGAAGATATGTCAAACATACCATTGAATACTTCTGAATAAATACATTGAAGCCAATTTGAATTATCTTGGAGGCAATCTATACCACCTATAGAATAATTTGTTGAAGTAAATCTTGGAGCGGTATGTGAGGCATTTGGAGCAGTATTGGAGACATTCTTGAAGCATTGGTAAAGTATTGTTGAAGATATATTTCAAGTATTGTTGTAGAAGCTTCTGGAATACTTGAAGTCGTATTGAATCCACCTTAAAGGATTAAACCATGAAGAGAGGGTTGGATCCTTAGAGGATTGGAGTCCTCATCTAATATTGGAGCATTCTAGGAAACTAGGTTGGAGCCTGGATTGTCTTTGAGGATTGGATAAGAGTTTGGAGCCTCATTGAGAAAAATTTGGATCTTGGATTGATTTTTTAGTATTGGAGTCCTCATACGAGGTTGGAGCCTTGTTGAGATCAAGGTTTGAGCCTTGAAGGAATTTTATTGTACAAGTTGAGCTTGATTTTTTGTAAGAGGATTGGAGTCATCATTAGTTACGTCAATGACAAAGGGGGATATTGTTGAGATGTCGTCACTATTTTCATTTATGACCCAATTGAATTTGGATTCTTGAGCTTACCTGCAGTGAGGTTTCCACCTAGATCCAACATTATGCATGGAACCATAACACCCCTGACATGCCAAACAAAAGGAATATCAAGAAAAATTAAGGAAATTTGTAACTTGTTTTGAATGAAAATTTGTACAATACTTAAAGAGACGTTGTTGAAACATAAAAGTATATTTTGGATGCAATATAACCATATTTTATCAAAGTGTTTGTTATAAATACCAACACATTGCTTGGAGCTCACATATGTCAACAAATAAAAAATGTGGAATGTGATGGAAAATGAATTCATTGGGTACTTTTTTCCACCTAATGGTTTAATTTCTCTTACAATTTTTTAACGATGGAATAAGCCAGATCAAAGAACCAAATTTGAAGCCTATTTTAGATCTGTATAGGTTAGCTCCAACATAGACAAGTTGGATCCTCCACTAAAGATATATTCACCTCCTCAAAAAGACATGATAATTCAATAGGTTCGAATGAGTATAAATAGAGGTTGGAATTTCCTCCATTTCAGCCTTCACTTGTCCAAAAATTAAATAGAAGAGAAGAAAATAAAGTAAAAAGAAGACCATGAATAAGGACTAAGATTAGAAACAAGATTGTTTTGTGGCATATCTCCTAAAGGATTGAAATTATCTATGATCCATCTCTGTACTAAAAAGACCAAAGTCTTTGTGATTCATCTCTGAGGCATAAGACCAAAAGTATGAAGTAATTTATGTGACAATTAAGCAAATTTTTTTTTTGCATGGAGGTAAAGGTATCTCTAATGGGCCAAGACCCTGTGGATTATCTTTGAGAAAGTAGACCAAAAATTTGTGAGAAAGAGCTCAGATCCTAAGGTTGAATTTATGTGTGAAAAATTATTGACACATTTTCACTCCACCTCTCACTGGACATTTTCATTAACCACATTTTGCAGTTTGAATACAAAATGCCATTATACAAGGAGATCACTTCCTAGTGCAGGCTGATCTTAATTCTTGGGGCATTAGCCTACAAAAATAACAACACAGTGCACAAATATGTCATATAATTTGAGGTGCTAGATCAGAAAGAAATGTAATATTTCCACAATTAACTCTGTATAGTTGTGCATATCATAATTCCCAACAAAAGTAACTTCTCACCCTACAAAGACAAACATATTCTCTACAGATAGAGTCAGAGCGTGATGACCATTGTGAAGGTTTTATGCATAAACATCTATAACAACTCTCAGGGAAAATCATTTATTCATTTTGCCATATTTCAATAACAGATTAGAAAACAACATAGTATAAAATGATAAGTAATTCAAGATTATCAAAGACACATCCACTGCAAGCATTTATACATTCACTAGTGATGAGATTCTAATTGCAGATTTTGACACACACAAACACACAATGAAACTCCTAATAGAATATTTATAGAGTGTTATAACACTCTCAATTATTGACTGACTTAAATAGCTGATTTGAGGTCTACAAGTTAACCGATCAATGAATGCTATCCTTAAGACTACTCCAAACTAGGATCTCAATCTCCATAACTGTAGCTTCGATTCAAATAATCTCAAATAGTTTGAAAGAAATATATAATATACAAAAAGAAAAAAAAAAAAACAATGCACAAAAGTAATAGAACAATACACACAAGTAATAGTATCATCTGAATAGAGTAGAGTTAGTATAAAGGTTGACCCAAAGATGAATGCACAATTGTTCCCTTGACTATAAATTTACAATGATATCATAAATTTACATGCTAAGCTCTAAAATTACTCTAATTATTTGTACTCTTTGAGCAAGTATCTACCCCCTACGTTGCTATAGAACCTGTAGCAATGAGGTTTTGGAAAGGTATTTTCCATTATATTGTCTTTATCTAAACTTAATGGACAACATACCACAATCCCCACCTGTGTATGGAACAAATTTATGGCCCTATATCTTTTACAGGAAGAGCCATTGCAGACATCTGATTTGCAGAAACTAGGGAAACATAGATCCTAGAAACTTTTAAACATTAATCATTTCTAAAAGGCTTGCTACCCCTGCCTCTAGATCCAAGCATGCTGAGAAGCAGCAAAAACCAAATTTTTAACCCAAGGGTAACTAGTAACGATTAATTGGTGAGGGGAATTTCAAGTGATCCCAGAAAGAAGTGAAAAACATGTATCCACATGCACAGGAATAAAACCAGTCACCAGGATGACAACTAAAGCATGAACCTTAGCGACAGTAAAAATGAGTCAAAATTTGAGTCATTTGA
Source organism: Pinus albicaulis (assembly GCA_034641835.2). NCBI lineage: Eukaryota > Viridiplantae > Streptophyta > Pinopsida > Pinales > Pinaceae > Pinus > Pinus albicaulis. Next base: position 438,515 of record JAXQQM020059479.1, on the reverse strand, counting down.
TCCTAATTATCCCGAGTCAATCTGAGTTGAAAACTGAGTCATTGTATCTGAGTTGATCTAAGGCTGGGTTAAAACTTGAGTTGATAGGTGGCTTAGTCAAAGTCTGAGTAGTTTTCAAATTAGGATTGCAGGTGCATTTTTCAGTGTCTCGATGTGAAATAAATCTATTCTTTGGTCTTCCGTAAATTCAGTGTATTTGTGTCTCCATCACTGTCAATTGTCGCGGATAGAGAAGTGTTTACATCTTCAAAAATAAGAAGGTACTACAATTATAGCATAGGTACTACATCTTCAGAAATATTTTGCCTTGGCATAGGTTCATCATTGTCACATAGACACAAATTATAACATTCTACAATTATGGCTCATGTTATTTCACAAAATTTATTTTCAAATGGAAGTTCCAACCAGTTTTTCAACCTAATTCTGAGCATGAATTTACAGTCCATATTCCAGGGAGACTTATCTACTGCATACTTACCCACAACATCTTTAGATGGAACTACTGCTTCATTGAGAGTACTAACAAGTTTTTTAACCTGCTCCAAAGTACCATTCTACAAGGCAAACACACTATTTTTAGTATAGTGCACTATAGGGAGCACTATTTTCAGTATAACTTTGAGGACTAACCCTTTCTCATTTTATTTCCATTATTATCTCTTCTTCTGTGACCGTATGAATGAGGTGTTGTTCAGATTACTGTTCGGCTTGGGTAGTCTAAATATCTTGATGTCATCAGGTGACTGAAATAACATTTCTCCACCTCTGCTATAGGGGACCTTGTTTGGAAGTTTACACTACATTTGGAATCAATGTGACTTTGTGCTTGGGGTGTGCCCATTTGAGGAAATGACTCCCCTCCTTCCTTAGCCGTCTTGAACACCTTTGGACTCCTAGAGCATGAAATTAGCTGGAGGTAGATAGGTCAATCTTGGGATCTTTTTTATTTTTTGATTGTACAAATTGTTTTTCTTCTTACGTCTTTGAGACTCCTTGAGCACGAAATCAAGTGTAGCTAGATGGATCAATCTTAGGAGCTTTTTAATTCTTTGATTGAACAAATTGGTTTTCTTCTTACATCTTTGAGACTCCTACAACATAAAATCAACTGGACCTAGACGTATCAATCATGGGAGCTTTTGATTATTTGATTGTACAAATTGTATTTTCTTCTTAATCATCAATAGCCTAAATTGAGATTGATCCTCTTCATTGCTTTGTTCCTTGTTCCCCTAAGATTGATTAGGAGCAGAATGAGCATCCTGCTATTAATTCCTAAAAAAATGCCCAAATATGTGGTAAATATTACACTTGAAAGGTAGTTGATAGTAATACAATTCTTGGAGGAAGATCCTCTCATCCAGCTATAGAGGAATGGCCTCCACGAGACGTTTATCCAACTCGACTTCAACACAAATATAGGTCACAAAAATTGGCATCCCTTGTGTTCTGCCACTTCAAGTAACTTCCCAAAGTCACCATCGATATCCTTTAGAATATCCTTGTCCCAAAAGATAAAAAAAAAAGGGGATGCAAACCCATAACAAAACGAGGAGAATTCCTCCATTGGATTGAAGTTTAGAGACCAAGGATTTAGATACAGTGCAGCAGTGCCTGGAATCCTATAAAATAAGGACCTGAGAAAAATATTAAATCCTAATCTTCTTCAGATATGAACAAGAAAGCAAAATACACCTCTTCAAAGTGCAAAAACATAGAGTTGTCCCTACATATTTGGAGCCCAACAATATGAGATCCATATATCTACTGCAATCAGACTATGACGCAACCCAGTGAATTTACATATCAATGCTCATCCTGTGAGGATGGACACTTTCCATCAAGTTTCTGAGGTCTAGATCAACAAAGATGGGATCATTACCTTCTTCACAAATTGGCTTGTTTGGGTCATCTTCACAGGCATGAATAAGGTGGCTAACAAATTTTCAAGAAATTTAATTGGATGATCAAAAGAAAGGTTGGACAAATTAGTAGACACAATCTAGACATCCATTAAAAACATACTCTCTATTCATCAAATACTAATGGTGCCAATTTTAAACTAGAGTATTAGCCCAAAAAAGATCCCCTCCTTTCAAAAACATCAAAACATTCATTGATTTTTTCCTTAGGTGTAACATTCAAGATAGGGATAAGATGGCAGAATTTTATATGGATAATTTAATACTGCTTGCTATGAATGTGTGGGACCCCAACTCTCAGCTAGGTGATGTGAAATTTATTTCTTTAGCCTCCTGGATGACCCGTGAAGAGACCATGGTAGAATATATCAAAAGAATCATGGAAAAAGAGATTAATAACCTTTGTGGATCATGGAATAACTACAAGGGCTTCGCATTATCACTATTAACCAAATGATTATAGTAGAAGATCGACCGATGACAACTGTCTACAAAAATAAATAGGAGTAGGAAAAGCTTCATTTCGAAGATACCTTTAGATTGTTGGGAGATGAGAGCCTGCAAGCATGCCAAAGAAGGTGGCATACCTTTCCACACAGTTTGTGAATAAAGGAATATCATTCACCAAAGAGGTTGAAGAGTGTTTTGGATAGAAGAAATATTAACAAAATAAAGATTAACGAGCCAAACCATATGTAAATAATTCTAAAATATCTCTCGTTTGATTTAATATTCCACCACAAGGCCGAGAGTAGTAATTTCAGAGAATCATTTATGCCAAAGAAATTATTTACCAGTTAGGTTGAGCCTATAAGTTAAATCATAGTGATGTGATGTACCTTTCTCTATAGATATAGATCATAGTGCTAAAGAAGACTTTGCAAATCTGATAGATGGTTATGGAAAGGATATTGGACTAAAGAATGTTGGATAAATGCAATCCTTTTATAGTCCGATGTGGCATTGCTCCAGGGTAATAACTGATACTCAATAGAGTATCAGACATCAGTGATATGTCACTTGGTAGTACTTGATGGTTTTGATATTCAGCTGTGGTTGATGGGTGCTAGATACTTTTTCATATGTCAAAGAACTTATTTTATCACCTCAAGTTTGATCTACCTACAATGGCACCCTACTTAGTGATAACATAAGGATCTAGGATTTGTGCATGCATGAATAAGACCAGTCCTTATACTTATTTTTCAACCCAATGAAAAGGACCACAACATTGTTCTATTAGATGTGTTCTATAGGTTTGAAACCTGTTGGTTGCATTTACAAGTTTGGAAGGCTATGCTTGAAATTTCTCCAAGGGAGTCAACACAAGAGGATTATAAAGAGGGAAATGAAACCTACAACTATCATTTCATACTGCTACCTCTAAAGAAGTCCTATTTTTTGCCTCAAAGGGAGGCCTCTATACATTGCTATACCTATATTCATTTTAATACATGGTGCATGTGGGAAGGGTCATCAAGTGTATACCCAATTATAAACCATTAAATAGGGTGATTACTCTTGTAGTACATACAAGAGAGGTATTATGATAGAACAAAACCAATAACATGACAATCTTAATCTCATATCCGAGTGTACACATAAATGAAATTCCTATTATGATCTACCATCCATGAAGCTTTCCTTGTGAAATAAACATCAAAAGCACCATGGAAATGCCAAGTCACAAAGGAATTAACATGTCCAAGAATCTTACCATATAAAGAATGGAATGTCTTTGTACTAGTTCTTAGCATGGTTACACACTCAAGTGATGGAAATATCTCATATAAAGACCAACTATATATGAAAATCACACAAATTATACCAATTAGTCTTATGCTACCATTACAGTGTAAAATACTGCATGACTCAACTATCTTTTGCAAAATTTTGAAGGAAAAATGCACAACTAATTTCAATTGGTTAACACAAACACCTAAGTTGGATAAGTCTACTAGTTTGGTGGTCAATGGGCGATAAGTTAGTGATGGTAATAGTGTTGAGCCACTAGATGTGAAGTTTAGCAATGGCCATTTCCTTGTTACTGTAGCAAGATATACTTCCCAGTAATTAAAACATGGCTCCATTTCCTTGCTACTATAGCAAGACACACTGCCCAATAATTAAAACAAAACCCCATTTCTTTGCTGTTGTAGCAAGGCAAACTGCCAAATCATACTGTCTTAGGTTTCTTTTGGATTTGTAGATACAATTAATATAACTGAAATTTTTTAGGTTCTATTAGTATTGGGAGATAGGCCAAATACTGGATTCCAAATTTATTAGAATCAATTCCTCGACATGCACTCCAAATCACCTTCCACTTCCTCTCCATGTTAGGGCCATGTTAGTGCAATGTTTTCACCATGTCATCACCACATCAGCAATGAGCCATGTCATGATGATACACCATCTACCACATAGGTATGCCACATAATTCTACTTTAGTGCCACAACATCATGAACCAAATAACAATTACATGTTATGTTCCATGTGGGTGTTCCACATACCAATGAATATATTACTGTTCTTCACTGAAAATTGAGATTGTGATCTTCAAACAGTCTACAAACAGAGATTTTCAGACATCTTCTCTGAGATTTTCAGTGACCTATCTCTGAGGTTTTTTAGTGACAAGACAAAAGTAGTAGGCCTTGACCCATAGGAGGGAACCTACAAGTAGACACAACAACGTTTGCCATCAATAGCATAACATGCTCCCATTTCCTTGCTTAGAAAAATGAGAAAACAAGAGCACATGGCAATGTGTTTTTTTGGAAAAATGTGGAAGAATTACATGAAAAATTTGATGTAATTATATTTCATGGATTTTCCACATTGATACTTGTTCATTAGAAGGAAATATGCATGCATTGTTGGCTCAATAATGCCCATGTGCGCTTATGTTTTGAAAAACACCTTTGAGATTCATCTTTGACGGCTCAACGTTGTGTCTGTGTGGGAGCCAACACACATACACACACAAAGATTACACACAGACATAAACCAGAGCTCTTGTTGTGTTCAATTAGCACGATAAACCTTGTGTTGGGTGAACCCTTCAACCTTGCAAGACTGGGCTGAGTGGGGAGATTTGAATCCTGGGTGGAAATCATTTTAGGTACATGGAGTAACCCCTAGAAAAAACTCAAGTAATCAATGTAATTTGTTAGATCTAGGTCCAACTTTCTACCTGCACCTGGAGTTCCTTTGTACCTAACTACAACACAAGGGAATGCGATAAGATGGATACGATACCTGGTGGTTATATCACCATAACTAGAACAAGCAAGTATAAAAATAGTATAACAAAAAAGTTTCAATGTATAAAAGCATGTTCAAACTTACAATCAAATAGAGGAAAAAACACATACAAAAAACCAGATAATAATCATGAACAAGCTTCATATTGAATTATGAACTGTAAAGGAACTTACAAAATGTGACACTACGAACCTAGTCAAGCACACAAGAAAAAGGATACTGGACATGACCTTGGTTGACAAGTTGTATTGCTCATGATGCAAGAGGATTTGTACATGCGCTGCCAAGTCATTCAAAATCCATAATTATCCATACAATAAATACAAGTAATTGATGTATTATTTTTTACTCTAAGATGCATTCTTATGATAATATTAGAACATATGTTGACAATGTCAAAACATAGCTGAATAAGCTCCTCTTCATTTAAAGAAAAATTTATTGGAGTTGCTTGAACTTGGAACAAGCCTCCCACGATTTGAAAGAGTAGCAACTAAGTCAACAGTGACTTTTTTGTTGCTACATTAGATCGAGGGAGGTTTGATCCAATAATAAATCACTCCAATAAATTGTTCTCTACTAAACAGGGCCAACCATGTGAAGGTGGAAGCTCTTATGGCCCCTCCCCCCCTCACAACACTCTCAATTCCCCAATACCCAATCTATATTTCATTTTTTACTTTCATGAGTAGAAAATAAAAATATTCAATAAATAATTAAAAAATAATGCAACAAAAAGTATGCAAGAAAACATTGAAAGTGCTTGACATAAAAATAGTATGATAAATGAGTTTTTATATAACAAAAAAAAGGTTCCAAGTATGGTAACATTTGTCTTATAATAATACAATATTTTACATTATCAAATTTTCTTTTTCTTATTCCTACTTCTAAAGCTCCTAACTACATCATCAACATCATTGTGCTATACTTCTGTTTCGTGCCTTTCTCGCGTAACAGACCTAGTTGTGTACTCACGATGTCTGGTCTCATGCAGTGACGGGACATCGTCTACACAAAAAGATAATATTAAATTTTAATTGTCAGTTTTTAAATATCATTGAGCTAGTCGGTAATATTAATAAAAAAAAAATTGTAATGAGATTATTTACCTAGTGCACCAGTTGTCACCATTGGAACCATTTCCCTGTGTTCCTCTCTGGTGGTAGGATGCTCAAGTACAACATTCTCTGTCATTTAAACAAAAAACGCTATAATGACACAACCATCAAGGTATAATTAGAAAAAATTATAAGTGGAAATTAATTACCGTCATGGCCCTCACTGATATTAGCATTGTCGGCCTGGTCCCCACTACAATGATGAGGTTGCACGTGAGGACCATGTACTTCTGGAAATATTTCACTCTCAACGCATTGCTCTACAACTGGGTTATTTGGCTCGTTGAAAGTGTTGCTCCCTTGATTTAAAAAAATATGTTAGACATTAAATTTATGGATGAAAACAAACATATTGAAAGGTTAATATTTTACCTTATCAGGCATTCTGGATCTTGGGACCTGTCCAAAGCTTCTATGATGTTCAACTATGGCTTGATAGCCGGAACGAAAAGCGATGTCTCTGTCTTCCTCTATGGTTTCTGTTCCAAAGTCATCACCCTACATTACATATAATTGTGTATTTTTAATGTTATTTGATGGAATTACAAAAATGTTGGAAGGTGATACAATTAATTATAAGATGTTTAGCTACTTACAATTTTTGCTGCTAATTTCAAGTAGCTGCCATGGCCTAGCTTGTGATGGCTTTTTTTTTTGCAATCCTAGCTTTGGTTGCCTTCGAGGTGTTAGGAAACCTATCATCAAAAGCTTAAAGTCAGATATGACATAGCACACTTTTATTTTAGACATAGAGAAAATTAAAGCTATTGAATTAAAGTTTTAATTTACCTTGCAGGTCTAGTTAGCATTTTTCCTTCTTTCTTGGCCTTTTTCTATTTTCCATCATCGATGAGTGCTCTCCACTCCCTCTTTGGAACTGTGAGAGGATGCTCGTATCTAGAGTTAATTTACAATTGCGTCCTATAGGTGTCCCTGGTATATTTCAGATATTTACCAACTACCCGAGCGACTGCTATTCTATCAAATGTGCCCACCCCAAAAAGGGCTTCTAGATAATCTAGAAGTTCTTTTTTTAGGTTGGAATTATGGGAATTCCACCTTGTGCATATGGTTGGGCCAAAAATTACCAACGCTTTGCTCTCCAAAAACCTGTAGAACTCATTGTTTCCTACACAGAAAATAGATATTATCATTAATTTAAAAATAAAAATCACGATAAAATATGTCTTAGATAGAGTACATGAAATAGTTAAAATATTAAAACTTACTTGAGAGTTGTACGTGCTTTATAGGAACACCTTCATCGTTCACCAAAAATGTGCCATCAATGGTCCCCGTGGAGGTGACACGTGTAGCTCTAGGAAATGCAATAATATAGTTGGCCATACCAGCCTCATCACTGCCAACATGTTCAGCGGTTGGTTGGGTGTCTTCTTGGGCAGGGTGCTTTTCTTGGGTGCCACCTAAAGGCGTAGAAAGTGTACGAGAGGGTTCCTCGGCAATCTCTTGTGTTTGTGTCCCACTACCACCAACACCAGGGGAAACAGGTGTCAGATAATGCTACATACAAAAGAATTTTTTTGTTAGTTTGGTTAATGAAAAAATCAAAAATCAAACTATCACAATTGATCTCGTGCAGAACAAAAAAAATATTCTTTTGATTTTTTATTATTACCGTATATGTTTCTAGCTGGGTCATAAGTTATCTTATCCTCATTCCTAATTTAGGTGTTTGAGACGTAACGTCTACCAAACGCTCAAGTTCCAACTTTGCTTTTTGCATATTTTTTTGTAGCAACAATAATGGACATGGGGATGAAGAAAACTCTTCCTCGTTGAGGGAATCATTAGGTGCACCATGGTCAGGCATTTGCATATTTGAAAAAAATTAACATTATTTCAATTATGTAAATAACTAAAATACTTGAAGATAGAGTAAGGTTGGAACTTTACGTGTTCTTCTGTTGCCCGCTTTCCACGATCATCCTGTCCTGGGGTTGAAGCTGTACTGCCATGATCAGTCTGCCACATTGCAATAAAATTAGAAATGTGCAAATTTGAAAACAATATCTAACTTGAAAACACAAAATGAAAACTGAAATAATTTCTAAATTTACCTTTATAACACATAAACTTTGTGCATTAAAGAGGCCCTGGAGTGGTTGAGTATAATTAAAAGTAAGGGTTGTAAGCCAAATTTTTATACTTACACCTTGCTAGTAGACAATTTTTGCAAAGTAGGTAGATTAGATGAGGCTAACTAGATTTTTAGTGAAGCTTTAATGAGCGGAATAAAGCTAACTGTAGTGACCTATAATCCATTGGTCAATGGATATTGCAAGGGAGGGAAATTGGATGAAGATTTCCTTCTCCTTGAAGAAATGAGTGAGAATGACTGCATGCCTGACATAATTACATACAGTACCATAATTTATGGGCTAATAAAAGAGAAAAAGATCTTAGAGGCTTTGAAGTTGCATGATCAAATGGCAGACAAGGGCTATGAACTATATATGAAGAAAAAGATTTCTTATCTGCGGTACCCTTGCCAGATCCTTATAACGAGTGGTCACATTACTTGTGGGATGATTAACTTTCCCAGTCAGTAGTCGGCTCAAGGTGATCTTGGGTTGTGTGTTTTTAAAACTATGGTTACACCTGGGCCTCCAAAATTTTATTACATCATGATATATCAAATCTATGTTGGATAAAACTACATTGAATTAGCTATCAATGTGGACTTATGGAAACTTGCATGAACCAACAGTCACTAAAGTGCATGATGGAGGGCCATTTCGGACAGTTAGGCAACTTCTTCAGAAGGATTTACCTCTTGATTTGAACTGTGAAGAGAATGGGCTTCTCATAAGAAATAATGAAATTATATTATTCAATGGTGATAAAACACAATTGTTGAGTTTTCTTACTCAAATTTGTAATGCAATTGTTAAGTGCAAAGGTTCAGGAGCGGCAGTGAAGTGCTTGAATTCAGTTGAACTTTTTTTGATTGAATTTTTATGCTTAGATGCTTTTAATGCATCTTTGGATGATTTGGTTCTTGCTCATTGTGATTCTCAAAGAAATATATTTATGAATGAGCTAGGAAATGATAGTGGAAATGCAAGCCTTCTTAGGGCTTAAAATGTTTCAAGGGAGGAAATTTTTTCCTAGAGATTAGCTTAAATAGATTTGCATGATAAGGATTTTTTTTTGATTAATGGTCCTACAAGTGTCCACAAACATTCATTACATCGATTATAATCATACGTACATCTGGGCTCTACAATGATTATTAACCCTCTAATATGGTGGCCACTTGGTGCAGATTTTGATGGGGATTCCATTCATGTTTTTTATCCCCAATATTTAGGATCTTGAGCTGAGCTTTCTTAGCTTCTAAGTGTTGATAAACAAATGTTTAATTCCCATTTTGGAGAGGCAAGAATAGCACTAAGTGTTGATACTTGATACATTGTTGTATGCAGATCTTTTATCCATTCACATGATGTAGAATCATACCATTGGGGTTGGAACAAAGACCTTGGGCTTTGGAGGCACATCACTCATGCTACCCCTCCTAAGTTGTGATGGAGTATATGACTATCTTACGATTACTATGTATTCCCATTGGTATTAGTTGTCTTCTTGATGTATATTATGACATATCCACATTGCATTTTCTCATGGCTATGATAATTTTCATGACATGGAACTGTTGTGTAATTTTTTCATGGCCATGGTCTTGCATATTATTACATGGATCCACAATGTATTATGTTGGCAGCCATGCTTTGTTTCTCTTCTATGCATTGGTATGCCTATCTATTAGTTGACAATTGATTGCAAGTAGTCATTAGTTTCTTGATCTTTAGCTTTTTCCTTGGAATTCCTCATAACTTATGTTTATTAGAATGTGTTTCGACCATTGGTTCCTCTTCTTACCTCACACATTAGGGGGTGTTGTTACAGCTCTATTTTCCACCCTTGAATCTCACCAAGGATAGATGCAGCAGTTACACATGCCAATACCAGCCAACTGCCGCAACTATCATAAAGTCCAATCATCATTCTCTTAACTGCTACAATGTTTAAACTCTGCAAGGTCAATTCATACAATATTTCTAAGAACAAGTGTACATAGACCAATTCAACTTGATCACTAGGACCAATAAACATACCAAACCTGGTCTAAAACATTATAACATGCATATAACAGAAGTGATAGGAGAATATGACTTGGTTACTACATTGATCCACCTTGGGTGTAAAACTGACATGAAGAAAAAAACAGAAATAGTAGGGGAAAGCTGGCCACTTTTGTTAGATTTGAGTCCCTGTGGGAGTTAAGACAATACCTTTCTCTTACCAACCTGGTTAACTTCTCGTGGCTGCAAGTCTTGTATTCAACAAAGGTAGTTTGAATATTTGATGGTAGATATGTATTCAAAACCTTGATAATTTCCTTCAAACAGTATAAAGAAGGATTTCCTCAAGATATAATTTGATTGTGCTACATTTGAAAGGCGTCGTGTAGGAATTGTGGCACAACATGCATTTGGACATCTGAGAAGCAACCATTGTTATGCAGTCTATTAATTCCTCTTCTTGTCACTTTGTTCCTAGACTAATTCTGTGATGATATTGACTTAATTTCATGTGCCACGAGATCTTTAAAATATAGCAAGTGTTAGTGTATTTTCTATGAGTTACTAGGGCAAAGATGACACAATTTGGTGAGTTCAGTTGGAGGTACTTGCTCACTACTGAGTAATCCTTATATCCTATTTTTGCAGCTTCCATTGCCACTAACCCAACAAGGAGAGAGAGAATTAGAAATCAAATTAAATTTAAACCTGTTGAATTAGCAAAGTACCAAAGCAAGTTGTTCTGCTTCAAATTTAACGATAATCGCCTGCTAGCATGCAAGTGATTATGTGTTGCAAATAAAATTTTCAACTTGATTAGGTTGGTTTATGATTTTGAGGGTGAAGATGAGGATATTTAAGATCAACTCACTGGTGCTAGTGACAGGTATCTCCTTGCCAGTTTCTGCCATCATGGGATTAATTCAACCACTAATTATAACAACCTGATGCTGTCATTAGAAAACAACCATAATAATCTTGATAGCTGATTGATGTTAGTAGTGCTTATTGCCTTTTTGATGTTTTTGTATTTTTGGATGGTGCTTATGGTAAAGATCATGTTAAAATTTGGAACATCATGTTGTTTTAGTAATATTGGTTGGTGAATTTGGCACAGTGAAGATTCCAATTTGGCACAAAATTTATGGACTGATAAGAGAGCCATGGAAAGTAATCATCCATAGGCATTTATTTCTCAATACAAAAACTAATATTAAACCCATAAGTTTTATACATTGTTGATTTAAGGCAATATGAAGATAGTTCCAAGTCATAAACAACCAATTTCTTAGATTGAAATCAACATATACAGTGAGAAAATAAGGGTAATTGAACCTGGTTTGAAGGCTTATGAATAAGTGAAAAATATCAGTTCTTAAGGTTGAAATGGACCAGCGTTGACCCCTTGAATTATGAGCTTAATTTCTAGAGTACGACCAACTCTTACTCATTGTACAAACCCAACAACATTTATGGCTCCCTTTTTCTCCTAAATTACACCCTCTGCACACATGTAATTAAGGTATCTTCATAACCCACACAAAAATATTGTGATAGCATCCATAAGAGGTTAAATCAATCCACAATAATGCTATAGCCAGCAAGGAAATTTGTCTAGCAACTCGTCCTTAAACACAATGTCGCTCTTAGGAGGTACAAACTTTAGCAAATGAGAAAAATATCAATCCTACCTTCCAAAAATATGCCCACAAGACACAGACAAAATTTGAGCTCCCTTGTGATTGGTTATTGTACTTCCTTTGTTACCGAATTCGACCAGCTGAGTGTAAGAGTGAATATGGACCTCTTGAATGGATAACTCGACCCCTTGGAAAAACTGAACTTGACCCACGAAACAAAGGATTTCAGCCTCTTTCACAATACTAAACTTGTTCTTTCTTGTGAAGAACTTGACCAACAATGAATAAGAATGAACTCAATCCTAAATGAAATGTTCACTTCCTTTCTAAGAATTATTGAGAGGTTGGAGACTTAGAGGTTGATGTCGACAATCACAGCTACATTGATCCACACTTGATGCTAATGCCCAATGATAACCTTTCCAGCAACAAGGAAGCTCTTTGTACATAGAATTGTCAAATCAAGCACAAATTAGCATATATGGTCATTGATAATGGAAACCAAAATAACCTTCCCTTGCTTCAATTGGAAAAGGAAAAAAAGTTACCAACTTCAACTCATCCCAATTCCAATTAGCTTGGATTGGTTGTAAATGCACATTATCTTGTGCTAATCACTTGAAAATAGATTAGAATGTTGCTAGAGGATGGAAATATTTTTCCCAATATCTTATATGTTCTTACAAACAAATATGAGAAGACTTACGAAAATAAGATAATGATAAAAAGTGTAACTAAGTGCGTAAAGCAGGGGCTTTGAGGTTCAACCTTAGGCATGTTCCCTCTTTCAATCCTAATATTACTTGGAGTTATTTCTATGGTGCATGTAAAATTTTGGGTGTTTATGTTGTTGGTATTGTCCTTCATTATAGTTATGATCATTAATTCTAACTCAAGATTGGAACTAGTAGCAGTAATAATATTCGTGAAAGGTAAGTAGCCCTTTGGGCCCTATTAAAATTTACTGTGGTTAAAGGTGTTCAGAATCTTTAGGTTGTTGGAGACTCAAAAGTGGTAATTAGAGTTTTAAAGTATATGTGACATTAGATAGTTTGGTTCTCTCTCACTGGTAGCACTAAGTCAAGGAACTCCAGGAAGCTTTTCATTCAGTTTCTATTTAGCATGTTCACAGAGAATTTAATTCTTAGGCAGATCATCTTTCAAAGGATCCCATTGCAATCAAAAAATGGATTACGCATGGAGAATCAGAGGGAGGGTTTTGGTTTCAGATTTCCCATAAATATTGTTTTAAAATCATTTTACAGGAAGTTTTAAGATACTATTTTGGGTTTTCCACAATGTTATCACTATAGGTGGAAATCTTCTTTTGATGTTCAACGTTTATTAGAAATATGTTTTGCAGAATCTGATGATAATCTGGAAATTGTCTGAAAGGAGATCTTATGCATAGGCACAATCAATGTATACTTTAATTTATACTTTAAATAACAGATGCCAAAAACACATTTGTTTTCTTGGAAGAAAAAGGACACATAAATGAGGAAAATATTATGTGGAAGAAGATATGAAATTTTCTATTGCTTTCCATTTTTAAACATCTCTTTTTTCATTTACAAACCTGGCTCCTTTCACCATGGTTATTTGGATGACTATAAAGACATACTTTTATAGGCATATACTTTTTTCAATTTAGTTATTATTGGAAGAAGCAGAGTGACTAGCCTTCTGGAAGAGCCAAATAAGGCATTTATTTTCCCATAAAAAGGCTTTATACTCAATATTTCAAGTGTGAAATCAACATATACATCGAACCACCCATAGATGATAAAAAAATAAACAGTCCTAAGGCTTAACCATATAAATATCAGTTAATTGAAGTTAGATATGCAAGGGTTCTGCTAAATTTAGTAGTTTGGCAAAAAAACCCACATGTGAAGCAAAGGGGAAATCTCACTCTCTCTTAGTGTTGACTCAAGAAAATTCTCTAATTTTATTATAGTAATAGAAAATCTAGCAAATGTAATTGAGCATGCATGGATATTTTATCTCACTACGACTTCACTTTAGTGGGATAGTTTGACTCGAGTTTAAAAGGCTAGTTCACTTGAGTTGTAGATGTTAGTTAGGCTTGATTTTGGCGAGGTAGTTCGACTTCAGTTCAAGGAGCTAGTTTTCTTGATTTGAAGGGAAGTTCGATCCTATAAAGAGAAGAGTGTAGACTTGGTGAATACATCATTATGCACTAGAAAGAATTTGTGTTTTGAGATCAGGAAAATATTTCCAGATCAGCGTGTGAGGTTAGGGAGTGCACATCACTTAAGGAGGTTGAGATACCCTTCGCAAGGAGGTAGTTCTATCTAGTGTTTTGTTAATTGTATGTTCGTGTCTTTAATAATTTATTTTCTGCTACAAATTCATTAGAATACTCAGTAAATTTCGCAGTTCAATTTTCTAATTCTTGCATCTCAGAACACTATTCAAATTAGCAATTTGGCATTAGAAAAGTAACAAGATATGCATTTGTCCTATTACTACTTATTACATTCATCATAGGATCCTAGAAGGTAGCTTTCAATAAAAGGACTCAGTCATCCTGTTGTTTTCAAAAAGGGTCCAATACATTAACAATAAACAAAACTAGAGTTTTTTTAGTGAACTTCAACTAGAAAAGTGGCCCTGCATCAATACAGGACTCTATCAGAAATTGAGACCTATGAAAATTCCCTAATCTCCTACTTTTAATTTTGACCCTCATGCATAATAAATATTTTTTGTAAGTAAATGATCAACTAGGGAGTTGAATTCTTAACAAACATGGAAAATGAAACTTCATCAAAGAACCTCTTAGCCTCCTGCACTTGGGTCATTATAGGTTCTAAGGTCAGATTTTAAATTTTGTATTCATTTTTTTCCCAGTTCTCCATTATTTTCAAATCTCCAAAGACTTTCAAATTCTTTAAGCCTTTAGCTACAATTGTTTTAAAGAGGAGCCACATGGCAAATATCTTAGCCCTATTATATGTACCATTTCCAGCAGTTAATTTTAGATTGAAAAATGAGATTGATTGAGAAGCAAGACAACATCAACCCCACAAACCTAGTTAACCCCGGTAGGCTCCATCACAAAATCCTAGACCTGATCATAGTTTATAAGAGATTATTTTTGAGTTCTGGAAAAAAATTATATCAATGGATTCCAACTACTATCACATGCACTCCGAATTTTATGAGCTATTTGTGTTGGAATTAATTATGCTCCTTGGAATATGGTTTTGTTCCTTGAGGTCCAAATACCCCTAAACACATAACATGGTAAAGCCCTGAAATTTTTTTTATACATGTCTCCAATCCAAGAACGAAAACAATCTAGCAAATTCCTCTGCTCCCACTTGTTTTTTCACTTATATGAAGCACTTCAACCCATACTACTCTAGAGAAATTTCAAGAAATAAACAAGTGATCCACAGTTTCGACATTACCCTTACACAGAGTGGATGTTTATGGACCCTGCATGTTCCTTTTCTGACATTTTTCCCATGTCATAATTTTGTTTTCAAGCTAACCATAGGATAATTTTTTCTTTTAAAGGGCAATCTAACTTCCACACTACCTGTCACCACAAAATATTTCTCGAGCTTCATTTCTTCCATCTTAGTTCAATATCCCAAATTTTATTATGTACTCTCTAAACCCCTGATTTTTATAACACTTGATAAATGTCTTCTTGATAGAAATGTTTTATGGCACCCACTTCTATTACATTAACAAAAAGTTTTCATTCCTCTGATTTTTCCCCTTGCATATGCCAATTCTTCTGCCACTTCTAGCCTTATACCCATATATTCCTTCCATCATTTACTACTGCATCCTCAAAGGAGAAAATCTCTTATGCATGAAAATATTTAACAAGGCTTCAGAAATCCTGAAATACCTTTACACCCAATTCAGGGGTCTTCTCTTATTCTCTTCTCATTTTCCCTACCAATTTTCCAAGTTGCCCATTTCCCTATGAGAGGGAAGACCCATACCAAAGTTTTCCATACAATAGAATCTCCTTGCAAAGACTTCCTTTAATGCCTAAACCATTCTTCAAAATACAACCTTCTCAGGTATTTAGACTTCATAGCCTTACCCCACAACCCTTCAATATAGAAAAGCCTTCAAAATAATTTCGCTAAGAGCTTGACTAAAGCAATTAATATTTTTTAACCTTCAACCTCAAGCTTGTTTTAGGTTTCCCACTTTAGTCCATTTTACTATAGGAATTTCTTTCTTCTACCTCTTTCCAGTCCAAGGGAAGCTGAAGCTGAAGATGGAGGGCTCTAACAAATAGATATATACATGTGATCATTGACTAGTGAAGACTTGTAAAGATAAAGGAGCCTTGTGACAATTAATAATTTGATCACTAAATAGTTAATACGCTAGCATAGTACAACTCTGTTGGAAAATTAATTATGGTGTTGCAACGTATTTAGCTTCATAATCAAGTCTAAAAATATAATGAGGGAAATAATATCTCATTCTTATTTTACTGGGCACTTCACCGATCAACACAGATTAGAAGCCTCATCTTAAATAAAAGTCTAATGAACTAATATTGAATGTGCACGAAAATGCAATTGATGCTTGTAGAAACTATGTACTTAGCCAAAATGAGCATGGTATTAGAGAATGGAGATATTGACAAGAAATATACATTGGTATAGGAACTTGAAATGATTGATAAATAATATTGTCTTACACTAGAACTGACCTATCATCCTAAACTTAATGACCTAATAGTTCCTATGGAAAAAATTGTGGTTGTTGGTTATTAGCGAGCAAAGCAAATTGCTCAGTTTAGCATGAATATAGTCGATAGGTGTGCCAAGAAAATTGAACATTCAAACTTATAATTTTAAAAGTGTGGTTAAGCTATTATTGTTAGCATGGGTTAGGCATATTAATCTTATTAATGTGGAATTTGAAGAGAGCGGTATATCAATGGGGACTACCACAAAAATAGTGGATGATCTCAAAAAACAGAGTGCTCATATGAATTCAGAATCTCGAGAGAATGTTGAAGTAAATAGAAATAGAATATAAATAAACAATAGTATTACTAAATATGATCTTATGAACTTGGAATCTGAACATAGTTTTAGAACAACTAGAACCAACATGGAAATAGAGATTTATATTTCTGAAATAATATTGTTGAAGGAATAACTATTATTTGATTATAATGAAGGAAATAAGAATGTGCCATGCTCTTCAGAGAGATTAATGCTAATGCTATAATGAATTTATTTTCTTAACTAGGGATCTCTACTAGAATAACCTTTGATGACAAAAACTTCCGATGATATTATTGGCCTAATTTTTTCTACTCAAATGTTTGTTATCATTCCTAATTCTAGTTACTTTTATTATTGAAATGTATTTGTTATGAAGAATATCTTCATAGAACTTGAAATTGCTAACTACATGTGGTCCAAAAAATCTGATAATGTCCCCAATGTGTTTTTTCAACAACTTGTAGTGGTAATGTTTCATCCAATCAGAGGGAGATGTTGTGGGAACAATCTTGGAATTTGGCAGCAACAAAAAATCATGGGAATAATATTTAGTAATGATTGTGAGGTTCACACTCCCAAAACTTCACTATTGATTATGTCATCATTTTTAGCTAGCACTATGTTTGGAGATGGTATGAGGATGATCAACAATGCTATGATTTTCTATAATTCAGGAGTTATAGGCATGAGGTAAGTTCACATGGCAGTTGCAAAAGGTCATTTTTTAGTTAGTAGATTAGAAATATCTCCTAATATGGACATGGTTGGGTATATGGACAATCCATATACCATTATGAGTTTACCATCTCCATTTAGGTCACCATCTCCTATATGGAGTATGCCAACTCCCATTCACGAGGGGGTTCAACAAACCAATGTTTCAAGGAACCTTTACACTCTCCTACAATAACTCCATCAAGGCATATATCTCTAACCCCATGACCTGAAATGTATGTAATGGAAAGAAAAACATATTGAAATTCTTGCAGTCCATCATTACCTTGTGTAAATCCTCAAGAAAAATCTAATTGTAAATTGTCATTTTGTCCCTTTGTTGTGTCCAAACCTATTCATGGAACCATTAATGGTCGGAGCTTGTTAGCACTTTTTGTGCCTTATAAAATGATCAAAAATTTGACTTCTTTTGTTTCTTTCTCTATGACTAGAACTACTATTTCTTGGGTTGGCACTAATGATAAGATAGATTCCCAAAATGGTGGCATGGGAATTTAAGGAAAGTTGAGCATTGAGCCAAGACACAAAAAGAAGAGGAATTGTTGTATAATAGAAGGGATTGTTGAAATTATCAGGTTGACTTTTAGAAGGTTGACAATGGCTACCTCTAGTGGTTCTATACCTTTGCCTACATCTCATGTGGTAGTTTTTTAAGGGTCAATGGTTTTTGTTCGGGATAGTCATAATGTTGAAATTTCAAATTATTTCTTGACCATAGGTTCAAGTATGCCATTTGTACATTCTCCTTCTTATTATCAAATCATATGAAGAAGAGGGGGAGAGCACATATTGAGTTCTACCGAAGAAACAATAAGTTGTATATAGAATGCTAGATTATATTCTGAAGAGGCTGCTTCTTTCCCAACAACTACAGTCAAGCACAGTCAATTCATTTTGAGCCATATAATTTCTCAAAGAGACTCTAGAGTGAGTCATGACTATGAAGCAAGGCCTGCATCCTCTATCATTGCAACATTTGTACCTGTTGCAGTAACAAAAGTAGCAACAACAACAACAAAGGTTGCACATGAAGCTTTTCTAAGCTGGGCATGAGGTAAGTTCACATGGCAGTTGCAAAAGGTCATTTTTTAGCTAGTAGATTAGAAATCTCTCCTAATATGGACATGGTTGGGTATATGGAAATCCATAAGCCATTATGAGTTTACTATCTCCATTTAGGTCACCATCTCCTATATGGACTATGTCAACTCCCATTCACGAGGGGGTTCAACAAACCAATGTTTCAAGGAACCTTTACACTCTCCTAAAATAACTCCATCAAGGCACATATCTCTAACCCCATGACCTGAAATATGTGTAATGGAAAGAAAAACGTATTGAACTTCTTGCAGTCCATCATTACCCTGGGTAAATCCTCAAGAAAAATCTAATTCTAAATTTTCATTTTGTCCCTTTGTTTTCACATGCCTATCACCAATAACATGCTTCTTGTTCAGAAAATAGGATGATGTACTCTTGGACTATTTGAATGAAGATGGATCAAAAATTAAACCAACGTGACAAGTATTTTTAAACAGAAAGATGATAAATTGGTGTATCCTTACAATTTTGTGGGTTGAAAAAGGCCGATTGCACCTGATTTCCTGGTCGGGCCAGTAGTTGTCTTTTCTAGTGGTTGGTGGTTGAACCAACGGGTCCCTTGCTATACCCCTGAACCAATGTCTCTCAGCTAAACCCCTAAACCAACATCTTCTCAGCTACTATCTCAGCAATTCTGCAATGTGATTGTAGTCATCGGGCATTGCTGGAAAAAAAGCGGTAAGGTAATTAGGCTAAGCATTGTTGGAAAACATGCGGTAAGGTAATTAGGTAAGAATTTTTGGAAAAAAGGCGGTAAGGTAATTAGGCTAAGCATTGTTGGAATTTAAAAAAAAGGGCGGTATTTAGGCTAAGCTAGGGGTCTCAAATTCCACAAGGTAACTTACATTTCACCAAATGAAATTTCGAATCAATACTTATTTGCATATGTATCCTTCGCTTCATAAAGCTTCCACAAGTAAAAGGTTCAGTTTAATGCTTACATTGAACATTCCTATCCACACTCTTGATTCGATGAGTGTGTGACAAGTCTCCTTTTATTAGCAGTTTTTTTCCATTTTGGGTCTAGATAATCCCCCTCCTCGGGTGATCTACCTGATCGATGTAACACCCTTACATTAAATATGATCTCTATAAACATTTTTGTGTAATTGAGCATCTCATCATAATTTTAGATTGCTTGCATGGAAACTCAGTGTGGTTAATCTAATAAAATTATTACTAGTAAAAGTTCATTCATGTTCCTATAATGATATTGAGGCATTCACATGTGTTACTATTCATTGTGCATCAATGGTTTAATCATGTATTAATGCTAAGTTAAAGAATAATGCTTTAAAATAATTAATGTGATTAATTATGAATTACTAAATTTAATTAAAAATTACTAATTAGACTACAATTTTAATTGATTAATTACTTATTTTTTTATGTTATATTTATCAACATACACGTAATAAAACATTTAAGTGACACTTAAAAACCCAAGGAAGAGGCACACGGGTTAGAGTCTGAGCAAGTTAGCCATTAATCCATGGTGGTGTCATCTATGTTTCGTTCCCTAAAAGGGTAACTTGTTGGGTAATGAAATGCAAGGGAGGGGTAAGAGTGCCATCTCAGTCACATTTGGAGGCAACCCCAAACAACATTAAATACAAGAGACGAGGAGAGAATGGGGTCCAAAATTTTTGGTGTTGAAGAGAATTCTCAAGAAGTAAACCTATGCAAGAACATTACACGGGGGGGATTACACCAAAGAGTGGCTCCACCTTCATTAGTTTTCTTTTCCCATATATAACAAAGCTTGAGCATGAACAACAAGTGATTGAACATACAAGTGCTTGCTTAGATTGATAAACCATGGTGCTTGCTACTACTGATAAACCATTGTGCTTTCCTATTGAAAAACACAACAAGAAATTCTTAATTTTATTTTCCCTTGATTAAATTGAGAAAATTCAAATTTCGACATCAACCAAGGGGGGTCTGAAGGGAAGTATCTGATGCTCTTGTGCATATGTGGTTAAAAAAAAAGCCCCCCTTTAATTTTCATTAAGTGTTCCTGATACAAAATCCATATTATAGTCGAGGCCCTAAAAATTAGATGAAGTCCAAGTACATTGAATGTATTGTCTATGAATAACCTTTCTAAAAACTTGACACAAACATAAAATGATGTCATTTATAATATTGGTGGTGTAAATCACTTGATGAATTGTGTTACAACTTTAATCGCTAGAGAGGCCTTGTATTTTTGAGTGATGTATTAATTCCCAACTCCTTGTGTGAGAGAGCACTTCAAGATCCATCTGAACATGAAGTGTGGATATTGTGAGTGATTCAAATCGAGGCTTGGAAAATTATCTAATTTTTCTATGTTTGGTATACATGGTAATAATGGCATTACCCACAAACACATGATACCCTCATAACCAATACCTAGTTATCTAAAAATCAAATGTTTCCAATATGCTCAATTAGAGGTGAAGGATTCTCCTAGGAGGTTAATATGTTGTTTTGGGGCCGGTGTTATTTTCAACCTCAAATACTTAGTGGTTAAGGGCTTCAAGGGTAAAGGGTTAAGTTCCAAGGGATTTAGGGTCAGAGGATTTAGTGGTTAAGGACTTAAGATTTAGGGGATTTAGGTGTTTAAGGGATTAGAAGTTAATTAAGGTGTTTAAGGGTGAAGGATAATTAGGGGTTAAGGGTCACATGTTAAGAGGATAAGGAGTTATGGCTTACAAGGTTCATGGATTATAGTTGGTTAGGGGTTATTTTCTTAATATTTAATGAGTCAAGGGATTTATGGGTTATGAGTTATGAGTGTAGGTGTTAAGGGATTATGGATTGGGGGTTAAGGGGATATGGAATTCAATGGCTATGGGTTTAGGGCTTATGGTTTGTGATCATTAAACTCCTAATCCATGACTTATCACCACTATTGGGGGTTCCCCTATCGATTTCTCTCGCTACCTTCCCTCTAGGTCCCCTAGCCCCTTATATGAAATTAGGTCCTAAGCCCCCTTCTAGTCATTCTCTAATGCTAGGATTATAGATCATAGTAAACCATGCTTGCACCTCTAAATTATACCCATCCATGCAACCCTTGTGTCCCCTTGACCCGTTATTTCACATTCCCCAAGGCACAAATCAAATATTTGGATGTATCTTGGATGACTTGTCACATTCCACTAGCTTCACGCATGAATAGGAATTCCCATCATTTAAGAATTTTTTGGAGGGTTTTCATGGCATAGTCAAGGGCCACATTTACAAAAAAAGAGCATTTTATAAGTATATGTTAGATGGATTAAGGACTATAGGGTTGTTTACAGGGAAAAAATTCCACCTTGCCAAGAAGGGGGAATTAATCACCCGATCGTAGGTCCCAACTAGACCTGCCCTCGTTTTGAATGGCCAATCCTAATGGGTTTTAAGGACTATTATAAGGGTTAGGGGAATAATGAGTCAGTGGTTAAGGGATTAGGGATTAGGGGCTTAGGGGTTCGATGAATAGGAGATTAGGGGTTAGAGGATTAGGGTTTAGGGGTTAGGGGTTAGGAAAATAATGAATTAGTATTTAAGGGGTTAGGGATTGGGGGCTTGGGGTTAGGGGATTTAGGCACATTTAGGGGTTAGGTGAGTAATAATTTAGTGGTTAAGGGATTAGAGATTGGGGTTAGGGAGATAATGAGTTAGTGGTTAAGGGTTTAGGGATTGGGGGTTAGGGGTTATGGGATTTAGGTGCATTTAGGGGTTAGGGGTCGAATAATGAGTTAGTAGTTAAGGGATTAGGGATTGGGGGCTTAGGGGTTAGGGGATTTAGGCGTAGTTAGGGGTTAGGTACCTGAATAATGAGTTAGTGGTTAAGGGATTAGGGAGGGGCAACTCCCGTTAATAAGTCTGCCTGATATTATGTTTCAATAAATATGTACAATCTGTAATAATTATACAACCAACCTACATAAACCATTTATGATTCTTTCCAAATATGCTTGTACCTTGGTCTAGCCTTAACAACTCCCCAACAGTGAAAAAAATCCAAAGGAACCCCACAATTCCCTTTTAGAACATGTTTCTGAAGTCTGTACAAATTCTGGTTCAAGTGGGTCACTCGGGTCACAGACACCCTCGGCACCTTGAACGCGTTTTTGCACGCAGGTCACCAGGGCCACGGTTTGCACGTGGGTCATCGAGGTCACGGCCTGCACGTGTCTCGTAAACGCGTTCGGGTCGCGTTCGACCTGGCCCGACCCTGATGAATGACCTTCGCGCCTTCAAACATTGTTCTGCACGTCTTGAACATGGACGCGCTGCACGAATCTGACTCGACCTGAACGCGCTTGCCCTTAACACTGTTCTGCATGCATCTTGCGGAAGGAACCTGACTCGAACCTACCCTGAACACTGTTCTACATGCGCCCTACGGAAGGAACCTGACTCCACCTGTGGATGAACGTTGAATGCGTTTTTACCTGACTCAACCCAAACTCTATTTCCTTGTTGCGGCTTCACCTTAACCATAATGCGTTTGGGCGGGTGCCCTCACACGACGCGACACGACGCGCCCGACGGAACGAAGGCATAAGGGAGCAACCGGTAAATAGGCTGCATGAACGTCATGCACAGGGAACTCGTGCGGTCACAAGTTAGCAAATTTTATACGGGCGACCTCAACCAAAATGACCCGACCTGAACGCGTTTGTGCGGACGCCCTCACACGGTGCGACACAGCGCGCCCGACTGAATGAAGGCACAAGGGAGAAACCGGAAAACAGGCCACACGAACATGCATAGGGCACTCGTGCGGTCACAATTTAGCAAATTTTATATGGGCGCCCTCAACCGAAATGACCCGACCCGAACTTATTCGGGCGGGCACTCTCACACGGCACGACACGACGCACCCGAATGAACGAAGGCACAAGGGAGCAACCGGAAAATGGGCCACATGAACGTGCACAGGGCACTCGTGCGGTCACAACTTAGCAAATTTGATATGGGCGCCCTCAACCGAAACGACCCGACCCGAATGCGTTTGGGCCAGTGCCCTCACACAGTGCGACACAACGCGCTCGAACGAACAAAGGCACAAGGGAGCAACCAGAAAATGGGCCGCACGAATGTGAACAGGGCACCTATGCAGTCACAACTTAACAAATTTGATACGGGCGTCCTCAACCAAAACGACCTGACCCAAACGCGTTTGGGCAAGCGCCCTCAACCGAAACGACCCGACCTAAATATGTTTGGGCGAGCACCCGCACATGGTGCGACACGACGCACCCGACCGAATGAAGGCACAAGGGAGAAACCAGCAAACAGGCCGAACGAACATGCACAGGGCACCCATGCGGTCACAACTTAGCAAATTTGATACGAGCGCCCTCAACCGAAATGACCCGACCCGAACGCGTTTAGGTGGGCGCCCTCACACGACATGACACAACGCGTCCGAACGAACGAAGGCACAAGGGAGCAATCAAAAAACGAGCCGCACGAACGTGCATAGGGCACCTGTGTGGTCACAACTTAGCAAGTTTGATACGGGCGCCCTCAACCGAAACGACCCGACCCAAACGTGTTTGGGCAGGCGCCCTTAACTGGAACGACCTGACCCGAATGCGTTTGGGCGAGTGCCCTCAATCGAAAAGACCCGACCCGAACAGGTTTGGGCAAGCGGCCTCAAACAAAATGACATGGAACGCCTGACTGAACGAAGGCACAAGGGAGAAAACAGAAAACGGGCCGCACGAACGTGCACAAGGCACCCGTGCGGTCACATCTTAGTAAATTTGATACGGCTACCCTCAAATGAAATGACCCGACCTGAACACATTTGGGCGGGCGCACTCACACGACGCACACGACCGAACAAAGGCACAAGGGAGCAACTAGCAAACGGGCCGCACAAAAGTGCACAAGGCACCCGTGCGGTCACAACTTAGCATATTTGATACGGGCGCCCTCAACTGAAATGACCCGACCCAAACGCATTTGGGTGAGCGCCCTCAATCGAAACAACTTGACCTAAACGCATTTGGGTAGGCGCCCTCAACCGAAACGACCCGACCCGAACAGGTTTGGGCGGGCGCCCTTAAACGAAACGACACGACGCGCCCGACAGAACGAAGGCACAAGGGAGCAAACGAAAAACAGGCCGCACGAATGTGCATAAGGCACCCGTGTGGTCACAACTTAGAAAATTTTATACGGCCTCCCTCAAACGAAACGACCCGACCTGAACGCGTTTGCGCGGGCGCCTTCACACGACATGACATGGCTCGCACGACTGAACGAAGGCACAAGGGAGAAAACTACAAATAGGTTGCACGAACGTGCAAAAGGCACCCGTGCGATCACAATTTAGAAAATTTGATACGGCTGCCCTCAAATGAAACGACCCGACCATACCCGAACGTGTTTAGGCGGGCGCCCTCACACGGTGTGCCCGACGAACAAAGGCACAAGGGAGAAAATGGCAAACGGGCCGCACGAACGTGCACAAGGTACCCATGTGGTCACAACTTAGCAAATTTGATATGGCCGCCCTCAAACAAAACGACCCGACCCGAACGCGTTTGGGTGGGCGGCCTCAAACGAAATGACCCGACCCGACCCAAACGCGTTTGGGTGGGCGCCCTCAAATGAAACGACTCGACCCGACCTGAACGCAATTGGGCGGGCGCCCTCAAACGAAACGACCCGACCCGACCCGAACGCGTCTTGGCGGGCACCCTCAAACGAAACGACCCAACCCGAACGTATTTGGGTGGGAGCCCTGACACGACGCACCCGACCGAACGAAGGTACAAGGGAGAAAATGGCAAATGGACTGCACGAACGTGAAAAAGGCACTCGTGTGGTCACAACTAGTAAATTTGATATGGCCTTCCTCAAACGAAATGACCTGACCCGAACGCGTTTGGGCAGTCACCCTCAAACGAAACGACCCGACCTGACTTGAATGCATTTGGGCGGGCGCCCTCACACGACACGCTCGACTGAACGAAGGCACAAGGGAATGGATATCGAAAATGAAGACTACGAAACTCGGTTAACATTTATTAAAAAATATTGGTTAAAATATAAGGGAAATTACAATGTTTACTGTCGTCGCTCTTACCACATTTAATCAACACGTCGTAACACCGACGGTTATCCTTTAATCGTCGCAATACCGACGGTTATCCTTTAATTGTTGCAATATCGATGGTTGAGCCCAATTACGTCACACTACCGACAATGTCTCTAAACGTCGAAATAGCGACGTGTTCCCCAAATCGTTGCACTACCAACTCAAGTCTTAGAAACGTCTCATTTCAGTGTTCCGATGACTGTCCTAAACATCATAATACCGATGATGTCCCTAAACGTCAGTATAACGACGATTGTTGGCGAGATTTGAAAATTTGATAAAAATTGGGGAAATTTCCGAGAATACATCAAAAGTGTCGGAAGTAAAGTGTTGGAATTTTGACCAAATGTACTAGTGACTTCAGAATCGAACTTATTATTTCATCTCATGAAAAGTACAATATGAATGACATGTCGAAAAAATGCATACACCTATAAAATATCTTGTTTAATCAGATTGACCCACAAAAACATGTGGCAACTACATCAATTAGAACTAGTTTCCACTACAGGCTACAACATATGACCATCAAGAGCATGCATCATTGTTAACAATGAGAGTAGAAACATCTCGTACTATGATTTTCTTGCTGGGGATTTTTAAGGAATAAAAACAAATGAGCGTAGAACAAAGTGCACATCTAATGGTTATGATGCGAGTCCGCGTCATAAGATGTACATTCAGGGCAGGGAAGGTAGATAATTTTACCTTTAATTCTATTGATTGTTCATATAAAATTCACAACTCTTTATACAACCTACCAAATATGATATTTTTTAATGAAGAAAAATACACACGAAATCCTTCTCTGGTGGTCTAGGTTCGAGTAGTACATACCTAAGTAACTTCGGCAGAAGTAACCCATATGAAAACCACAATGCCAATCCACACCGGCCCTGCTCTGTATTGCCGGTATTGCCAATCCACCAGCCCTGCTCTGTATTGCCATTATTTCCAATCCATTATTAAGAATGGCCCTCCTAAATCTCCTACCAAACAACCAAAGATCGAAAAACCGGTGACAATTTTCCGCCTTTTTAATACAGAAGTGTCCTCAGACACATACTTTTATTGATTATGGAAAAGAAATTACGTAAAAAGTTGCAGAGTTTACAAACGTAAACTTCTACTCATTAATAGAGAAGTGTCCTCAGACACGTACTTTTATTGATTATGGAAAAGAAATTACATAAAAAGTTGCAGAGTTTACAAACGTAAAAATTCTACTCATTAATATAGAAGTGTCCTCAGACATGGACTTTTATTGATTATGGAAAATAAATTACATAAAAATTTGCAGAATTTACAAATGTAAACTTATACTAGCTTGCAAATAGGAGACTAACCTATTTATAAGAAATATGTCCTAACTTAATTTAGTTATGGATCACTTGAAAAAACAACAAGTGTCCATTTACAATAAATGACCTTCTAACCACTCTACTAACTTTATTCCTATTTTAGAGTCTTAGAAACGACTCTATTCTAGAGTCCTATCTTTAATAACAAAATTCTATTTCTA
Source organism: Pinus albicaulis (assembly GCA_034641835.2). NCBI lineage: Eukaryota > Viridiplantae > Streptophyta > Pinopsida > Pinales > Pinaceae > Pinus > Pinus albicaulis. The sequence goes on along the minus strand of JAXQQM020059479.1, from coordinate 410,980 downwards.
AGTATCTCTAATATTTATTAAATATTCTAATTTAATAAATATTTTTATTCTCTAATATTTATCAAATTTTCTAATTTAATAAATATTTTATCCTAACTTTACATTAACATATTTGGATCATCTAACACCTTTTACTCAACGGACCTACAATGAGACAATGACCTCGAGACCTAATCTCCAGAATCATCTGCCTTGGAAAATGCCTTGGGACCCTAATCCACTATGCACACTCTATTGAAATATTTTAACTATATGTATGCACTACTTTGCTAAAGCGAATTGAATTAGATATAGTGTGGTCTATGGAACAAGGGATCAACCCGAACTAAGCTTAAGTCACCTTGTTCCTTTGAAGGTGTTCGATTATTTGTGCAGTTGTGATAGTAATACTCTGAACACACCAAATCGGATATTCCCGCGTATGGCCAAACCAAAATTCGAAAGTTAGTACAACTGTGCACAAATGTCATATATCCAAATCTCTTTACATTATCAATGCATGAAACTATTATATAGTGTAATAAACCAATAGTATAATGGTATAAGAACATGGTATGAGAAGAAGGATTAGTAAAAAAATATTATATTTTATAAATTATTATATAGTTTGAGGTGGTTTAATGGTTAAGAGTGTGTTTACTCTTAAGAGGTCATATGTTTAAAACTAGAGGGGGTAAAGTATGTATGTCTTCGTAGACTTAGCAGTCAAATCGCTGCTCGGAGGTGGGTCCCTTAATGTTAAGAAGAATCATGTGTGTTTATATATACGCTGAATAAATTAGGAGGCTTTCAAATCACATATGATGCTTACAAGTGTATAAAGAGCACATTTAACCATGTTTGAGGGTAAATTTTATACATATCATAATGTATATGAGGGGGAAAATGGTTTTCAGCGCTAGTGATCTAGTCACACAAAAGACCCCATAAATTTTTGCTTTGGGATATCCTCAAGATTCAATACGTAATCCAAAGTGAAAGGATTCATTGCTAAGGTGACAGTAGAAACAACCCTCTAGTGTTAAACTTTAGAGACAAAAGGGTATTCAAAATTTTAACATTGTAGATGGATTCAGAGACCCGACCTTTGTCTCTAAATTTTAACACTACATATGGATTGAAAGAAAATTGCAATTTCCCATTTCCAAAGTGATAGAAATAAAAATTACTAACATAAATGACTAATTCATATACTTTTTGTACTTTTTATTTGGTCATATTTTCATTCTTGGATTATATTAGTCATTTACGTTAATCATTATTAATTTTGTCACTTATTATCTACTCATATATTTTAGTCCTAGACTAAATTAGTCATTTAAGTTAGTCACTTTTAGTTTAGTCACTTATTATCTAGTCATGTATTTTAGTCCTAGACTAAATTAGTCATGTTTAGTTTAGTCACTTATTATCTAGTCATATATTTTATTCCCAGACTAAATTAGTCATTTAAGTTAGTCATTTTTAGTTCGATCACTTAAAATTGCTCAAATTTAGTAGTAATTCACTTGAAATAATTGCGGTGACTAACGTTTTCGGTCACCTAGTCACTATTTTCATCATTTTCTACTAGTGATGGTTATAGGTTGAAGTTGTATAAAAGGCCTCTATCAAAGGAAGAATTTATTAGTTCAACCAGCAAAGAAATGAATGTGATTGGTGGGCTCACAACCCTCAGTCTCCAAAGCTTCTAAAAAAAAGAAAAATAAAGGGCCTAGATGAAAACCTCATGAGGCATCTAAGGCCAAATCTAGGGTTGAAAACATCTGTGAGGTAGCCCAAGAGAAAAAAAAATTTAGGTCCCTATATTACTAGTTTAGTCCCTTATTGTTATTAGTGTAGCCCCCTTATTGTTATTGTTGTACTCCTATAACCCCAATATTGTTATTATTGTGCCCTTACATTGTTATTGTTAGGTCGGCTAGGATTATATTGTGGGCCCATAGACTCCTATATATAGGAGGTTTTGGTCATTTGTATCATCCAAGAATTGTTCATTTACGTAATGTATTGGAGGTTTTCCCCTCGAAGTGGCTATTTCTAAGGCATTGATCTCTCTTTTCTTCTATTTTTGGAGCTGGTTTCATAACATTTGGTATTAGAGCTTTGGATTCTAGGGTTTCGCTGCTCCAAACAGGTCATCGTGGAATTTTCACAATAAATTTTTTTATATGAAGGTTCAGAAGCTGAAATATGTACAACGCAAAGCCGAAATTCTGAGGAACCTCCTGTAAAAATTTTAGATCTTGGTTCGCAATATTTTTGGAGATATGATCTGGGTAAGTTAGGGTTTTTTCAGGCTCCCGAATTTCAACTAAAAGAGGTCATTGTGGAATTTTTGCTATAACTTTTCGTATACAAAGTTTCAGAGGAAGTTTCGTATATGAAGTTTTTACAGTGCGAAGTTGAAATCCTGAGGTACCTCTTGTAAAAATTTCAGATCTTGGTTCGCAACATTTTTGGAGATATGATCTGTGGAAGTTAGGATTGTTTCAGGCTCTCGAATTTCATCTCAAAGAGGTGACTGTGGGAAAAACATCATAACTCTCTCTCTGAGCGTTGGATTGGGATTCTATAAAAAGTGGCTGTTGTAAACAGACTGTATCTTTGAGTATATCAATTTCAAAGCCGAAGGAGGAAACAATGACAGGTGGTAGGTCATACAAGTTTGCTCTACTGAACTAGTCCATAATTAGGTCATCATGGGAGATTAGGCATAAATTTGCCTTGAAGAATCCAAATCAGGTCAAACCTGTGGCATTCGAAAGAAGATTTAGAGGGCTACTTTAGGGCTGAATTTCAGATATTGAAGATCTAAAATCACAGATATAATTTAGTTTCAATATCGATCTCCTTAAAATCAAGAAAAAGGTGTGTATTGTTTTCGAATTACAAAGTCTCGTTTGAAAAAAAATATTTTGAATTTATTCCAAGGGCATATTGAAGAATAGATATCAATATTAGGTTCTAAAATGCCCCCTAAAAAGAATTCAACACCCATTAAGCCTTCAGAAGGCTATACTATGACTCATGAAGACGAAGAAACACAACATGAGATATCAAAATTACAAGAGAAAGTGCACCAAATTTCGCTATCGCAAAGAGCAACAAAAAATGAAATGGAAGTTTTGAAGAAAGACATGGCAACTAAGATGGATGGTTTGAAGAAAGATGTGGAAGCTAAGATGAATGGTTTGGAAGCTAAGATGGATGGCATGGAAGTGGGCATGGAAGCTAAGATGGATGACATGGAAGCTAAGGTCGATGAAAAAAATGAAAGACAACATGGAAAACATGAAGAATGATATAAAAGTAGACATCGAAGGTTTGACAAAGTTGATACAAGAAATGTTTCCTAATGGAAAAAAGATAGTAGAGGAAACTCATGATGAGAACAAAATAAATGTTAATCATGATTTCATAAACTCTAATGTTGGATGGAAGAACCACCATATTCCAAAGAATGTTGGATGGAAGAACCACCATATTCCAAATATGGATATGAAGAAGTTTGATGGCAAGGATCCCGTAACATGGATACTACAGATGGAGCAATATTTTGATCTAAATAATGTGAAAAATACACAAAAGGTACGCATTTCAACTTTACATTTAGAACAAAATACATTTGTATGGTATCGATGGATTTTCTCCTGTAAAAAAATATTCACTTGGTCAATTTTCACGGAGGAAATGATAGCACATTATGAAGATACAAAAAACAACACCTTATTTAGCCAATTGATAAACCTAAAACAAAAGGGTTCAGTGGTGGATAACTTTGAGGACTTCCAAAAATTGAATATAAGGGTAACTGATATTCCAGAGGAACACAGGATTGATGTATGCATAGGGAATTTAAAGGATAACATCCAACATGAAGTTCGTGTTTGGGAACCTGATTCATTGGAAAAGGCATTCAGGTTGGAAAGAAAAATTTAAAGTAAAATTATGGCGACAAGGAAGCCTACCACTCACATATATAAAGGTGGAAGTGTTGCTACTCCTAGACTTCCACAACATACAAGATGGACACCACAACAATTGGAAGAAAAAAGATCAAAAGGGCTTTGCTACAGTTGTGATAGAAAATACATGAAAGGTCATAAGTGTGATGAGAAGAAATTATTTTACATAGATTATGAAGAGGAAGAAGAAAATGAACAAGAATCTTCAAAAGAAGAGGATATACATCATGAACCAACCCTAGAAGAGGAAGAAATGAGTTCGACCATATCGTGTAATACATTGGCAGGAATTACCACTCCTCAAACTCTCAAGATAGAAGGACATATCAAGAAGAAAAAGGTAATAGTGTTGATTGATTCAGGTAGTACCCATAATTTTATTCATTGTAAGGTAGCCAAGGAATTGAATTGTTTCCTATACCCAACACCAGAATGTCAAGTGATGGTTGCAAATAGAGGAACTATAAATTGCTCTGGAAAATGCCATAATATCAAGATAACCATGGGGGAATATGTATTTAATAGTCCAATGATTTCCATTCCTATGGGAGGTGTTGATGTTGTACTAGGAGTACAATTGTTACAATCTTTGGGGACGGTAGCTTTTAATTTTGAAGAAATTGTCTGGAATTTTTTTTCAGAAGGAAAGGAAGTTGAATTACGAGGTATCACAGGGAAGCCAAGAAAGATAATAAGCTCTAATGTCATGACAAAGCTTCTGAAGAAAGAACAACGAGGCGTAATTGCACAATTACGCTCACTAGAAGTTCCAACATCAAAATAATCTATTTCTGCAGATCTCCAAAAATTCTTGGATGTTGAGATTCAACAAGATGATGAGCTTAGTGAAAAGAGTCGCCTTCACTAAGTGGGCCTGTAGGTTATTTTTGGCGCAAAGTCTATTTTTAGACATGTCGATCATATTCTATGAGTTGCATGATGCTATTTGTGGATCGTTGGTCAAGTTGGAAAAATAGATGGAATTCTATTTTTAGAAATATTGGGTGGAATCTATTTTTAGATTGCCAGTCTAAAAATAGATATGTCGAATATTATTAGCTCTTAATAATATTTGGACTCTAAACATTATCTTATTCTCTTGGAGCACTTCAGTTAAGTGCACAGATGTGGCACAACAATTTTTTCAATGGAAACGCTTATTCCTAGGGTTTACCCGGAGCTCATGCATGAGGACTTTGTGTTTCAACTCACGTGATGGCTGGTGGAGTTATAAGTATTTGGTGGAGCTAGCTGACAATTTTCTAGAACCTGGCTGAGCTGTCAGACTAGTCTAACTGATTATATACTATGAAAGAGAGGGAATTAATTAGTTAATTAATTCACTAAATAATAATCATTAATCAACTCGAGGAATAACGCTAACTAAAGATGCATGGCAAACAAGGAGCATTTGGAGAGGTAGGTGAAAGAGCAAGTGTGACTATCAGTTGTGACTATAGTGATGCATTGATTGCATCCAAAACTCAGTGGAGATGCCAATGAGGATTGCGCAGTGCAAGCTTGGTGAATTCGAGTTCATTCAAAGCCATTCTTCAGCAGGGATTGCGCAGTAGAGGTAGGCTAGCAGGTGGCAAAGATCGGTGCATGGATTTGCAAGATCGGGCCTGATTAGTGTGTAGGGATTGTATTGTACTGAGAGCTTGATATGATCAGATTTGTATGAGGATTGTTAAATTATCTCTATGAAATATATTATATAAAGATAGTTGGGGTTTTCAGCTTCAGGCTTTCCTGTTAAACACTGTGTTCATATGTGTGTGAATTTTTATTGTTTCATGTGTGCATTGCAATTGATTTAATTTCTGCATGTGATGATCAATGGTGGAATAGATTCTCTATTGTGCATGAAGTTAAAATAGTGTGTGATCAAGAGAATCTTGGATATATAACACATAATTTATATAATTTCTACATGGTATCAAAGCAGTTGATCATTGGAGAAGATTGCAATTATTGAAGTGGTTGAGTTTTGTGCTGGTGGAATTCGAATTTGCTGCAGTGTTTTCTTGGTGTCGAAGTTGAGCATTCATTGAAATGTCTTTCAATGGATTGCGATTGGAGTATGCCCTTTATGGCAGCTCGAATTATACTGCATGGAAGGACAGGATGGAGGCGGTGCTAGATGATAATGGGTTGAAGGAGTTCATAGATGTTGAAATTCCAAAACCTACTTCTAGCGATGCAGCCGCATTTGACGCATGGAAAAATAAGACAGCAAAATGTCGAAGGATTCTGTTGGAAGGTGTAAAGGATCACATTGTGTCTAGCCTTCACGGTAAAGATACTCCATTCTTAATGTGGAAAGCTTTGACAGACTTGTTCCAAAGAAAAAGCGACCAGAGGAAGTTGGCGCTTAAAGACAAGCTCAAGAAAATAAAAATAGAGAAAGGCGACAATATACCAAAATACCTCACGAAGTTTGTCCATTGCAAGGATGAGCTGGAAAGTGTGGGGGTTACTGTAGATGAAGAGGACTTGGTGAGCTTGGCTCTCCTTTGGCTTCAGAAGAGTTGGCATAGCTACGAGGACTCTGTCAATGGTCGGGATAAACTGCTGGGATGGGAGCGACTGTGGTCGAATCTTGTGCAGGAGGAGATAAGGCAAGGTACCAGGGATGGATCTTCATCGAAGAATGAATATGAAGAAAATTGCGCTTTGGCTACCAAAGCAAGGAAAGGGAAGGGAAAGAAAAATCCTTCTCAATCCGGTGTGAAAGGCAAGAAGCAAGACTTGTCCAAGGTGAAGTGCTTTCACTGTCACCAACACAGACATTACGCCACAAATTGTCCACAGAAGAAGAAAAATAAGTAGGCTGCTGGATCTACAGCTGGAGAGGCCTTAGCCTCATATTTTGAGCTAGGTTTTTCGCTGATCGCATGCTTGGTTTCAAGTGTGATGGGATCGGTGTGGTTTCTTGACAGTGGTGCATCTTTCCATATGACCAGAGACAAAGATTTGTTTAGTGATCTGGATGAAAAGGATCTTGGAGTGCACATCGAGATGGGCGATGATGGTAGATACAGTGCGACTGGTATCAGGACCATTTCCTTTAAGAGGGAGTCTAGTAAACCTTTCATATTGAAGGATGTCATGCATGTTCCAGGATTGAAGAAGAATCTGATCTCTATGGCAATGTTGGAAGACAAGGGTTATGATGTTGTTTTTAGCGAGGGAAAGGCTTTCCTGCGCAGTAAAACAACTGGTGAAACCTGGAGGATAGGGGTTCGAGTTAAGAAACTTTATCAATTGCAGGTAGATGGCTACGCAACAATGGCAGGCAAAGCAGAAGCAATGGTGAGCTGGGATGAGGGTGAATTGTGGCACAGGAGATTGGGCCATCTTCACTATGGCGCTTTGAAAATTTTACAACAGATTTCTACCGGGCTTCCCAAGGGTACACTTGCACTGTCAGATTAGTGCAAGGGATGTACTTTGGGAAAATTTGTGAAGACCACTTTTCATGAGAAGGATAGTCACGCCACGAGGATCCTTGAGAGAATTCACACAGACATGTGTGGACCTTTCTCAGTAGCTTCGACAGCAAAGCACTGGTATTATGTGATATTTGTTGATGAATTTTATCAGAGAAGCCAAGGATCTTCATGCAGTACAGACGTTAGACATACTCAAAGTTCTGTGAGTTCAAGGTCAAGTTGAGAAAGAGTTAGGGACAGGAAAGCTTAAGGATGTATAACAGGTTAATACATCTTCCGTGGGAATTCAAATACTTTTTGGAGCGCAGAGAATTGGAGAACTCATAAGTTACTCCCCATAATCCACAAATAATGGTGTCATGAGGTGTGGTGTCAAACGATCAAAGGTACATGAGCAAGGTTGCATGACTGGGGGCCTTCCATACACTTGTGGGTCACATGCAACATTGTACTTATGTGAAAACCTTGTCCAAGAGAGTGCACTTGGCATGAGTACACCCGAAGAGGCATTTTCTGGTAAGAAGCCTGATATTTCTCATTTGAAGATTTTTGGCTCACCTGTTTACATTGATGTGACGAAGGATGCCAGGAAGAAGCTGGAGCAGACCGCAGAGGTTGGGATATTTGTGGGGTACAAAGAAACACCCCACAATTATCGTGTGTATTTTCCAGACAGTCAGATGACTGTTGTGCGATGGGATATCAAATTTCATGAGGAGAAAGCCATGAAGTTGTCACTTGAGAGGGAGCTACACTTGCATGTAGATGAGGAGCCACTTGTTCCTAAAGATGAGCCTCTGGATGTGGATCAAACACAAGAGGAGGTTCATGGAGTGGAATAAACCACTCATGTAGCGCCAAAAATCAGAGGGCAGAAGTGTACTACAGAAGATGAGCGACTAAATCTTGATGCAACGCAGAATGTAGGAGCACCTACATCACAACGTAGACAGAGATAGTCACCTGACCGATTTACTGGATATATGGCTTTTATGAGCATGTGTATCGTGATAGAACCATCCTCTTCTGAGGAAGCTATGGAGGATCCCGCATGGGTAGATGCCATGGTGGAAGAGTATGATTCGATTGTCAGAAACATGCATGGGAGATTGTCCCAAGGCCGGAAGGGAAATCAGTGGTAGGTTTGAGATGGATCTACAAAGTGAAGCAAGCTGCTGATGGGAGCATTGAGAAGTACAAGGAAAGATTTTTTGCCTGGGGCTTCTCACAAATCGAGGGGATTGACTATGAAGAAACCTTTGCACCTGTCGCAAGGTATTCTTCCATACAGACCATCCTTGCTCTCTTAGTGCAGATGGGTTGGCATATTCATCAGAGGGATGTGAATGGGGACATCTTCTTCTTCAGATCTAGCGTTGGAATCCAGGTAGGCTCTTATCCCAAGTCTTTCATTCGTAACTAGGAGCTTGCGTCATAGCATTGTTTGTTTGTTGCTAGACCCCTGCTGGGCTAGTAGGGATCGCCTCTGTCTGCAGAGGGGATTTACCTCCTCAACAGATGGGTTGGCACATTCATCAGATGGATGTGAAGACTACGTTCCTCAATGGAGTCATTGAGGAGGATGTGTACATAGAGCAACCTGAAGGATTCAAAATATTCAGCAGCGAGTTGCATGTGTGCAGGCTCAAAAGAGTGATGTATGGGCTGAAACAAGAATCTCGTGCTTGGTACACACGGATAGACAATTATTTCACCGGACTTGGTTTCACCAAGAGTGAGGCGGATCCAAACCTATACCAGATTGTGGTGGAGGGTACGTTGCTGATCATTGTAATTTATGTACACGATTTGATACTAATATGTGATGAACTGTTGATACACTCAAGGAAGGAATATCTTGAAAAGGAGTTTGAGATAAGGACTTGGGCCTCCTTCATTATTTCTTGGGATTGTAAATTTGGCAGCGGAAGGGTGGAATGTTTGTGTCTCAAGGCAAGTATGCCCAGGAGATACTAGAGAAGTTCAACATGCAGGGCTACAAGCCTATCGACACTGTTCTTCCTGGTGGTTGGAGGAAAGAGGATGCTACATTAGTAGAGGTAGTGGATTCCACTGTTTATCGACAGTTGGTTGGTTCGCTCATGTATCTAGTCAATACCTGACCGAACATATACTACGCTGTTAACCAGATTTCACAAGCTATGGTTAAGCCTACCAAGATATTTTGGAAGGCAGGAAAGCATGTCTTGAGGTATCTTTGGGGCACATCGGGATATGGACTATGGTACAAACAGTCGGATGAGTTGAAGCTGCATGGCTTCACGGATGCAGATTGAGTAGGGAGCCCAACGGACAGAAAGAGCACATCTAGAGGGATATTCAGTATCTGGTCTACAACAATTTCTTGGTATAGTAGGAAACAGAGATCCGTGGCACTCAGTTCAGTGAAGGCCAAGTACATGGTAGCAATTTTGGCTGCATGCGAGGTTATATGGATGAGGAAGATCCTGGTCGGGTTGTTCGGTTCACACTTATATCCTTTTGTGATATATTTTGATAATCAAAGTTGCATTAAACTTTCAGTTAATCCAGTATTTCATGATGGATCTAAACATATTGACATCTGGTACCATCATATCAGAGATTGTGTGCAACGGAAGATCATGTTACTATCTTACATTCCTACGGAGGATCAGGATGCAGATATTCTAATGAAGGTGCTCACCAGGAGCAAATTTGAATACCATAGAAGCAGGATCGGGGTGGCAGATAATCCCTATCTTGTTGAGAGGGAGTGTTGAGATTCAACAAGATGATGAGCTTAGTGAAAAGAGTCGCCTTCACTAAGTGGGCCCGCGGCTATTTCGCGCAAAGTCTATTTTTAGACTATGTCTATTTTTAGACATGTCGATCATATTCTATGAGTTGCAGGATGGCCTCTCGTGATGGTTGGTCAAGTAGGAAAAATATATGGACTTCTATTTAATATACTGGGGGGAATATATTTAGATTTCATGATAAAATAGATATGTCAAATATTATTAGCTCTTAATAATATTTGGACTCTAAACATTATCTTATTCTCTTGGAGCACTTCAGTTAACTGCACAGATGTGGCACAACAGCTGACAGAAGGAATTACGCTATTCTTGAGGGTTATTAGAGCTAATGCATGAGGACTTCAGTTAGAACTCATGTGATAGAGTTTGGTGGAGTTATAGAAGTAGTTGGTGGAGTTGTATTTAGTTTAACTCAGTTAAACTCAGTTGATCTAGTTGTATCTATTCTAACTGATTTATACACTAGTGAGAGTGGTGTGAATTAATTAGTTAATTAATTCAATAAATAATAAATCATTAATAAACTGAATAATACATTAGTTAACTATAGTGCATGGACAATTCAGTGGATACTAGTGGAGAGGTAGGTGAAAGAGAAAGTGTGACTATCAGTTGTGACTATAGTGATGCATTGATTGCATCCAACACTCAGTGGAGATGCCAATGAGAATTGCGTAGTGCAAGATTGGTGGATTCGATTTCATTCATAGCCATTCTTCATCAGGGATTACGCAGTAGAGGTAGGCTAGCAGGTGGTAGAGATCGGTGCATGGATTTGCAAGATCGAGCCTGATTAGTGTGTAGTGATTGTATTATACTGAGAGATTGATATGATCAGCTTTGTATGAGGATTGTTACATGATCTCTATGACATATTATATATATATATATGGGGTTTTTAGCTTCAATCTTTCCCGTTAAACAACTGTGTTAATGTGTGTGAATTTTTATGGTTTTATGTGTGCATTGCAATTGATTTAGTTTCTGCATGTGATGATCAATAGTGGAATAGATTATATATTGTGTATGAAGTAAAATAGTGTGTGATCAGTATAATATTTGATATATAACACATAATTTATATAATTTCTACAGGAATAGCCCTGTTGTTCCCCAGAACCATGGGCCCTCAGTCAAGGCTTTTTGATAGTCTTCGCTGAAAGCAAACACAACTATGAAGAAACCCTTCGAGAAGAATATTACCTTGTTGTTATTGGTCCAGGTGGAGTGAATCCACTGATATAGATATGCTGTGCGAGACCATAGTCCATTAAATCGAAAAATAATGGCGAATTCTGCATACTTTTGAAGTTGATCATCCAAAGATGGATGGGAAATTTCTACTAAGGGAACTTCCTCCATCTTGTCTTTGGGAGTCTCAAGGGGCTGAGAAATTTTCTTGGGTGGTTGTGCATGGACATCATCTTTATAGGAAAAGGCAAGAGGAGAGGATGGCTGCTCAACTTCTCCCCCCTCGTAGACGAAGGGTTAAGACTACCAAAGCATCTCTTTGAATATTGTAAAAAGAGAGGGGAAGAGAGTCCTAGAGTTTTTTACCTCCATATAGAAGTCTTTGAAGTGCAGTGGGTATCCCCAGCCTGTGTTCAAGGTCTTGTGAGAGGTTCTGTACCATATCCATTGAACGCACCCAATGAAGCATAGTTTTTATGTGTCATATTTTGAAGCTAGAAGGAGGTTTTTCAAGGGTCCCAGAGGTAAGTTTGTGCGCTCCCTTAAATTATTACTGAAAATGCTATTGTGTGAAAAGGGATTTTTGTGCAAACATACTGCTTGAATGCATCAAAGAGGTTCAAATATGCGCAGTGGAAGAATTTACTGAGAAGACTATGAAGAAGTCCTTTATAGCCCTCTGAAGCCTAGATCTGATAGTGAACCTAAACCAAAAACTGCTAGTTCGAGTGATTCTGAAGAAGAAAGCTCATCATATCATAAGCCCTTGAATATGCTTCCTACTCCATCCACTCCACTTTTGAGCTCGCATTATCGATCACCTACCCTGCCACGTAGTCCATCTCCACCTCCACCTACACCCCATCATAAAGTAGATATGGCTACATCCATGAAGTTACCTAATTTTAGAGGTATTGGAAATGAAGACACTAATCACTTCTGGTTTGTAACTGAGGCCGTATGGAAGGATAAGTAGGTAAACAATATTGATATCAGAAAAGCGCAGATGGCTACTGCATTTCAAGGTCGCACGATAGACTGGTACATTAGGTATGTATAAGCAAACCCTAATGCTACTCTGGAAGAAATTAAAGAAGCCCTAAAAGAGTAGTTTAGGAAACCTAAGTCATACATACAACTAGTGACAAAGATGAAGGATATCAAACCCAATGAATCTATATGGTAGGTTAATCAAAGATTGAAGCACACCATCAAAGATGGTGGATTTGTGATTAATGATACTCAACATAAAGAATGGTTCATTCCTATGTTTCTCCCGCATCTGCGCCAAAAATTAGGTCAGAAAAATATTACTACACAAGCTAAGGCTGTAGAATTTGCAATGAAATAGAAGCTACCCCAACACCTATTGCACTGGGCACTAAACAGATTCAGAGTTAGTTGGAAGCAATGCATCTGGAAATTTAAAATCTGCACAAGGACACAGGCAAGGAGGTCTGTGCAGAGGTCTGGTGTATCAAGTGAAAATATTATGGGCATCATAAAGACCAGTGTCCTGTTTTGAACAATCATCTGAAATCTAGAGGCCCTATTCCATTGAAGAGACCTGTATGGTGTACTATATGTCAAATTGTGGGGCTACATGATACATATTCTTGCCCAAGGGTTGGAAAATATCAGCCTGACTTACAACAACCATTGTTCAAGTTCTATTCATCATTAGGGCATGATGAGTAGCATTGCCGGACCTATGATACAATGTTGGATAATACTAAGTTCTATAGAATGCAGTTAAGCCTACATCACCAGCATCCCCTTCTGGGCGCGAAAGATTTCAAGGTTGAGGAAGAGGCCAAGGAGGTGGATCAACTAGTCGAGGAAGAGGAAAAGTAATTTGTTACAACTGTGGTGATGCTGGTCATTATGCACGCGATTTGCGTAATCCAACACGACAATCTTGTAGGTATTGTAGAAAATTTGATCATGTTATAGAAGATTGTTCTGTCCTGATTGCTAAAACGTAGGAAAAGAAAATCCCAACGCAAAATATGCAAATGGTTCGCGCAGAGCGTAATGAAGAATATCCTTGTGTGAATGTAGTTACCAGTAGTGGTGTAGTGATCCAAGGGGATATTGGTGGTCACCCACCTGTTCCACTTGGGGCCCCACCATTGTCTCTTTCAGTTTTTTAGTTTTGGCACAACTTACTATTTTTAGCATTTTTTCGGCTCCTGAACTTCTGGAGCCATTTTGAGGCCCTAAACGACATTTTTTTGGAAAACGGGGAGCAACATGGGTCCATGTACTAATGTTTCTCACTCTAAATTTTTATTCCTCGGATAGATATTTCTAACGAGCTTTGGTATGCGTCAACCAGAAATCGTATGCCCAAGTTATGTCCCCGGGAAGTTGAAACACCAATTTACCCAAACGGGGCCCATAGTTTTGGCGCTTCATCTCCTAGGGTTAGGGTTTTGGTTGTTTAGGATTTCCCATTGTTTCTAAATAATAAATAGGCCCTCGAGCCTCATTGTAACTCATTTCAGAGGCCTATAGCCACCACATCTCTTCTCATAGATAGTTACCAACACCCTAGCTAGTTTTATTTCCATTTTGTTTGTAAGCAAATTTCAGTTATTTGATATTAATGAAATGAAGTGTTATTTCCACTGCATCTCTGTATTTATGGTTATATGTTTATTCTGTTACGTTCCTGCATAAATCCAGATCAATGGTATCAGAGCGGTCTGCTTTTTCTCGATCCTTCTTTGCATGTCCCCAACAAGGTCAGGGTATAAGGAGTTAGGGCTCGATCTGGTGGAACCTTTGCAAGATTAGCCTCACAAACCCTGACGGACGCCCATGGGGGATCAGAAGAAAGATGAGGGAGCACGAGATCCTATCAAAATATTGCTCGAGGAGGCCGTCAAAAAATAAAGGAACGTGATGATGGATAACTTTGTCCAGATCCTTCAACGGCTGCCCACCGGCGGCGCATATGCATCCAGTAGCCACTCTGAAAGTGCGACTCCTTTTAAGGTACAAGTAAATTTTGACATTCCCATATTTGAGGGTCAAATAGATGCATATGCCATAGATATATGGTTGAATATATTAGAAGGATATTTCCCGTTTCATGACTTTTTCGACAGGGAGAAGATTATTTTTGCAGTCCTCAAAGCTGCCCCCCATGTCAAGGACTGGTGGGAAACCTACTGTGAGAAAAAGGACGAGACAAAACCCTCTCTGTTCTCGGCTGTACCCACTTGGAATTTCTTCTGAGATGCCATCAAGGAACAATACTATCCCATGGGGAGCTATGAGGACAAGTACATACAATGGACCACGCTGCAACAACAAAGGGATCAAGATGTGCATGAGCTGACGAATCTGTTCCATACCTTGCGCACCAAGTTCGGTATCAAAGATTTAGACAAACATATGGTGCTAAAGTATCGTATTTGTTTGCACAGATACATTCAGGAGGAAATGGAGTTCCTCATCATATCCTCGCTTGGTACGGCATACCGGTATGCTGCCAAGATTGAGCAGAAATTCAAACAGAAGAAGCGAGACTTTGGATTTGCAAATAAAAAGCAACAGAAAGGTGCTCCCAAAATGAAAAACAAAGGAAAAAGACAAGGCATGGCGACTCAAAACAACCTGTCAAAGCCACAAGTAGAGAACAACACCGCAAAGCTAAATAATGACACGGTAAAGTGGTGGGAGTTCCATAAGAGCTCCACTCATAACACAAGTGAGTGTCGAGCCAAGCAATCAGTGGTGGCCGAGATGAGGGCTTCTGAGTCAGATGCATGCTCCAACTCTGAATCAGAACCTAACAAGGGGAATGACATAGGGAAAAATATTATTGATGTGGAGCCCAATGCCACTGTTGCCACTACGAAGATCCAAAAGGAGGAACCGAAAGATCCAGAGGAGGAGGAACGTCTCTTCCACTCCCATATGTGGGTAAAGGGCTCCCCGGTACAGTTCCTTGTCAACAATGGGAGCCAAAAGAACCTCATTTTAGTAGACATCGTGAAGTGTTTGGGATTTCCAACCACAACTCACCCACATCCATACACCATCGGGTCGCTTCACCAAGGACGAGATCTCCGCGTTAGCCAGTAGTGCTACCTTACCTATAGCATCAAGCCCTTCATGGATGAGGTATTATGTGAAATTGCTCCTATTGATGTTATTTATGTATTATTAGGACAACCATACTTTTGGAAGCGTCATGCTATGTATGAGTCTCGGCCTCGTGCTGTTATTTTTACTCTGGGAAATAAGTTGTACAGGATACCAGAGGTACCACCTCCTACCGCTATCTCTTTGGTTATTGCAAACCAATGCAGTAAGCTCATTTCCCAAACTAGGAAATTCATTTTCCTGATGATCTGCCCCCAAGGCAAGAAGAATACTATGGCTACGACCTCTAAACAGGGCTCCTCTGCATGAAAACAACAAATGGATAAGGTTGTGGAGGAGTACGGGGAAATTTTCACCTCACCCACAGGGGTTCCTTTGCACTATCAGGTCAAGCACCTAGTTGATATAACCCCAGGTGCACCGTTACCCAATGGACTGATCTATCAACACTCTTTTCTAGAGAACGATGAAATCAAGCGGCAGATTCAGGAGCTACTGCAGAAAGGTCACATCCGACCAAGTTCATTGCCATGTGGGAGTCTGATCATGTTGGTACAGAAGAAGGATGAGACATGGGGACTATGTATTGACTATCGAGTGCTGAACAAGATCACCATCTAGAGTGGGTACCCAATCCCACAGATTGATGACCTTCTGGACCAACTCAAAGGTGCAAAATATTTCAGCAAGATCGACTTGAAGTCTGGGTATCACTAGGTACCAATTGAACCCTCTGATGTGTGGAAGACTGCCTTCAAAGCCAAGGAAGGCCTTTTCGAATGGCTGGTCATGCCTTTCGGGTTGATGAATGCTCCCGCCACCTTCATGAGGATGATGGATGACATCTTGTGGCCATTCACCAACTCATTTGTAGTGGTGTACTTGGATGACATTCTGATCTTCAGCCAGACTTGGGAAGAGCACCTTCACCACATCCGACAAGTCCTCCAAACACTGCGGCAACACAAGCTGTGTGCCAATTTGGAGAAGTGCACTTTTGGCATGACCCAGGTTCAATATCTGGGATACATTATTGATGAAAGGGGGGTGCATGTGGATCCAGCCAAGATCCAAGTCATTCGGGATTGGCTAGCCCCGACCACTATAACAGAGCTTCGCAGCTTTTTGGGTCTTGCTAATTTCTATTGTAGGTTCGTGTTGGGATTCTCTCATATCACTTGGCCCTTGAGTCAAGTCACCAAGGGAGGAGCAAGAGCAAAATTCTTTTGGTCAGAACCTCAATAGAAGGCATTCACAAAATTGAAAAATCGCCTTTGTTTTGCCCCAGTGCTCACATTACCAGACTTGAAACAACCATTTTAGATTGATACAAATGCCTCTGAATATGCTATTGGGGTAGTTCTTACTCAACAGGGACATCTAGTGGCATATCACAGTGAGAAATTGTCTAACAAAATTCGCAAGTATCCCACTTATGAAAAAGAAATGTATTCCATTGTGCAAGCTTGTTGACAATGGAAGCATTACATTTTGGGGAAGGAAACAATCATCCACACAAACCACCAGCCCCTGCAGTTCATACAGATGCAAGGGAAGCTGCAGAATGATCACCATCAGAAGTGGTCCACATATCTGCAACAGTTCCATTTGAACATCAAGTACAAGAAGGGTAGCACCAAGAATGTTGCAGATTGCCTCAGCCGACCACCGATCATGGCACTCACCACCATTCTCAACTCTTGTGGGCATGAGACTTCTGATTGGCCGCTTCTCTACAAGAGTGATCTAGAATTCGGCTAGACTTACAAGGCACTCTTGGGGGGTACGCAAGTTCCGAAATTTCACCTCCAAGATGCACTTTTATGTCACCTGGGACACCTTTGTGTTCCTTCAAGAAAGCGTGCCAAGATGATATGGGAAGCACACTACAGTCGAGTCGCTAGGAGTTTCGGGGTCGAGAAGATAGTAGCAGCATTGCAGAAGTATTTCTATTGGCCGAACCTTTGAAAGGATGTCGATAAGCACATCGGATCCTGCACTACTTATGCCATTACCAAACCGACCATCAAGAAGCAAGGCCTATATACTACGCTACCTACCCCTAGTCGACCTTGGGAATCCATCTCCATGGATTACATGTTGGGCCTGCCTTCTACTAAGCATGGAAATGACTGTGTTTTCGTGGTCGTTGACAGATTATCAAAGATGGCCATTATGGCAGCCTGCAAGAAGAATATCACAGCAGAAGCCACTACTAAAATCTTCTTTGAACGAGTGTGGGTGCACTTTGGGATCCCACAGTCTATCATATCAGATTGGGATAGCAGGTTCCTCAGCACATTTTAGTCTAGCCTCTGGTAAATGTTGGGCACCAAGCTCACCAAGTCCACAACTTTCCATCCCCAAACAGATGGCCAGACAGAGGCCGTCAACAAAATGATTGTACACATTCTGTGAATGTACAATTCAAAGCATCCATGCACATGGGACAAGAGCCTCCCCTATGTATAACATAGTTATAATCGGGCTCTCCACAGTTCAATTGGCCATAGCCCCTTTCAGGTGGGTTGGGGATTCCAGCCACTATGTCCCATTGATGTAGCCATGCCATTTGCAGCTACTCAGGCTGATTCAACTCATGTCCAGTCTGAAGTTGAAAAATCAAATAGCTTCATCGAGCACATTCAAAACATCTGCCAACAGGTTCATGATATATTGGACATAGCCAATTCCAAGTACAAGTAACGCCATGATCAACACCAGGTGCCACACAACTTCCAGGTGGGCAACAAAGTATGGCTACATTTGCAGAAGGAGTGCCTCACTGGACGCCACTGCAAGCTTCGCCCGCTCCAATATAGGCCTTACACCATCACCAAGGTTGTAGGAAACAATGCCTTCAAGCTCAGTATTCCACCATTCCTTGGTCTGCACCCATTCTTCAATGTGGATCACCTTCTTCCTTACTTCCCACCTCTACTAGACACCTTTTACATTGCAGAAAAACTCACACCAACAGAGTTAAACCCAGACTGCATGGAAAAAGCCACCAAATATTGTATCATGTACATGAAAATCAAGAACACTTGCCAATAGAAGATCCAACAGTATCGGGTTGTCAAAGCTAGCCAACTCCTACACCAAGGAAAGTGGTTCACCAGGGACCAAGTTCAGCAGAAATTTCCTCATCTCATGGAGGAACTTAACACAATGGGGACCATTGCTTCCTAAGGGGGGAGGAATGATCAAAGAGGATATTTTTGGTCACTCGCCTATTCCACTTGGGGCACCACCATTGTCTCTTTCAGTTTTTTAGTTTCGGCACAACTTACTATTTTTAGCAGTTTTTCGAGTCTTGAACTTCCGGAGCCGTTTTGAGGCCCTAAATAACTTTTTTTGGGAAAATGGTGAGAAAAATGGGTCCATGGACCAATGTTTCTCACTCAAAATTTGTATTCCTCGGATAGATATTTCTAATGAGGTATGGTACGTGTCAAATGGAGATTGTATTCCAAAGTTACGTCCCCAAGAAGTTGAAACACCAATTTACCCAAACTGGGCCCATAGTTTTGGCACTTCATCTCCTAGGGTTAGGGTTTTCGCTATTTAGGATTTCCAATTGTTTATAAATAATAAATAGGCCCTCGAGCCTCATTTTAACTCATTTCATAGGTTTGTAGCCACCACATCTCTTCTCAGAGATAGCTACCAGCGCCCTAGCTAGTTTTATTTCCATTCTGTCTGTAAGAAAATTTCAATTCTTTGATATTAATGAAATGAAGTGTTATTTCCACTTCATCTCTATATTTATGGTTATATGTTTATTTTTTTGAGTTCCTGCATAAATCCAGATCATGTAGCTACCAATGAAGATAGAGGAAATAAATCTACCACTGATATATGGATCCGAAAAGGACCTGAGACTAAAGAAGGCCTTAATCTTCAGCACAGAAAAGAAATATTTATTGAAGCAAGGAAAGAATTCAAAAAAGGCTAAGAGGAGCTGGAGGAGAAGAAGAGATTAAGTCATTCTTACAAGCATGCATAAAGTTGTTGTGCAAAAAATAGGCTGTTGAAAATTTGCAGGCATTGATAGAAAATTGCGCAGAAAAACAACAACCTTGGTAGAACAGAGCGCAGTTAACAAAATCTATAAGAACAAGAATAGAATGGGTAGGGAGATGCGTTTGACTAGGTAGATTGGTGCTTATGAAATGGACCAAATCATTCTATATTTGGGATCAGATGCTAATTTTCTACCTAAACAAACCTGGCAACGCATGGGAGAACGAAGTTGGAATGGTCCACCATCCAATTATGCATGGGTAACTAGCAGAAGATCATTCCCTTGGGGAGACTATCAAAAGTTGTGGTAAATCTAGAAGGAATTCAGGTGTTAGTAGATTTTGAAGTCATACATATTGTAGACAACACTGATCCCTATCTTGTATTACTAGGATTGGATTGGGCCATTGATATGGATGGTGTTATCAACTGGAAGAGAAGAATGATGAAATTTAAGAACATTGGAGTTAGTTTCATCATTCCTTTGGATCCTGCAAAAGGTCAAAGGTATATTGAATGAGTGCGCACTGAGGACAATTTTGATCAAATTTATAAGCTAAATTTGTGTGATGAAGACTAGATTAATCCAATGACAGATGGGAATATTAAATAGAAGGATAGTTCTTTCTTTTCAGACTCTAGTGAAGAAATAGAGAATTGGCAGAACTGACTACACAAGGTGTCTAATTTGCACTGTAATCATGTGACCCACACTCTCCGTTGCATAACATCTGAGGTACGAGATTTCCCACATTATGATGGCTCAAATGATCTAAGAATATTCTTGGGAGAACTAAAAAGATACGTGCCAGCAGATCAGAGGTTCCATGTTTTGGATATTGCCTTGCATGCTCCAGCAATATGGTGGGAAACACATAAGGAGAATCTGGGATATTGGGAGGAATGTGCATAGATGATGCGGCTACCATTTGAACACCCAAAAATTAAATAACAGGACTTATACTATGGCAAGGAGGATCCATGTACACATCTGGCCAAGTGGCATCAGTTATGGGGTGTAGAACCAAGGGTTGAAATGGTTCATATTTTTAGTCATACATTGGGAAAGGTGCCAACTAAATGGTACTTGGAAACAGAGCTATGCAAAGGCACTAGTGAGTGGTCTGCGCTGATAGATACTTTTCTTCTTACATTTTGAAAGTGGGTTTGAAAATATTGGTCAAGAGATGCATAATATTCAAGAAGTAATATTCGATTCCACTAATCCTATAATTGAGCATGTACCACCAGCTTGCGATGCGCATATGATTGACATTTTGAATTGTAAAAACCTGACAATAGAAGAAAATGATGAGGATCCAAGGAATATTATGATTCCCGAATCTAAAGGCTGGCGCACAGTGTCTAGGCCCTCAATTACTTCGATGGACATGACAAATCCATTAAGGTTAAGATAGGTAAATATTGGGACTGAAGAACAACCCAAGTGAATATTGGAGGCTACTGGGATGATGATATAGTAGGCAAGGTTGCTGAGTTGTTGACACAATATCAGTATCTTTTACCTACAAAGTTCTAAGAGTTGAAAGGAGTCGTTGGGGACTTTGGAGTAATGAATATCACATTGAAGCCTGATGCGTGCCCAGTAAAGCAGCACCCATATATGCTGAATCTGAGATATAAGCAGAAAGTGAAGGAAGAGTTGGATAAAATGGTGGCAGAAAACATCATTGAGACTGTGGAAGAATTTGATTGGGTAAGTCCAATGGTGGTGTAATAAAATAATACCAAAGGACAAATCAAAATATATGTTGATATGTGCAAACTGAATGATGCTTGTGTGCATGATCTATTCCCAAGTCCATTCTTATATGAAATTCTGGATAATGTTGGAGGTCAAGAAGCATACACTTTTACAGATGGGTTCTTAGGTTATCATCATATCCAGGTTGCACCAGAAGATAGGAGCAAGATCACTTTTTCTACTGAATGGGGCTCTTTTCAATATACAAATATGCCTTTTTGATTGAAGAATTCTCCTGCCATTTTCTCGTGTGTAGTAGTTGTTTCTTTTAAAGAATACATACACAAGTTTTTGGAGGTATATTTTGATGATTAGTCTATATTTGGGTTGTTAAATAAGCATGTGTCCAACTTGCGCTTAATGCTGGATACTTGTAGGAAATATCAGATCTCATTGAATCTGAAGAAGTGTATCTTTTGTGTACCCTTGGAATACTGTTGGGACACATTGTCCACCATCAGGGATTGATGGTGGACCCTACCAATATTGTTGTCATAGTCAATTTGAAAGTACCTAAGAATATCAAGCAGTTTCACTCAATATTAGGGAATGCAGGGTACTATAAGAAGTTTATTAAGGGATATGCACTGATAACTGCACCCATGGAAAAGATGTTAAAAAAGGATGCAATGTTCTACTAGGATGAGGACTACCAAAAGAGTTTTGAATGCTCAAGTAAAATATCGTCACTGCGCCCATCCTGGTCTTCCGAAATTGGTCCAAGTATTTTCATGTACATGTGGATGCCTCTTATATTGCACTCAGAGATGTGTTAGCAAAACTAGGGGAAGGAGAGCTTGATCATCCCATTGCTTATGCCAATCAAAAACTCTCAAGCAAGGAGAATAATTATTCAGCCATGGAAAGGGAACGTCTCACCATGGTATATTCACTACAGAAATTCTGCCATTATCTGTTGGGAGGTCACTTTAAAATGTTCACTGATCTTTCTTCTTTGAAGTACCTTGTTAACAAGCTTGTGTTGGGGGGGAAGATTTGCAGGCGGGTCTTGTTATTTCAGGAATATGATTTTGAAATTTAGTGAAACCGGGATGATTAAACGCTGGACGAGACCATATTTCGCGCATTGACTCAGGAGAAGAGCCCAAAAACATCGAAGATGGATTACTCGATGCATAATTGTTTGTGATAAAAGTGGTTGATGAAATTTTCCTTGATATCATTCATTTTTTGACCATTGGTCGCATTCCTGAGGAATACACAGTAGAAAAAAATAAAGAACTTGTGGCACACGCAACATAATTCACCATTATTTCTAGACACTTATACAAATTATGCGCGGATGAGGTCCTGCGCAGGTATGTTTTGGAATATGAAAGGTAGAAAATTATCAATGAAGTGCATGGAATATTTTCTAGTGGTCATTATGCAAGTAAGGATATTGCACAAAATATCTTGCACGGTGGGTTATGGTGGCCCACACTACACAATGATGCCTCGCACTATCATGCCTGTGATGTTTGTAATGGGGAAACCTTCGCGTAGGGATGAGATGCCTCCTGCATCTACAGATGGCGTTGCAAGCTTCTAAGAAATGGGCTATTGATTTTGTGGGACCTATTAATCCCTCATGAAGGAAGAGTGGTGCACGCTACATCATCACTATGACATATTATGTAACTAGATGGGCTAAAGCCAAACTAGTTAAAGATTGTATTGTTGATACTACTGCGTAGTTTATTTTTGAGAATATAGTGACTCGGTTTGGTTGCCCTAATATCCTGATTAGTGACCAAGGTACACATTTTTTAAATGACACTATTGAAGCTTTTACTGAATAATTCAAGATGCTTCATCAGAAGAGCTCTCCTTATCATCCTCAGGAAAATGACATAGTTGAAGCTTTCAATAAGGTCTAGGAGACTATGCTCACTAAGGTATGCAATGTTAACAGAAATGATTGGGATGAGCAAGTGCTTACAATGCTATGGGCCTATAGGAATACTTGCAAGAAGTTGACTGGGAGGACACCTTTTAGGATGGTATATGGGCAAGAGGTTTTGTTTCCCATTGAATTCATTGTTCCCAGTCTATGCATTAATACATTTACCAATATGGATGAAGAAGGTGATCTAGAATAACGTATCAATAGGGGAATTTTGAGGTCTAAAATGGGCCTCCTGAGGAAATTATAAAATAACAGTGGAAATAATAAAATAATATTAGATTACATCATCAAATTTTAGAGGGAAAAAAGAAAAAAAATACTTTTTCAACTCATATTTTAACCTTATCTCCCAATGCGTTTACTAAAATTTCGAGTGTGAACACTCGTTGGATGAAAAATTTGATTCCTCATCCAAGAAGTACCCAAGTTTCATACTTTCGATAGACCTTGCTACATGAAAAAGGAGAAATACATGAACAACATGATTGCAATCACATTTTTTCATGTATTTCTCAATTTTTGTGTAGAAGAGTCCACCGAAAGTATGCAACATGGGTGTTCCTTGGATGAAGAAATAAATTTTGCATGCAACTAGTACTGCCGCTCAAAATTTGAGTAAAACCTTAGGGAGATAAGTTGAAAATACAAGTTTAAAAAGTAGTGTTATTATTTTATTATCTTTTTTCTTTTTTACCCCAAAAATGGTGAATCATCCCCCATGGTTGGCATCATCATCTTGAATCCTATTGGTTCTTATAACTTTTATTTTGGTTGTAAATTTTTCTTAGTAGGCCCATTTTAGAACTCAAAATTTCTCTAATAGTCGCAATTAGTTTCTTTAGAAGAAGGCCGATTCATTTCCAACTATCACCAGCAGGTCCAAAAGGCGTGCGAAAAATCTTGGCATGACATGCATATTAGGCAGAAGGTGTTCAAAGAGGATGATTTGGACTTATTGTATGACAACAATTTTGGGCACCACCCAGGGAAACTAAAGATGCATTGCCTAGACCCATATGTTGTCAAGGAAATCACTGATGATGAAGTAGTGTGCCTGACCACGTTGAATGGTGAATACATGTCGGGATATATCAATGTATGCCATCTGAAGCCGTGCAGGGATGACCTTGTTCCTACCAAATGACTATATGGACGGAGTATCAGACTTGAACTATTGAGATGGTGAATGCGCAGTAAGGTGCAACACGTGTGCTATATCTGTGCCAGGGGATTGACTGGTGCACAGAATAAGGTTGGGTCAACGAAAAAAAAGGGTTTGAAGAAAATAGGACATGAGGTCCCAACACTGATAAAGAACGATTTCAATGAGATTGAAAATATAGTTACCATTGTGCAGGAGGATCAATGGACGGACATGGAGGTCCAATTTAAATCCGCATTGGAGGTTTTACAGGTTGGCCTACAAGACTTAAAAATGCAAGCGAGCCAGATCCAAGTGAGCGTGATTTAAGTGAGTTGGACTAGTGTGCTTGTTACCAATGCACAACCTTTGGACATAGCCTTACCACTGTCCAGGGAAGGATGATTTTTCCATATCCCCTTGCCAAAAATTCAAATGGAAGTGAGCCAACACACTGAATTTACTGGTACAAGCGATGTTCATATTAATCTTGTTGTGTTCCGTGCAGGAAAGCTCCATTTACTTCACTCTGTTATTGTTGACGAGATGTAGTACCGCGAAGAAACCATGTAGACTCAGAGAAAAGATGCATAGAAATAACTTGTACAAGTGCATTAGTAGCAGTGACAGGAAGAAGCTGAATATCAAGAAGCAGAGGCTCAATGCACTGTGCTGGAAGCAAAGATCAACCAATTATTCCAAGATATTCCAGTGATTTCGGCCACCACTGCAACTATAGAGAAGTTGGATGGCCTAGCTACTACGATCAAGGCTGCGCATGCGGAATGTCACACCAGTCAAGCCTAATATGAGAAGATAATTGTGGATCTTCAAACCAAGCTACAATCAGGGACACCACTCAAGGCTTGCACCAAGAGAGAAACAAAACTGAAGCATGCCCAAGAAAGTATCACCTCCATAGTCACTCATTGTGACTAGTATTTTGCTGAGGCCATGGACATTTGGGCATCTATGTAGAATGATCCAATCGTGTAGAATCTGTGTGATAAAATCAGTGCCAATGAACAAAATTTTGAAGAAATCCTCACTGTACCACCCACATTAGTGGTTCAACAACGACTTTCTTGTTTGCAAGAAGGCCGCAAACTCCAAGGTGAAATTGCAGATTTGCACCATAAAGAATAGGTGCTCACATAACGAAAGCAACCATGGGCAAAGGAGGCACTACAAATTTTCCAAACACTAGACAACACACTCAAGATCATTTTGTAGACCTAGCGCAGTGTGGAGATGGCCGCTGAAGGGCCTAAAACATATAATATGGTTAAGCAGGTGTAGGGTGTAGCAGCGCAGAGCCTTGAGTTAGTGCTCCCTCTCCAAAATTCTGTCAAGACGCTCCGAGACAAAACCAAGGAGACACCAGCAGCACCTCAGTGACTCGGGACGAGTCACATGTTTGTGTTGGGGGCTTGTTGGAGCGAGGTCCTCTGAGGCACAAGTTCTAATGATATTTTTTGTATTTTTGTATGTGCGCACTGCACAAATATAGTCAAAGGGCCTTTTGCCCTAATTTTGGACATAATTAAGCTTAAATGTAAACTATGGGTCTCAAACCATGGTTTGAGCATTAGGGGAATTTTGAGGTCTAAAATGGGCCTCCTAAGAAAGATGTACAACAAAAATAACCTTTATAAGAACTAATAACATTCAAGATGATGGTGCCAACCATGGAGGATGATTCACCATTTTTGGAGTAAAAAATTAAAAAGATTAAAAAATAATAAAATAATAAAACTACTTTTTCAACTTGTATTTTCAACATGTCTCCCTAAATTTTTATTCAAATTTCAAGCGGGAGTACTCATTCGATGAGAAATTTAATTCCTCATCCAATGAGTACCCATGTTGCATACTTTCGATGGGCCCTGCTACACAAAAAATGAGAAATACATTAAAAACGTTCTTGCAATCACGTTTTCATGTATTTCTCATTTTTCCTGTACCAAGGTCCATTGAAAGTATGGAACTTGGGTACTCCTTGGATTAGGAATCAAATTATGCATCCAATGAGTGTTTCAGCTCGAAATTTGAGTAAACCCATAGGGAGATAACTTGAAAATATGAGTTGAAAAAATAGTTTTTTATTTTTTCCCTCTAAAATTTGATAATTTAATCTAATATTATTTTATTATTTACAATATTATTTTATAAGTTCCTTAGGAGGCCCATTTTAGACCAAAAATTCCCCTAATGGACCATAGTATCTATGCACTAGGCATATTATAAATAGATAGCATTGTCTAAGCGAAGTAGAGATAGATGTCATATGTGATATCGATATTCTGATAAATCTATGTTTGTAAGGGTTTTTGGGTTAGGTAAAACGCTCCTGCTAGCTGTGTGCATAGAGACCTAGTCATGGATGTGTGCGTGGAAGGGATTGTAAAGTATTTTGAAGGAAATCTGATGTATTGACATATATGAAGAATTAATAGAAGGAACAATTTTGGCAAATTCTCTGTGTTGTGCGTATAATTTTAGTTTATGCTTACGGCTTATGATTTGATGAGATCACACTATATGTTTACGTATTGATTAATGCATAGGGATAATTGATGTATTTATGCATGAGTATTGACATTTGTTAAGTATTACGTTGGTTAGATATGGATCTGGTTTTTATTTAGTATCTGTGATTCAAGAAAGACAAGTATTTTTGTGTATTCTATTAATGATTGCGAAAAGACTTGTAATTTTTCTATAATTCACTCTGCAAACCTGTGGAATATCATTTAGGATTTTTCCAACGACCACTTCATTAAATTCTCTCTAAAGGTGCAGAAACCTGGTTCTAGCACCCCGCCCCCCCATACTACTTCGGGTGATACTTTGGTTTGCGCAAGCAGGTCATTGCCGAAAGGGCTAGTAGTTGGAGGGTTTTTTGGTTTATCCATAAAATATGAACCTGGGTCAAGACCCCTCAAGCCAACACCAATCAATTCCTGGAAAATATTCTCTAACACCTGCAAATCACTCCTCCAAACCTCCTTATTTCTTTTTAGCTTGAACTCCCCAAATCTTCTTGTCAAAATGTTTATGCAATAGTTGTCCATAAACCACTACATAGGCCCTAAAATTAATAAATTTTGCCCTCCAAAATCTAACACTCTCATCCTTACAAATAACCAAGGAAAAAATCATCCTCCCATGGATAAGTCTCTCTAAATTATCTGGGAAAAACTCCACTGTTTTCTAGCTTCTCTTAGCCCTTATAATTTTCTTTTGCACCCTAGGAGAATGATACCATAGCTAGAAATAATCTATAATTTAGCGCCTATAGAAGCCCTGAGATGGACTCTTTACTCCCCTAGGTTGACACTCAAATTTAACTGAAGGTAGAGCTAGAATTCCCGATAAAAAATTCATTGTGTTTAACAACTCGGTTTTCTTGGCTAAACAACTCAAGAGAACTAATGTTGAAATTGTAAAATGACCAAAGATGCCAAAATTTAGGCCCTCAAGCTCTATTTATGATTTATTGGCCTATTCTCCCCTTGTGGTCCTCACTCTCTCTTTCTCTCTTAATTCACAATTCCTTTTATTTTCTCTCTATAAGAGTTCGAGTTCCCTCCTTAGGTCAAATTTCTCTTTCTTGTGTCCCCCACTTTCCATTAGAGCTGCAATTTTCCCTTTTTATCCTAACTCTCAAAACTGGAAATGTCCCTTCTTTCCAAAATTTCCTCTAATGCTGGAAATAGAAATTGGGTACATGACAGTCGTCCCCATAAAAAATAGCTTTTCCTTAAGCAATGCCTGAAAAATCACACTCTCTAACAATCAATCACCATTGTCACTGCCAATAATACCATGGTCCCAAATGTGCCATGGAGTCATCCGCGATCTATGCACTATCCTTTCATGAAGGAATATCTCAATAGCAGGATCCCAAGCCATGCTGATCAATGTGAATCACCCCTTACTCCACTCACCATCCAACTATAAGCTCCAGAAACCCTCCACATACTATCAATAAGTAGAGAATCATGATATTGTAGGAATTTTTCCAACTCTCCATGAAGCTACCCTACCAAGTAGTCCACCTTATGAACCCTAAGAGTAAACTCCTCAAAATACAACCCATTACCTGTGGGGGCGAAGTCTCTCTCAAATGATATCCTCTTGATATCCTCCTGATGGTCATCCTTCCATGCTGATGAAGTAACCCATGCCATCAACAAGTCACTGGAGCCTAATATAAGATCTGAGTGAGCTCCCCCTATAGTAGCCAGAGCATCCATCAAGGTCGCTAATATGTCAAGTGAGATGATGCCTAGGTCCATGCTAGTCTCAGAAGGGTGCCACCATGGTGTCGTTGTGCCACTAAGACTCTAACAGACTGACCATTGTGTGCACATTGTATCCTCCCCCTTTGAAATTTGATGGATAAATATTGGTGAAAGCCAAGCTCATCCTACCAAGGTATCTCTATGATGTGAATATCTACACATCCATTGCTAGTCCTGATTTTAAGCCGCAACTGGGGAAGCCTTCCATACCATACAATGGAGGCCTCAGTGATCCCCCATGTGTAAACCCCAATGTGAGTTATATCACCCTCTGATATGGTACTTCACCTCATGAAATTGAGTGTTTTTTCAACCAACTAAATCCTTGGATCCCATAACCAAATATTTTGCGGCATAGTCCTGATGACTATTGGAATCCACTTTCCCCAAATCTCTTCTCCCTATATGTAGTAGAAATATATATTCCATACGTCGTGATTCAAACTATTGCATACAAATATTCCCTGTGCTCATCATACCACACCATGGGATATCCTATGATTTATCCTGGAAACACACCCTAATACTACCTAGAGACTAAACGTCCATCCATAATAAAGTTCAACCACCTATTGTATATTCTCCAGTGACATCTTAGAGCGCCTCGCCAAAAATGTGTCATGCATCCCCTTAAGTGCGAGATCAAGGGTGGGACATACACTACCTTCGCAACAAACCATGCACTCCCCAAACTTGTACCTGTCAGCTCATGCCCTAACCCAATTCAACTGCTAAGAAGCCTCTCCACTAGTGCATTGAGTTGCATCCGAATATCTCAGGTGGGGTCCCGTCACCTTGTGCCCCATGCCCAAAGTGACAAAGGACAACATCCAAATCATCCATGCCTGAAAGCGATGTAGAAGAGGGATAGGCATCTGAGTCTCCATGGATACCATCAAATGTTTCTCATCTACATCCTCATCGATCCTAGGTGAACTACACCAAAATGCGGGCCTGGTGTTCCCGTCAACAAGTCTCCTTGGAGGAAACACTCCAATACCCTATTGTGTATCACCATACGCTGTTGCATACCACCGAGTATCCCTGAAATCTTTGACATGCCACTGTAACCTGTGGCCTATCCCTGTACACCACTAGATACCCCATGCTACTACTATACCATCCTGTACTGTCTCTAATATGTGTTATGCCATTGTACCTAACACTCCCCGTGTGTACTCAATGCGATGTGAGTTTCTCCTCCTACTCCACAATGAAAACCAACATGCTACCACAAACAACCATATATCTCCATGCTCCTCTACAAGCCACTGCTCATCACTACATACCCTTATACAAAACTAGATTGTAGGGTATTAATTTGGGTCTGTATGCAACTTGTCACATGCCTATGCAGAACAATGGACTCTAAAAAATATCTCTTTGCACCACTAGGTACCACTATCTACTGACGTACTACCTTGTATCATATGCCATCCTGCATGTGCCAACACATCCACCACTTTGCTAGTAATCCCTCCACGATGTAAGCTATATCTCCTGATATGCCCAAATATATTTGAGAAGGATAACTCCTCACATGCTAACATGGATGACACTACTGAGCCTATCATCAGTAGCTCCTGTATCCAATATACTAGTGAGAGAGCACCATATATATACAATACCCTATCTGGTGGCCTACCAATGTCCCATCGTCCTACCAAATCCTACTAGAGTAGGCTAATCATACTACAATCCCATATACATCCAACATGTGATGAAAAATCATGAAATCTACTTGGTCCCCTTTAAATCCATCCTGTCACTATTTTTGTAGGGAACTATGAAGGGGATATGAAAAGGTGTGTGTGCCCAATCACTGAGTCCATCACGTAGCTACTTCAATCATCTACAGAATCCACTATGTGATGGAGAATCCCACATAGATCCAACAACAGTCTAGCCCTCGAGCCCATCTGGTAATCAGTTAGTATATCTATTATTATCTTATGGATTAAACACAACCATGCCTTGACTTAAAATTAACTAATCCAACCAATATCCCATCCTAGCTAAGTGAGATCTCTTCTCAACTTATGAACATTACAACGTAAAAATACCAAGCCTTTTAAAGGCTTCATCACATATTATCCATGGGATCTAATACCCCAATCCACCAAAACCATGTGCTGCGATCCACCACTACAGACCTAATAAATTTGACTCTATGATTGAGTTTAGTTAACTGTAGCATTTTTGACCTATAATTTTCTTTATATATGTTAAAATTACATTCTTATATCCTCTTATAATAACTTTTGTGAATATGTGTAGTTGTGATCTCTCCCTTGGGAGATAACTACGACCATTTTGGCTAGTTTGCGTTCTACAATATTTTGTTATTTTATTTATAAATAGAGATGGGGTGTTCACTATATTATTGTGCTCTCTACTATATTTCCATCAGTGTGTTCCATTTCCTTTCCTACCTTTAATTTTATTCCCTGTACAACATGTATCACATAAATGATTAAGAAACAATTCCATCTATAGACATAACTTGCCTCTTGAGTGACACCATATGGGGGTACGACTCTACATGAAATGGATTATTAAAAAAGCTTATTGATTGAAACAATATGATGGTATTACCATGAAAAAGGGATGGGTTGATGGAATCTTGAGATTAATACATGTTCCAAGGAACAAATTTAAGTACACCCATTTTATAAAGAGGGTTGAATTGAACTTGAACCATGAGAGGTGAGAAAATTCTAATGCAAAAAAATATAGTCACCGCAGTTAAATATTGAAAGATAATGGAACCAAGAGAGATTATGGATTGAATAGAAGTGGTAGCCCCGGAAGAAAAAACAATAACCAATGAGGTATATATGTTTTAATTGAGGATAAATATGAATTTACATTTCTAGGAGAATAATAATGCACCACTTGAAAAAGAGACTAGATCATCATCTTTGAGATAGTGAGGGATATTGAATAATACACTTCTAAGTGTTATTTCATACCTTAAAGTATTATATTTAAACATAATTATTAATCATATTGTAAGAAGCATAAATATTTTTAAAATTAGGATTATCAAGGTCAAGAATATGTCTAAATATGTCTGAATGGGATATATATAACATTTGAAAAGTGTCGGTTTATTTTAATTTTATAGAGAAAACATATGGACCTATAGTATACCATTTCTAAAGGGGATTTTAATATATTGTTTCTAAAAGTCTAGTGAGAGAAGATGGTCATAGAGGTTGGTTACCACTAATGAAGTCAAATAAATCAATCAACTTGTCATTGATACATGGATTGAGAATAGCTAACATTTCTATGTAAGATGAATTTAATCCAATGGTACATATGATTCTCTTGAACAACTTATAGTAACATTTAGCCTAAGAAGGAACACCAAAAATATATGGATTCAAACTTAGATTCAAACTTAGATTCAAACTTTGATGCTTGGCATGGTTTTTTATTATGTTGTCAATATTGATTTATGATAAGTAAAGCCATGGATGGTCTTTGCTAATAAACTGTGGGGTAAATTTTGATGAGAGTAGTGAAAATTTAAAACTCATTAACTAACTTGAACTTTTGAGGTAATGGAGAAATATTTTGTTTTAAATATTCTCTTATATTTTATGTGCCATTAGGAGTTTTTTATGTATTATATATGCTATAATACTATAGTGTCATGCATCGGGCCTTTTATATCTCAAAATTATTGGTTGGTCTCCAATTTCATATGATTTCATGTGATTGGTCTCCAATTTCATACGATTTCATATGTTTTAAGAGTAGGTAAAAAAAACTTAGTGTTTGGTAAGAAATTTGGCAGGACAACAATAATTAGTAAGTATTTTATACGAATAAATAATTTAAAAACACCTAAAAATTAATATAGTAAAATTGCATCCTTATTTTGTACCAAAACCTTATTTCCAATGTCAAAAGGTCTCATGATGCCAAATATCCTAAAAATTACATCCATAAGTTACTCGAATTAGGGGATGAAACCTTTTATTTAATGGAAAAAACATTGGAATGATTAATTAGTTGTTATCTGTTAGAAATGTTTAAGGATAACATCATTGGACATCTACTATGAATATGCACATAAAAGGAATTTACATGGGCAATCAAATCTTGTTTAGAAGTGAAAGAGTGCATGACACCTTGTCCATAAAAAACCTAAGGTCCAAGATTAGAGCTAGGTTGAGAAGGCTTGCATTCATAAAATTGTGTCCCATATATAAGGGTTGGATTAAGATATTTTATATGCATAATGGTTAATGGATTTGACAAGGGTGAGAGAATGAAGGTATAAGATGAAAAGTCATGAAACAAAATAAAGTAACGATAAACTATTACAAAATTAGACTGAAATCATATTATGTAATGGTTCACACTTAAAAAATAATTAAATCCAAATTACTTACCGAAATTCATTGCCATTAAACATAAAACATGACAATTTTAATTAATTAATATATAATATACAAAAGCCATGAGAGATGAGAAATTTACATGTATCTAAAGAGGCATCTTGTGATTTTAGAATTATCCACTTGATTACAACCAACGTTTTGGGGATGAATCTCCACCAAACCATAGGATAAACTACACTATGAATTTTTATAGTTGGCCACCCCTAGGCCCAAAATCAATTACTACTTCCAATGAATCCCTCCTGTCCTAGAATTCCCCTAGGAAAATAATGCCTCACATCCTCCTCTTCATTCGTTAAATAGACTTTTTTTTTCCAAAAAAGGAAAGATAATATTCATGCACATAATCCATGTTTCATCATGAAAATTTATATTTTTGTTTTGCTTAAGTTATTCATAGCTTATCTTTTTTCCAAAACTGAATCTTATTTATTTTCCATCTCGAAAACCTAAAAATTATCTCTCATTTGTGAAACCCAAATCCCATTTAAAAAAAATATTCATTTTGTTTTAAATCTAAATTTTTTTGAAACTAAGTAATATAATAAAATAAATAATGTGGGAAATGACAAAAAGTTTGCATATGAATCCAAGAGATTAAAAGGTACCCAAAAATTCTCTCATGAATACTCGTAATGAGTGCCACCAGAAATCACTATTATGTTCACTTTATTATTCATTTATTTATTTTATTATTATCATTGTCACTTATTATTATTATTATTATGGTTTATTAGTTTCACAATACTAGGCATTAAAAATTATGAACGGATGAGAATTGGTTTCATGAAGATAAACAAAAATATAGTTAGTGGAGTGAATTTTAGAACCTGCACCATGGGATGGCATCAAGGGTTGAGAAACCACCTTAGTTGTAGGCAAGAAAGGGGCTATAAAAATTGTATTTTGAGTGAAACCATATGAGGGTATGCATTTACATGAAATGGGTCCTAAAAATTACTATTGAGTGAAACCATATGAGTGAATGACCATGGAAAAGGGATGAGATAATTTAATATTGAGATTAAAATGAGAAATAGCATGAAGGACACTTATACATATGTTTATTATATAAGAGGGTTTTTTTTGAAATTAAACCATGAGAGGTGACAATAATTCGAAGGTGGAGAAATAATATTTATCCCAATTTCATATTGAGAGGTAGTGGGACTTTCACCGCTTAATCTAGCAGGGGACCTAAAGGGGAATCCTAAAGGGGCAACTGTTAGGCCAAGGGAAACTATGGAGGCTTATCCCACTGTCACCTCGGCCAAGCCTCCCTACTCTTTATGGACTTTCACCAATGGGAGGAGCCTCGATATGTAGCGAGTCACCTATGAAGGATAGATCAAGAGAAATATATATGAAATGACCTTAATGACCCTTTCCTAGGAGAGGCTTAAGAATAGGACTTGCTTGCCCCTTAAGAAAGGTACAAGGCTTTCTAGGATAGGGGGTGAGGATTTAAGGGCTAGGTTAGGGGATTATGACTTGTGAATGAGCTTCCCAATCCCTAAAGTCCTTGCAAAACTTGGATTCCTATGTTGTCTTTAAAGATTTTATTTTGATGAGAAATGGGACCACATAGGACCAAGTGGACCCAGCCTGGGTTAAGAGGAGGGGCGACTAATTATGATCTTAACCTAAACAAGGAGGAGAAGAGGATCAAAGAAATAATTTCCACTTAAAGATGCAAAAATGATCCTATGAGGTTCTAGCTTAGGGAAACCCAGGGCAAAGTTCGGTCTCAGGGCTAAGGCTTGTGGTATCTCAAAATCCCACCGTCAGAATTTGTTCAAATTTGGAGGAGACCTTGGTGACACACCATCACAGGAGATTCCATGAGATCGAATTTTTTCTATGGGTACTTTGTTAGGAATATGATTCCCTAGGTGACCTAGCATGGATAGACCTAGAGAGGAGGAGGAAAAGGTGAAGAAAAATGGTTTAAGGGTGATCACATTATGGTGGATCAATGGCTAATTCCTTTGGTGATATTGGATTCAAGAAGAATAATAAGAATGTACTTCGTTTCTATCTCAAGGAGGCCATAAGGACAACTTTGTTTGGAATTAGGGAAAAAGAGAGTGACCTTAAACCATTTATACTTTGTTTGAAAATCAAAATGGCTTGTCAAGATAAATTCAACCATATAATTATCTTTAGGAAAATTTGTTCAACATACATGGCCCATACATAGAGAGATGCCATATAGAAACATTATTCCACAATTTAGCAGTAATTGCATACAAAAATTACCCTAAAATAGCGAAAATACCATCATCATTGCATGTGACAAAGTAAAAGAAAAAAACGTTAAATTTGTACTTACATATAAGATAATATATCCAACCATCAATAAAGTTTTCAATTAAGAAGCTCCAAGACAAGAAAATAATATATCCAAACATCAAAATTCATCCATGCTCTAAATCTTTGTCCACTAAGAAGGAATAGAGAAAATATCAAGAGAGAGAATGATCCAATCCAAGTAATGATTGAAAATGAATTCACATTGCTTTTATTATACCCTTAATATAATTCAATTTACCTAAGTGGGCCTACATTAGCCCCTAAAATAAAATAATGTGTAAAATAGCTAACTTTTGGTGACAAGCCCACCAAACCTCATGGGTCTCCAAGTAAGTTGAAGATTCTTGTAGACCATCTGTAAGGGATCATATGATGGTGTCAGTGATACCACATCAGCATACAAGTCTTGGGTCATCTTCCAAGTGCATGGTACAATTGTGGGGACGACTGGGCATGGTGAACCAGGTACATATTTCTTGTCCAATAGGTGAATCTAGAGCAATCTATGAACATCTTTGGGGATCCATGGAGTGCTGTCTACTACTATGGAGGCCCATGAATCTATACAAACATGATACATGTGCCACTTTATCCCTTTGGAGAGTTAGGACCCCGTATAGGGATACCAAACCCAAAATGGAAACCATCTACAATCCTGCATAAGATCCAATGCATCCCATAGCCTTCCAGCACAACAAGTCATTAAAATTGTTGGGTGTGGAGCTTGATTATCTTGTTTATTTTGTATCATAGCGTTGGACCCCTGTACCTTAATGGGGTGGAAATTCCACCTGTAATTAAACGCTGCCTGGGGGGTCCTGGGTGGGGGGGCTATGACTTTATGGAGCCCCCCGCTGGCGGGGGGTTTCGGGGGCAGCGCCCTTGAAGCTAAAAACAAATGTAAAATTGCCTTGTAAAAGTATAGTAATTTCTAGTCAATCTAGGCCATTTATTAGGTGGATGATCTGATGGTAGAAGTTATGTTTAGTTTAGGGTTTTTTTTCCCTAGAAGGAAACCCCTTGCTTATATGAGGGCATTGTATTGTGACTATGTATTGTATGTGTATTATCGGAGCGAGAAATAGATAAGGAAACTGTGAGAGAGAACAGAGGACATTACAACGAATTTTCTATAGGTTGTGTCTCTTCATTTTGCTGGATAATAGAAAGGAAGGACTGGCTGTTCGGGGTGGATGTAGCCCAAACTAGGTGAACCACGTATATCTGTGTCTCTGTGGTTTTATGTATTTTGTGTGCTTGTGTTTTCTGCATATTTTATGTGTTGCATTTCTCTGTAATATATAATTTTCTAACAACTCGTATCATAGCTGAAGGTCTATTTGGCTGATAAACTCGCAGGAAAGAAGGGTTCCTGGTTCAAGTGGGAGAAATGGCAAAAGATGGTAAGTTTAGGGTCGAGAAATTTAACGGCCAAAACTTCCCATTGTGGAAGATGCAAATGGAAAATTATATGTATTAGAAAGATCTGTACCTACCATTGAGCAGAAAAATAAAGAAGCCGACGAATATGACAGACGCAGAATGGGATATTCTCGATAGAAAGGCACTTGGAATAGTATGGTTGTGCCTCGCGGGGTTGGTAGCCTTCAATATTTCGAAGGAAACAACAACAGAGGGTTTGATTAAGCCGTTGGAAAAACTATATGAAAAACCCTCGGCCTCAAACAAGGTATTTCTCATGAAACGTTTATTTAATATGAAGATGTCGGAAGGTGGATTTGTTGCAGACCATTTAAATGATTTTAATACAGTTACCAGTCAGTTAAGTTCTGTAGGGGTGAACTTTGATAATGAAGTTAGGGCTCTTTGATTTCTGTGCTCATTTCTAGAAAGTTGGAATTGTTTATTTATGGCCATTAGTAACTTTGTCTCTGGATCTAGTACTTTAAAGTTTGATGATGTTGTCGGTGCTATCCTTAGCAAGGAAATGCAACGGAAAAGCTTCGGTGAGACATTGGGTAATGCTTTGAGTGCAAAGTATAGGGAAAGAGAAATGGAAAGAGGAAAGAGCTCAGGATATCACAGTAAATCAAGGAAAGGCATATCCAAGTCCAGATTGGGGATAGTGTGCTGGAAATGTCGAAAGAAAGGACACCTACAAAAATATTGTAGGTCTCGGAAGGGAAAAGAAGGAGATGCACAACAAGAAATCAATCATGAAGCAAATGTGACAGGTGATGTGTTACAATATGCTTTGATTATTTTTTTCAAAAATGTTATTGATTCCTATGTAGTAGATTCAGGGGCCTCATTCCATGCCACACCTGATAAGAAATATTTTCATGACTATGTTTAAGGAGATTTGGACAATTTCATTTGGGTGATGATGAACCTTGTAAAATTGTTGGAATGGGTAAAGTTCTTGTAAAACAATAGAATGGAAACCAAGCACTATTAAAGGAGGTAAGGCATGTTCCAGATCTGATGAAAAATCTGCTTTCAATAGGGCAGTTAGGCAGTGAAGGTTGTGTGACAACTTTCACAGATAAAACTTGGAAGGTCACCAAAGGATCCCTGGTAATAGAAAAAGGCGAAAAGGTTGGCACATTGTATTTATGCAATGGTATTTCTAACTTTGTTAATGCTTTAACTTCCAAAGGAGCAGATGCAGAATTATGGCATTATAGGCTTAGACACATAAGTGAGAAGGGGATGAAAATTCTTCACTCAAGAAATTTATTGCCCGGTTGAAGAATGTTGATTTGGATTTTTGTGAGAATTGCATATATGGAAAATAGAAGAGAGTCATATTTCTCAGAGTTGGGAAAGAAAAGAAGAGCGAAAAATTAGAGCTTGTGCATACAGATGTATGGGTACCTGCTCAGGTATCATCTCTCAGTGGCTCTCGTTATTATGTTACTTTTATTGATGATGCAACTAGAAAAACTTGGATTTATTGTATTCAGAATAAATTTGATTTATTCGATACTTTCAAGAAATGGAAATATTTGGTTGAGATTGAGATAGGAAAGAAGCTGAAGTGTCTCAAATTAGACAATGGAGGTGAATATTGCAGCAAAGACTTTGATAGGTACTGTTCAGAGCATGGAATTCGCAGAGAGAAGACAATTCCAAGAACACCACAAGAAAATGGTGTGTCAGAAAGGATGAAAAAAACAATCATGGAGCGTGCAACGTGCATGAGATTGCATGTAGGATTGCCTTTACAATTTTGGGCAAATGTTGTAGATATTGTTGTTTATCTAATAAACAGAGGGCCTTCAAGGTCCTTGGATGGTGGTATTCCAAAGGAAGCATGGACAGGTAAAAAGGTAAACTACCCTTTTTTAAAGCTTTTTGGTTGTGAGGCCTTTGTCCATATTAATAAAGAAAATAGAACAAAGCTTGAGGCAAAATCAAAGAAATGTACCTTTACTGGATATGGTGTTAATGATTTTGGTTATCACTTATATGATTATGAAAATCACAAAATCAATAGGAGCAGAGATGTAATATTCAATGAAAAGGTCTTGTATAAGAATTAGTTGCAGGAAAAGAAATAGGAAAAGGAAAACAAATAATACATAATTCTTGATGATATTACAAAAAAATTAAAGGTGCCTAAAAATAATAATAATCAATAGCCACAAAAACAGCAACAGGCACCTCAAACACCTGAAAGTGGTGTTAGAAGATCTACCAGGATAAGTAGACCCCATGAACGATATTCTCCTTCATTATATTATTTATTGTTTACTGATTCTGGTGAACTTGAATGTTATGAAGAAACAATGCAGGTTGAAACCAGGAAGAAGTGGGGAGCTAGCCATGGAAGAAGAGATGGATTCCTTAATGCATAACTAGACTTGGGACTTAGTCAGGTTTCCTGCAGGTAAAACTACATTGCAGAATAAATGGGTTTACAGGCTTAAGGAAGAATATGGAGGAAAAAAAAGGTACAAAGCTAGACTTGTGGTGAAGGGGTTTGCACAAAATAAAGGTATTGATTTTGATAAAATATTTTCTCCTGTTGTTAAGATGACTTCAATCAGAACTATTTTAAGTCTTGTAGCAGTGGAAGATTTACATCTTGAACAATCAGATGTAAAGACAACATTTCTCCATGAATATTTGGAGGAAGAGATCTATATGGAGCAAACAAAATGATATGAGGTCAAAGGGAAATAAAAATTAGTGTGCAGGTTAAAGAAGAGCTTATATGGCTTAAAAAAGGCTCCAAGGCAGTCGTATCGAAAATTTGACAGGTTTATGTCTGAACAAGGTTATACTAGATGTCACTATGATCATTGTGTTTATCTGAAAAAGAAAAATGATGGCAGCTATATTATATTGTTATTGTATGTAGATGACATGCTTGTTGCAGGGTCTAACATGCACGAAATAAATGTGCTCAAAAGAAAATTGGCAAATTCATTTGCAATGAATGATTTGGGAGCTGCAAAACAAATCCTTGGTATGAGAATAACTAGAGGCAAAAAATCACAAATTAACACTGTCTTAGAATGAGTACATACAAAATGTGTTGAAAAAATTTAATATGCAGAATGCAAAACCAGTTAGTACACCTTTTGCTAGCCATTTCAAACTTAGTAAGGAGATGTGCCCCAAGACCCAAGAAGAAATGGATTATATGTCTAAAATTCCATATGAATCAGCAGTTGGAATATTAATGTATGCAATGGTTTGCACAAGGCCTGATATTGCACATGTATTGGGAGTTGTAAGTAGGTACATTAACAGTCCAGGAAAATAACATTGGATGGCAGTGAAATGGATTCTCAAATATTTGAGAGGTACCACAAATCAAGCATTATGCTTTGGTGGCTCAAACATTTCTCTACACAGATATGTTGATGCAGATATGGTAGGTGGCAAAGATAACAGAAGTAGCACTACGGGGTATGTATTTACTGTAGGTGGAACAACTATTAGTTGGGTTTCAAAAATCCAAAGTGTTGTTGCACTTTCAACAATAGAAGCAGAGTATGTTGCTGCCACAGACGCTAGTAAAGAAATGATTTGGTTACAAAGGTTTATGGATGAATTGGGCAAGAAGCATGATATGGGCATGTTATACAGTGATAGCCAAAGTGCCATTCATCTTGCAAAGAACTCAGCATTTCATTCCAGGACTAAACACATAAAACTCAAGTACCATTTCATACTGTCAGTGTTGGAAGATGGACAGTTGAAGCTGGAAAAGATACACACTAGCCAGAATCCTGCAGATATGCTAACAAAAGTTGTAACTAGGGAGAAAATGAGAATATGCTCAGTTTCAATTTGTCTTCAAGGATGACGATGAAGATGAGAAACGGCTAGGTCTAAAGCCATTGTCTAGCAAATGAAGCAGCAGTGGAGTTGCTACAATCAGTCTCCAAGTGGGAGATTGTTGGGTTTGGAGCCTGATTATCTTGTTTATTTTGTATCACAACGTTGGACCCCTGTACCTTAATGGGGCGGAAATTTTTCCTGTAATTAAACGCTACTTGGGGGGTATAGGGGGGGTGACTGTGAATTTATGGAGCCCCCCCCTGGCGGGGGGTTTCGGGGGTAGCGCCTCCGAAGCTAAAAAAAATGTAAAATTGTCTTGTAAAGTATAGTAATTTCTCATCAATCTGGGTTGTTCATTAGGTAGATGATTTGATAGTAGAATTTATGTTTAGTTTAGGGTTTTTCGTCCTATAAGGCAACCCCTCGCTTGTACGAGGGCATTGTATTGTGGCTATGTATTGTATGTGTATTCTTGGAGCGAGAAACGGATAGGAAGACTGTGAGAGAGAATAGAGGATATTACAACAGATCTGTTGTAGGTTGTGTCTCTTCATTTTTCTGGATAATAGAAAGGAAGGAATGGTTGTTCGGGGTGGACGTAACCCAAACTGGGTGAACCACGTATATCTGTGTCTCTCTGGTTTTATGTATTTTGTGTGTTTGTGTTTTATGCATATTTTATGTGTTGCATTCCTCTGGAATATATAATTTTCTAACAAAAATAATCAATTAAAATAACTTACAAAACATGGAAAATAGGTGGACACTTAATAATGGCATTCCATTCCATAGTGGGCTTTGACATGTGCTAATGTATCAAAGCTCCAGAGGGAGTTAACCACATACCTTATTAGGTGGCTTTTTCCTCTAGAGGGGATAGTATGTCCAAGGTACACCTTCAAATGGTGGTGGAATATGATAAAGAGGTGGATGGAATAACGAGTGAAAGGGGAAATCTTGAGCCACACATCAAGATACAAAGTTAGCTAGAATAAGGGAAGCCCACACCCAGGTTCATAATATACAGGAGGGAGAAATTGTGGTACATGAGGTGCCCCAACCTTGATTTTTCCACCCTTTTTTTATTCCTTTTGCATTTTATGATTTTTATTTGATTAAATACTCGGGTCTCAAAGGATAAGAGCATGACGTGTAATATATATCAATGGATACCTCCTTTAAAGCAGGAAAATTTCATTTCCCACCAGGGGTTGGGACAATCACGGGTTCCTGAATGATAAAGGAGGCTCATCTAGGGCCCGTCGAACCAGGGTGATGGAAATGGGTATGGGATAGAGCTCATGCATTGGATTTTTCCCACATGCTAAATATGTTTGTCCTGACCATCTTTTGCATCTTGTGGTACATTTTCCTGTTGAATGTGTTTTATGATTTTAATTCTTATTTTCAACTGCTTCAACCTCTTGGGGATATTTCCAAGCCTGGCCCAAGGTGGGGGCATGGGGAAGGGGAGGCTAACCCTATGTGGAGCCAGTGAAGACATGTGGACCCAGATGGGAAAAATGATGAATGGGTTTATAATAGATGGAAGGGGAGTGATATATGTGGATGAGGGAGTGGGACCACACAACCAAAATAAGGGTTTCCCATGTCATACCACCCTAAAACTAAATGGTCAGTAAAGGAGATCCCATGGGACTAATATCCAAGGGTAACATCAAAAAGAGGTTTAGGGGACATAGGCACATACATATCCCACTATTTCCACCTAATCCTCCCATTAATCCATGCCCATAAGTGTCAATGATAAGAAAACACAATACTCAATTACCAAATGACAATACATAACTTTAAGTTTAAGAGGCCCACCTTTAAACATACGATCATGATAGATGAGTGAGGGACCACATGGCTAACTCAGGTGGTGGAGAAATGACACGAGCTAGCTGGTGGCTACAAGGGGCTACTTGCTGCCAACTGAGGACCATATTGGAGAAAATGTTTCTTCTACGGATATCACCCACAAAGTGGTGGGTAACATGACTAAAAGAGGTAGTGGATTGAATAGGAATGTGGTAGTATGGAAGAAGAAATAGTATAATTGAAAATAAGGTGGGAGGATAAATGCATTTATATTTCTATGAGAGCAAAGATATGCACCTATTGTAGCTGCTACAACTCCTCTAAAATTTTTCCTACCTTCAAATTTTGGAGCCTCCTTATGATAATGTCATATTTCATTTCAAGCCATTAAGATCATGTTCAGTCATGTTGTATAACTGTTCAAGCATTCATTCAAGAATCCTAAGTGTCAAATTACTTGTTTCCACATGCCTAACTATCAATATAGGCTAAGCATGCTTTATAGAAACATTGCTACACAATCCTTGCTCACAGTCAATGTGGAATACTTGCTCAAAGTCACTGCGAAATCCTTGCTCAAAGTCACTGTGTAAATCCTTGCCAATAATGATTGCATAGTTCCTAATGAAATTTTAAGGGAATCCTATGCAACTAGTAATTTTGCACTATTTTTTGACAGTGAGAGTGTACTTATTCAGGTTTTTACTGTAACACATCTTAGTGGCATTCAATTTAATCTTGACCCCTAGTTTCCTGAAATACACTAAGTGCACTCACAAATCTTAACCCTAATTTCTAGTCTACTCTCCCTATATAAAGAGTCTTGTCCAAAGCTCATTCTCACATTCATATTTCACTTTTGGAATCTATGCACTTTTGGAGTACAAGGAGCATTCGATCACTCATGGTTTCAAATTTCCCATCTTTAGGGTGAGTTTCTCAACTATGGCTTTTGCTTTTGCAAGTGTCGCTTTTGCTTTATTTTTCTCTTACATATGTCATTTTACTTGCTCTATATTTTTTAAGTGTCACTTTTTCTTGCTTTAACTTGTGCTTTATTTCATCCTTGCATGTGTCACCTTCACTTGCTTTCAAATATCCTAAGAGCACCTCAAAACACCTTTTAGAGGCAAGTACAACACACTCTCTTACACTAGTTGATCCTATGTATCAATGATAACATGTGTTGGACACTCTCCCATAACATAGCACATATTTTGATTACAGTTGAAAAGTGTCATAAAGGCTTGCATCTTGGCTATCACACTTGGAGATAAGTGTCATTTTATTGTCACTTCAATGTATGCATGATGGTTTTGGGTACTGTGTATATTCTTATTTTGTGCTTGGTTTTATATGTGTCTATCATCAGATTCAATATCTGTCATATGCCCTTACTCTCTTGTCTCATTGATCTCACACTTAGTTAATTATGGAGTCCTTCACTGTCCTCACCTCTTGCACAAATCATGAGCACATTAAACTTCTAGCCAAGTTATAAGCACATTGTGCATTCCTGAGCCTCAGTGATGAGACCCTTATCTCCTGTAATTTTGGATTTTTCCCATCTAGAAGAAAATCTCTTTCACCGTGCATTGAGCGACCCCAAAGCACAATCACTAAACCTTGCTGCCTACACCCTCTCACTATGAAAACTTGGACACCCCCCTTGAATTTTTCACTATGCATTCTCAATGGAAAGTAGGGCTATTTATTGCCCCTTGCAATGCTTAACTAAACAACCCCTAAAGCCTCCTCCTCAATCACTAGACCCTGCGCAGTCACAGTGCCCAAGCTTTCCACCCTTATCTCCTGAAATTTCCCTCTAAGAAATTCCTTGACCATCCTTTCCTTCATTGCACACTATTCACATTTAATGAGTAGTAGGGTCATCTTTCAGTTCTCATAGTACTCAACTGCACAACACCTAGACCCTTATCCTCTAGCACTTCACACTGCACATTATTAGTTGGTAAGCCTTCCTTTTATGGCTTTAAGACCTGTGCAATGTGCACAAAAATGCCTCCTCCTCCCTTACCACTACACACTCCTAGTTATATTCCTCCACTCCTTACCTCTTGATCCTATGCATTGTACCCAAGAAGGCCTCTCTCTCAGTCCTTGTGGACTGTCTAATCATATTCAACATATAACATGAGAAAAAAAAGAGAGAATAGGTGATTTGGGACTATGTTGTCTTGTCATGAGTGAATTTCATTTACAGGTGATATAATGTTATCATGGAAAAATTACGGTCATGTAGGTCATCAAGAATAGGTTACAAGAAGGACACTTGTGGAGATAAAACACAAATATTATACATTTAGAAGTAAAGAAATCTTAGACTACAATAGACATATGGAAACTCATGTCGACTTGGAAGGTTCCATTAATTATCCAAACCCTTTGGAGGGTGAAGATGAAGCACATATCATATCAATTATGAAGAATGAAGACATAGCAACAAAAATAAGAACTTGGTA
The DNA here is from genome assembly GCA_034641835.2 of Pinus albicaulis. NCBI lineage: Eukaryota > Viridiplantae > Streptophyta > Pinopsida > Pinales > Pinaceae > Pinus > Pinus albicaulis. The sequence goes on along the minus strand of JAXQQM020059479.1, from coordinate 366,010 downwards.
TCAATACACTACAATGAAGTCTCATGTCCCAATCACATGTAGCTCTTCAAGGTGCCAACACAAGAGTGTTATTTTGTCTCATGTATTTTTCCACATTATTGGTGAAATGAAATTATGTTTTTTCAAAAATTAGAAAATGTAGATGTGTGTAAGCCCAAGGGTGACACATGGAATATGAAGAGTCACTAGAAAGTCCAAGAGTCATGTACGAGCTCAAAAGTCTCATGAGAGGTCAAGAGTCACATGGGAGGTGAATAATCACATCATTTGTTACAAATAAACCCTCATAGCTCAATAAAATGGAATTTTCACCTTGGCTTCTTTATCTTGGTATAGGAAAGAAGATCATTCTTTAGAGGAACAAGTGGTGACTTAATGTTCCACTATTGGGGCTAGTGTAGCATCATTTTAATTGTGTACTTGGAACTTTCAATTAATATTTTAAAGTTCTTAGAGCTGACACACTTTCATGCATGTATCATGAATGTTGTAAGACTATTATTTTATTTTTTATGGTATATGTTTGTGTTATTTTGACAATGCTATATGCCACCAAATGTAAGGGGGACTCCATGGTATGAAATCCCAATTAGACCTCACACTGTTTGAAGTAGGAGCCCCAACTGGAAATTATGGCTGATTGCCACTATCTTAAAGATTTTCCTTGGCTACAATGAATGACACAAGAGAAACACATGCAAATTCAAGATCAAAAAGTATGTTAGCCTTGTGAAGTATTAAATTGTAAAGTGCATAATAGTTCTTTCATGGAACAAAAAATAAAGTGAGTCTTTAAGATAAAATTATTAGTACTATCCTAGTAAAGACACACACACATATATCTAAGAGAATCATAAGTAATCTTGTGAAATAGCTCACATAGGAACCACGATCATGAAAGAAAAATACAAATGATTCAAAGAAACATACTAAAGGCAAAGAAATTATTCATTTTCATTAGTATTAATTAACACAAAAATATACCACAAACAATGGAAGAATAGTCTCACTATCATTCACGAAACATTCATTAAAATTGTGCTGACTCCAAGAGCTTCAAATTATGACGTGAAAGTTCCAAGATAAACCATTAAAATCACATAACACTTGTTCCAATAGTGGAACTTTTAACCACTACTTTGTTTTCAAAATCCTATTCTTCTCTCCAATTCCTAGCTTGAGAAGCCAAGGTGAAAAGTCCCTTTCTGGAGATATGATAGTGTAGATATAACAAATGAGTTGACTCTCCATCTCCCTTGTGACTCTTGATATCTCCTCATGACTCTTAAATTCACATATGACTTTTCAAATTTCTAAGAGACCTTCGGAATTTTACATGACTTTTCACATTCTTTGTGTGACCTTTGGAATTCCACACACTTTAGATTTCTCATTTTTTATAATTACATAACTACATACAAAAATGATGTCTCAAGACATGATGACTCATATGACTCTTGAGATGACACTTGGATAAGACATGACTTGGCATTGATGACATGGACTTCATTGTAGAGAACATATGCCAAGCTTCCCTTCTTGCTACTACCTGTGTATCTTCATGATATGTGTTGTAAATTATTCATATTCCTCCTCCAAAAGGCTTGATGATATGGACTCTTACATTACATATTGTTCTTCAATCTTCTGTCATGATCTAGTGTCCCTTCATCTTGTTTGATGATAATCCTTGATTTTGCAACTTCAAAAGTGTCCTTTTGCATAATATCCTTGGAATTTTCCTAAAAAATCATCTTTTCATGTCGAGATACAATACCTATAGATGAAATCCACTCTTAATAAGATGACATCAGTCCAAAAATATCCTAGTTTAATTCTCTTCTTGAAATTTACTGATCAAGCCCATGCTGAATCCAGAAAAAAGGAGAAGGCTCAGGGATTGCGTAGTGCACAGTTCCAAGAGACAAGGATGAGGGACTGATGACTATGACTACGTAATTTTCTGTTCAAGAGAGAGACTTGCCACCGGATTCCACAGTTACGTAGTTCAGAGAGACAGAGAAGTTAAATATTGACAAAAACTGCACAATGCACAATGGGAGGATGACTAGGAGGCATGATTGCACAATTGTGGGGAATAGGAGGCAAAAAATGGGCATTGTGACTACACAATGCAAATTCCTTGGAGACAGTGTCTAGTATTACGCAATTTGAGGAGGTAGGGGATGCTGATAGAGGCTTGCAATTGTGTATTGTGCAGTTCAAGGAGGCAAAGTGAGACATGGTTGACTGTGTTAGTGTCAGCCTTTGCAGCCTTCCTCCAGTGATTAAACATGCTCTTACAACGTGATTTTAAGGTGTCAAGGTAAAATTTTGTCATTTCAGTGAGTCTTCAAGCAAAATTTGGTCACTAGGCATTAGGTCTAGGGTTTTCTTTTACTCTTTTCAAAGTTGTCCAAATCTCGGTCTATGTCACCATTCAGCTGAGTGTACCATCATTCAAAGGGTTTTAATCATCATGTTAAGTTCCAAAGGGTCATTTTACACCTTGTTCATGCTTCAGTTGTGCCTAGGTAAGGTTCATTTCCCTCTCCTAGGGTTTTGAAGGTAATTTCTCTTGGATGGTAAAATCATTAGCAAAACTTGTATCCTGATGTTCATACACCTTCCCCTATCCTTAATGTACATTATTAAACACTTCCCATCACTGAGATCCCCCAAATTCCTCATGTTTGCACAAACCCTAGTTTCTTGCTACAACTTGGCAATTTTCTAGGCTAGTCATGTGTTTTGCCCTTTTGGACCCCTTCCCCTCACTCAATCTCTAAAATTCCACTTTCCCCTGCTTCCTAACATCCCTCCCTACTTCCAAAAATTTTATAAATAATTTAGAAGCCCCTTATCCCCTTCATTTCACTTCATTTCGACAAATCCCTTATTCCACACATCGGGATAGATTTCACTCAAATGATGTTTCTGAGAAATAAAAGATGAATTTGGGAAAACTGAGAGAGGTTTTTGTCCAAAATAGGCCGAGGAAGAAAAAAATCCTTCAATTTTGACACAGGTGTCATTTTTTTAGAGAAATGTCAAAAATACCGTTGCCTAAGGAGAATTGAATGCACCTCTGAACTGACCTTGGGAAAATCAAGATTTCCCCTAGCGTGGTTGGCCAAATGACTTGCTTGATGATTCAAATGATAACTAGACACAAATAGATTTCCAATGAGCTATCATGAGCTCAATTTGGAGTTGAGGAAGACTTTTGAAATTTGACTGCAACAACAGTCTTCCTTGAGACAGCCTCATTCTGCTCATTTTGACCAGTCTTGGGAGATTGAAGTTTTGGAGGGGCAAATGAACTCCAAATTGAAAAATTCTACTTGGGTTGGATAGTAGACAGACAGGGATTTCCAACGAGCTATCATGAGATCAATTTTGACTTCAGGAAGTGCCTAAAAAAAGGCTCAAAATGGCGCGACGCATTGAGTTTTTGGGCGCGGCGCATAGAGAAATTTGGCCTCAATTTCACTTTTCAGCTCAGAAATTTGGCCAGTTTGACTAGTTTCACTTTTTGATGTAATTATTGATATATATTGATGTAATTTGATGAATATGATGTAATTTTGGCTTATATTCACTTGTTCTAGAGGATTCATTCACTAAAAAGTGAAAATTAAATGAATGAATCAGTTTCCTTCCATATAGAGGCAACTTGTTTGATTGCCTAGATTTCAGTTCCTTGTTTAGAATTGGTTGAAACAGCTCCTAGAAGGATGAGCTCGACCCCTAGAGGCATGGGAAGGGGTTAGACTTGTCTATATATTGTATTTTCTGAGACATATTCATGGTTGGACTCTTGGGAATAGTTTGGCACCTCATTGTATATTCATTTTAGATTTTTGTCCAAGGAAAGACCAGAGTTTTGCAGCACTTGTTGGGATCCTTGTGGATCTGAGTTTTGATGATGTTTTTCTCCATGTATCTGTAAGTTTAATTAATGTTTATGTATGCCATTTCCCTTCTCTTTGTTTTTTAAATTAAAAAAATGAGTAACTAAGGTAGAATTCATTAGTTTGCTGGTGCTCTGCCTTAAAATTTTGTCTAGTTTTATATGTTTTCGTCAGTTTGAAGAGGATCCTTGCACCTTATTGCGCTCTTCAACTCCTTAGCAGTATTTTCCATCCATTCATTTAATCTAAGACATCAAATTCATTGCCTTCCTTGCCCCAACTTGAACTCTACAAGAATTTGGCCTCATCCCCAAGCCCAAAATTGCCTTTCCCTTTTTTCCAACAAAACCCCTAAAAAATCATTCCAAACTCCTTGATTTATATACCTAGCCTAAAATTAGCACTCATTTTAGTCATCTCAAGTCCTATTGATACAATTTTCTTAAGATTGACCCGGAGAGAGCCCTCTCCTATTTTGGTAGGGCTAGCTACCAGACTGAGCATGGTTTGGTGTTACCCTGAATCCCACCTTCCTTCAGCCTAAGGTGGATTTGGGCACTAACATAGTGGCGACCATACTAGGGATGAAAATGGTTTGCTTGTTGGCGTTAATTGTTTTATAAGCTACAGACGGAGCCTGAAGTTATGCCAGATAGCCTTCGAAACGCTTGTGCTTTGCATTAGCAAAAGTAGATAAACACCGCTTCAATCAATCTTCGGTCTAGCTTGCGAACGTGACACTTGACTTGTGGATTGTCTTGCCCCAGTACATGTATCAAGTTTAGATATGATGGTTGATGGTGGACAATGATTAGACATAAGAAGGCTGAAATCATTCACCTGGTGACTCCAATTCAATGTAGAGAATCCATTGGAGGAATAACTCTTTCTCTGCGAAAATGGAAGGATCTTCCACAAAGTTCAGGTATCCAAAGTGGAATGGTGTTCAGGATCTAGTCTACTTTCTTGTCAATTACTTCCTTGATGTTCTTGAAGTTGTCCTGAAAGTTTTTCAAAATCTTCACTCGACCTATTCAAAGAGTGTAAATACTGAGTTTCCCTTTGATCCTGGCCTCCTTACTTTTCCCACATCTTATGATGACTCTCTTCAGAGTGATGAGCCTAAAGAAAACGAAACTGATCCCGTAGCTCTTGTATATACTCCTACACCATATATAGTTCCAGATAGGTATAAACCTCTTGTTTTACCTTCTGTTCTCCATGCTTTCCCTGCAAATTATGACCTATATCTACCAAGATTTGACGGTGAATGTAACAATGTCAACATTGAGCAACATGTGCAGAATGTTGAGACTTTTCTAGACCTTTATGAAGCTGATGAAGAAGATGTTAGTATTAGGCTTTTTGCTCTTTCTTTGCAAGGCCAAGTGAAGAGTTGGTTTAAAGCCCTGCCTAATGCGAGCATCTCAGATTTCCAGCAGTTCATCAAAGTTTTCCTCGATAGGTGGGAGATCAGACAGAATCCTTTCCTTATTATAGAAGAGTATAACCAGCTGAAAAGACTACCAGGGGAGACAGTACAACAATTTTATGCCAGATTTAACCAAGTATATTTTTCGATGCCAGTTGATATAAGACCTTCTCCTAGATCTGCTCTCTTGCACTACCCGGGTGCCTTTGATCCGGAAATGGAGTTTCAATTGAGAGAAAGGAATCTTACAACACTTCACGAGATGCAGAATAGTGCAGTGAATGTAGAGGCTCATTTACTGATCCGAAGGGCAAGGTTGAAGGAAGAGATGAAAAACATGGATCCGGAGAAATCGATATCTTTAGAGGTAAAGCATGACATGTTGGTAAGTGTAGTAGAAGAGATGATGCAAAATAACACCACAAAGAATGAATATAATGTTCAAGCCCATGGCTCGCTGATTGAAGAAGAACAAGTTGCTGATCCAAAACATTTTGTTTCTTATCATAGTTGTCATAGTAGTTACTTTATAGATCATCTTGAAGAAGAGAGAGCTATTGATATGACATGTATGCTTGATGATGTGTTTGATACTGATGATTTTCCTCAGTTTTATCAGTATGATGATGATTACGTTCTCCAAACAAAAGCTAATCTTGCAGACAAATCAGCAGCTAGTTTGTGCGAGGAGGAAGTTCACTTTTAGCAGCTCGAGTACAGTGATCAACCGATGCATATCAGCTATGACAATGATGAGGAAAGTGCAGCAAATTTTGAAGTAAGTGAAGGATATTTGCCTTTTTGTTTTGATTCGTTTCAGTTCGTCAGAGACAACTTTCATACAATCATAAATCAAATGTCAACAAGTCTTGATCTGGACCATCTTGAGTGCAATGAAAACCTTGTTCAAGACTTCTCATATTCAATTTTTCAGCCCTCGAAAGCCATTGATTTTCAAGTTGTAGATGAGGACATGGAAGCTGGTACATATGATCAAATGATACAAGGTGACTCCGTACCATTTTGTTTTGAATCATTCCAGTTTTTGAATGGTAAATTGCATAGTAAATCTTCAAATGAGCAGCCTGTAAGAAATCAGCAATATCTCAGTGTTAATGTTGAGGATGAGACAGATAGCAGAATTCTTGAGCAAGTTTTTAATGAGAAATATTCCCCTGAAATGATTGATGAAATCATTTTGGATACAAAACTCTCCCTAGCTCCAGATTTGCAGCCACCAAACGCAATGGAAGGTCAGATTGCGGATGAAGGCGTGGAAGTTGAAATACATGATTTAATGATGCAAGAGGATTCTGTACCATTTTGGTTCGAAGCATTTCATTTTATAAAGCAGAATCTTCGTAATATCTCTCAAGAAAAATATGAACAGCCAATAGGATGTCAGGAAGTTTCAATGGATACATCACAACAGTCTTCTCAAGTTTTTGATGATCCTATTGCTCGTGTGTTGGATGATGTTTGTTGTAAAATTTTTCCTCCATTAGCTAACCATGTGACAGAAAAGAAAGTTGATAATAATCTTATTCAAAATTCGCCTTCATTGTCTTGTTTAACAGATTTTTCATTACAAAGCCTATATCAAGATTTGCAGTCATATGAGGAGATTGATAAAGGAGACTTTTGTTCTGTTTGGAATCAGCAATAGAGTTTGGTTATTCATGAAATTCAGGATCCTTTTGATAGCTTGCTGTAGTCACCAAAGAAAGCCAGCACGGATGTGAGGAAAATCTTAATATCCAGCTATGAATATTACTCGGATCAGAACAATGATGTGTTAATGGGAATCAATAGCTATGTTTATGAAGATCCTTTCGCAGTATTCTTGAAGTCATCCAGTCAATTCATGCTTTGCAAGTTTATCAGCAGTCAACCTGATTCCAGGTTTCCATGGGAGTTGCCTTTCGATTCTTCTCTTTTCCTGCGTATCAGAAAGCATTTGGGAAGAAATCAAATAGCAGCCAGGATGCTTACATGGTTGCATTGGCTGTTCCATTTCACTTGATCGGGTGGTAAAAAGAACAATTAGAGTAGGTTGTATTGAATAAGCTCTACTTTGAGCATCTTTTCCAGTTTGTCATTTGTGTTAAAGTATCGAGTCAGTTTTTAGTTGAGTGAGAGTCAGTTTGTGTCACCAAGTCATCAGTTTTCAGTCATGCATTTCAGCTTGAGTTTTTGATTCCATTGCCCAATGGATGAAGGCACTGTCTGCTTTCCAAAGATCTGTAGTTCTCGGCACCTCCAAGGAGCTACCATCCCCATTGGAGCCAATGTTAGTTTCAGCCTTTGCAGACTTCGTCCAGTGATCAAACATGCTCTTACAAGGTGATTTTAAGGTGTCAAGGTAAAATTTTGTCATTTCAGTGAGTCTTCAAGCAAAATTTGGTCACTAGGCATTAGGTCTAGGGTTTGCTTTTAATCTTTTCAAAGTTGTCCAAATGTCGGTCTATGTCACCATTCAGCTTAGTGTACCATCATTCAGAGGGTTTTCATCATCATGTTAAGTTCCAAAGGGTCATTTTACACCTTGTTCATGCTTTAGTTGTGCCTAGGTAAGGTTCATTTCCCTCTCCTAGGGTTTTGGAGGTAATTTCTCTTGGATGGTCAAATCATTAGCAAAACGTGTATCCTGATGTTCATACACCTTCCCCTATCCTTAATGTACATTATTAAACACTTCACATCACTGAAATCCCCCAAATTCCTCATTTTTGCACAAACCCTAGTTTCTTGCTACAACTTGGCAATTTTTTAGGCTAGGCCTGTGTTTTGCCATTTTGGACCCCTTCCCCTCACTCAATCTCTGAAATTCCACTTTCCCCTGCTTCCTAACATCCCTACCTACTTTCGAAAATTTTCTCAAGAATTTAGAAGCCCCTTATCCCCTTCATTTCACTTCATTTCGACAAATCCCTTGTTCCACACATCAGGATAGATTTCACTCAAATGATGTTTCTGAGCAATAAAAGATGAATTTGGGAAAAATGAGAGAGTTTTTTGCCCAAAATAGGGCAAGAAAGAAAAAAATCCTTCACGTTTTATACAAGTGTCATGGTTTTAGAGAAATGTGAAAAATATTGTTGCCTCAGGAGAATTGAATGCACCTCTGAAGTGACCTTGGGAAAATCAAGATTTCTCCTAGCTTGATTGGCCAAATGACTTTCTTGATGAGTCAAATGATAACTAGACACAAATATATTTCCAATGAGATATCATGAGCTCAATTTGGATTTGAGGAAGACCTTAAAAATTTGATTGCCACAACACTCTGCCTTGAGACAGCCTCATTCTGCTCATTTTGACCAGTCTTGGCAGATTGAAGTTTTGGAGGGGCAAATGAACTCCAAATTGACAAAATTCCACTTGGGTTGGATAGTAGACAGACCGGGATTTCCAACAAGCTATCAGGAGCTCAATTTTAACCTCGGGAAGTGCCTCAAAAACAGGCTCAAAGTGGCGCGACGCATTGAGTTTTTGGGCGCGGCGCATAGAGAAATTTGGTCTCAATTTCACTTTTCAGCTCAGAAATTCGGCCAGTTTGACTAGTTTCATTTTTTGATGTAATTTTTAATCTATCTTGATGTAATTTGATGACTATGATGTAATTTTGGCTCATATTCACTTGTTCTAGAGGATTCATTCACTAAAAAGTGAAAATTAAATGAATGAATCAGTTTCCTTCCATATAGAGGCAAGTTGTTTGATTGCCTAGATTTCAGTTCCTTGTTTAGAATTGGTTGAAACAGCTCCTAGAAGGATGAGCTCGACCCATAGAGGCATGGGAAGGGGTAAGACTTGTCTATATATTGTATTTTCTGAGACATATTCATGGTTGGACTCTTGGGAATAGTTTGGCACCTCATTGTATATTCATTTCAGATTTTTGGCAAAGGAAAGACCAGAGTTTTGCAGCACTTGTTGGGATCCTTGTGGATTTGAGTTTTGATGATGTTTTTCTCCATGTATCTATAATTTTAATTAATTTTTATGTATGTCATTTCCCTTCTCTTTGTTTCTGAAATTAAACAAATGAGTAAGTAAGGTAGAATTCATTAGTTTGCTGCTGCTCTACCTTAAAATTTTGTCTAGTTTTATATGTTTTCGTCAGTTTGAAGAGAATCCTTGCACCTTCTTGCCCTCTTCAGATCCTTAGCATTATTTTCTATCCATTCATTGAATCTAAGACATCAAATTCATTGCCTTCCCTACCCCAACTTGAACTCTGCAAGAATTTGGCCTCATCCCCAAGCCCAAAATTGCCTTTCCCTTTTTTCCAACAAAACCCCTAAAAAATCATTCCAAACTCCTTGATTTATATACCTAGCTTAAAATTAGCACTCATTTCAGTCATCTCAAGCCCTATTGATACATTTTCCTGAGATTGACCCGAAGAGAGCCCTCTCCTGTTCTGGTAGGGCTAGCTACCAGACTAAGCGTGGTTTGGTGTTACCCTAAATCCCGCCTTCCTTTAGCCTAAGGTGGATTTGCGAAATAAAAAATTGGACAAGGAGATCTTCAAAATTTGACTAAGTGTGGGATTAGTGAGGCATAGATGAAACTAGAGAATGAATTGAACATGATAACATAATCATAAAAATTTATCCACATATCAATGAAAAAATTAACACCGAGAATCAACATGTACCCATTGAAACAACGACGAAACAACACTTACCTCTAAGTGTGACACTTAAGATACAATTTGCGATAGAAGTTACAACACCAAAAAAACAATGAATAAAATTTTGTGATTTGTTGGATTGATGGGGCCTAGACCCAAGATCAATGTGACTATGTATTCTAACAAAACCCACTATTACCAGCCCTTTTGGCAACGACTTGCTTGCATAGTTCGAAGTACCACCCGAGGAAATATAGGGGGATTCTAGAACCAGGTTTTTGCATCCAAAGGGATAGAGGATTGCGGATTTAGGGATTTTTCTTATTTATAGAGATTTTCAGGTTATATCTATTAATAATATAGGTGTTGTTCAACACATTTGTTGAAATTACTAACAGAATATGTGATCTTACTTATTCATGCATTAAAAAAAGAAAACAACCATAAACAAGAATGTGATATTCAATTACAGATCAAAACCTTTATTCATCACATATATTCATATATAGTAAGTAAAAGAAAACACATCAATATAAATTAGATATATCCAAAAATTATTTCATTAATAGCTAGATCCTTCTCATACATTCAGTTCCACCCTGCGCACACAACTGCAGACTTCCTAAGGTCTCCACACACATAGTTGTAGGGCTCTGTGCACACAACTACAAACCTCCTAAGGTATCTATGCACAAAACTGTAGGAGACTTTCATCAACCCAAAACATAGACTCTGACTCAAAACAATTTTACATCCAAATGCATCTCATTAGATTTATCGTTTAAGATTCTTATGAATTCTCTCTAGACTTCTTATATAGGTTTGGAATTTACAATACCATGGTACAAAAACCATGGGCAGAGTCCAAGGTTCATAAAATAATCTGATCCCATTACATAATAAGGGGATTTGACCCACCCTAAAGCTCCTATGGCTCAAAATAGACTCCACGCTGCGCGCTCCGCTCCTCAATCTGCAGAGTATTTTTTAGTTGCTTACTTTGTGTGGATCCCATATCCAATAGTAATAGGTATAATTAATGACTCTATGATGGATATGGCTCATAAGTACCAAATTTTCCTCTTAAATATGCGACAAAAATCCCTTTACCAAAATACAACACTTAGGTTTTCTTCACAAATGGACAAGGAAACTTAGAGAACATGCATGGAACATCTTTTGTTACTAGAAAAGATAACTCACATAGTTAAATTAGGCTCCAAATTTTGAATGTAGGCCAAAATTTTGAGGGTGTTGTAGTAACAAAAACATATTCATACATGCTAAAGAAAATGAAATGTTTCATTAGATTTGGTATAGATCTTGTTGAATGTGCGTTGTTACTTGATTTCATGATCATTGTTACTATGTGAACTATTTTGTTGGTTAATTAACGATTTTTCCTATGCGCATGTCTGTCTTTGTTATGACAGTACTATTATTTTTTTTCTAAAGGATCACTCTCTCTTTTCCTGCCCGTGAAAGTGATTTGTATGCACTGTAATCATTGTTTCACAAAGTGAACTCACGTTCTTATCACAAAGTTATGTGCATACTCTCTTTTTTTGATAATTACAACCAATGAAAATATATAAAATCAATATAATGGTGGCCTGGATGAAATCATGGATGTGGCTCCTATCCCAAACAATGTGAGGTTTTGTTGGGACTTCATATCAGGGAGACTCCCTATGATGGAAGACTTCCAACACTGTCAACAATTGGTGCTAGAAGGAGGGCCATATAACAAGCTAAGCCCATGGATTTTGATTTGAATCTATCATCTTTTTGAATCCTTCCCATATATTTAATTGAGGTTGTTTTTTTAAAAAGGTAAATATTTCAATCCCAAGGAAGTTGTTCAATCTCTTGTCAAAGAAAAAGTTTGATGGTGAAGGGGAAATATCTGCATATGATCATATATTATGATTTCTCGCTATTTGTGTTGATAATGATATTTTCCTATGCAAAATTTTCTATTTCACCTTTCAAGATCACGTTAATTCATGTTGTGACACCTTGCCATACAATTCTATTCATTCTTTTAAACCATTCATAGATGAATTTATATTTGATTTTCAAAAGTCTACTTCTAAGGATTTATTTAAGGAAATTGATGAACTCATAAGGAGACCGAATGAATCAATGAATGATTTTTGCAAAAGATTTCTCAACATTCGCTATAATATTCTTGATAAGGACAAGGAGTGGTTTCATCTAATAAGAAATTTTCCATGTACAGTTGGCATTTCTGATATGGAATCTAAATCTAAAATTAACATTGATAGTAAAAAATTAAATTTCTAATTATTTAGTTCCCTAATTTCTCTATGGCTACCTTTGTTTTAGGCGCAGGTCAAAAAAAACCTAAAATTTTGAGGGTGAAAATAGTTCCCCTCGATTTTCCTTATCCTACTTCATCTTCAGTATCAAACGAAATTTACTCTTTTATTGACATGAAAATATCTATTGATACTTAATCTAGTAATGATGAAAAATTGCTTGTTTCATAAATTTAAATGAACTCTATTGAGGTGGAGAAAACTCAACCTAATAATCATATTGGTATACTACCCTTTGATTAGCATGTTGATGAAAATTATATTTATTCAATCAATCTTCCATCCTCCCATGAAATGCTCTCACTTTCGCCTCCCTACCATGACGAAGGCATTGTCTTGGTTGATAGTGAATTTTTAAATGACTCTATATAGCATAACATACATGATGATCCCTTGTTACCTAAAGCTGATAATAATGTGCAGAGTTTGAATTTAGAATAATATTTAGTTGAAATTAAAATTTCTTCACCTAACGTTTTTCATCTCCCTCCATCTTTAACACACCACACATTGTACCATAATTTTTTAATGACTCCACCACACCAAAAAATTCTCTAAATAATTTAGATCTTTATTCTTCTCTTCATTACAATTAGATACAAAATTGTGTTGTTTCACAAGTTGAAGATGAAAATAATGAATACAATCCTTATGATATATTAAATTTTGAATCTTTGGCAGGTGAAGAGGAAGATTCTACAACCATAAATGTTCAAGAAATTTCTCTAATTGATTCATACTCATTCTTAATCCATGAAGAGTATAATGTGTTAAATGTTGAATCTGATCAAAGTAGTGGATTTAACAAGTGTCATCCCATTGGAAATGTATTTATTAATACATCTAATGAAAATTGTTCATATTCACTTGTGGATCTTTATAAGCCATTGAAATTCAACAACTTCTATTTTGATAGTTTAAATACTTGTTAAGGAGTTGAGGTACTTCAAATTCCACTTATGGTTATGTCAGGTCCTCACGACCTTTGCAAGTTCCCTGAAAAAGATCAAATTGGGTTTTACTCATGAGATTATTTCCCTAACACTTTCTCATCTAATGAATGCTCAACTTGGAATGATCTTCAACCATCTTATGTTCATCATTTTATAATCACAAATTGGTTGGATAAATCCTATTTAGAAACATCTACTGCTAATAAAACGTTTTAGTTATACTATGAGCTTTCTATGAATGAAAATGTGGATGAATACACATGTATGAGAGGTTTTCAGGGTGTCGAAGCTCGTCATTCTTTTTATCAGGATAGAGTTGCAACCGTACTAGAACATTCTTTTATGGTGAACTATTTTATTTGCATACATGAATTTATTTATCATGTGAAATATATTCGAGTAAATCTTTTTGCTTTTTCATATTATTTCATGTTGGTACTAATTGTTATAACTTTGTGTTTGTAGGTCGGGAAATGTTCTTCTAGCGGCATGGGAAGTTTGATCTCACTTGATCTCGACCTTTATCCAATGTTATATTAGGATTTAACATAGTTTGTTTGCTCATTCGGATAACTCTACATCATTGTTTCTCATGTACATAGTTGAATTTTTTTGCATCATCTTTTGCATTGCTTGCGCAAGCTTTCCATGCCTCAATTTCATTTTTCCTTGGTTTTGTACGCAACATTCATCTCCTTGCATTCTAAACTTTTCTTCCTATTTGAGTTTTGTTTTCCTTTGATAAGTTTGCGATGAAAAAAGATTTTGTGTGAAATGATCTTCATTTGGATGTAAGTAATGGGGAAAAGTTTTTAAACATGGAACTACGATGACTGAAAACACTTAGCTTACCTTTGGTCTACTTTTTTTTTTGAGCCTAAATATATTTTAAGGTCAATGATGCATATATAGAAAATGAGTTTCATCCTAAATGAAAAATTAAGCAGGATTACAATGCCTATATCTATCATAGGATTTTATTTTCTTTAATCACACATTTATATTAATTGGTTTTAATGTGTTAGATCAGTTGAGTAGAGAAAGGACATGAGGAAAAAATTAAGCAAACATAATGATTTCAAAGGTGTATATATAAGAGTCTATGAAAAAAAGGAAAAACCTCTCTTGCTCATTAAATAAGTCAAGATCCATATTCCACCCTTGGTGAAATATATGCCTATTAAATGCAAATGAGAATAAATAAATAAAATAAATAAAGGGTGAAAGAAGAGAAAGGCTTCTTATGCAAAGAGGTGAGACAAGAACCTTCATAAGGGTACTAAATAGGCTCACTAGCATCAAATAAATGATTGTGATTCTTTGAAATGGCTCTGTCAGGTACTAAATAGGCCCACTGGAAGCATAGAAACACTATAGATTATACTACAAATATGAATATATTAAACTCATGGAACTCATATACTCTTACTCAATTGAAACAATTGAAATTTGACTAGTCTTTTGAAGTGTGTTAAGCCTACAAGAGGTGTAGAAGGGACTACATATTTAACCGAGATAAGTAAGGAAGCTAGGGTGATAAATAGAATGGTGAATACTTCTAGAATGATAGACATCATGCTCAAGGCTAGACCTAAACAAAGAAGCCGAGGTTCTTCCAATGTGTTTCCAAACGTTGTAGCTACTACAGCCCCCTCCAAATTTTTTCCTGCCTTAAAATTTTGAATCTTTCTTATAATCATATCATCTTTCATTTCAAGCCATTAATTTCATGTTTGGTCATGTTTTATAAGTTTTCAAGCCTTTATTTAAGAATCCTAGGTGTTGAATTAATTGCTTTCACATGCACAACTCTCAAGATAGGATAATCGCACTTCATAGTGACAATGCTATGCAATCCTTGCTCATGGTCACTGCACAATCCTTGCTTACAATCACTGCACAGTCCTTTCCAGTAATGATTGTGAAGTTTCTAGTGATAGTGTAAGGTAATCCTCTATATATAGTGATTTGTCACTCTGTTGATAATGAGAGCGTACTTTAAGTCGGTATTGTCACGCCACTTAGTGGTAGTTAATTCAATATTGACTCATATTTTCTTGACATGCACTAAACGCACTCACAAATATTAACCCTAATTGCATGCATGCTCTACCTATATAAAGAGTCCAATCCATGGCTCATTCTCACAGTCACCTTTCAGTTTTTATATCTATGCATTTCTGAGTACAAGGAGAATTCTCTCATTCGTTGTTACAAATTCCCCATAGTTTAGGTGAGTTTCTCAACTATCAATTTTTCTTTTCCAAGTGTCACTTTTTCTCTTACATGTTTTGTTTTTTCTTGCTCTATGTTTTGCAAGTGTCACTTTTTCTTTCTTTCATTATTGCATGAGTCACTTGTTTTTTCTTTCACTCTTGCATTTGTAACCTTCAGTTGCTTTCAAATATCCTAAGAGAACCTCAACACACCTTTTAGAGGCAGCTCTAACACACTCTCTTGCACTAGTTGATCTTATCTATCATGAGAACATGTTCTGGACACTCTCTCATAGCATAGCACATCTTTTTTTTGTACTCGACACTTGTGTTTTAAAGGCTTGCATCCTAACTATCTCACTTGGAGATAAGTGTCATTTTATTGTCACTTATATGCATGCATGGTGTTTTTGGGTTTTGTGTATCCTATTATCATGTGCTTGGTTGTATATGTGTGTGTGTGATCATGATCAAGACCTGTTATATGCTTTTACTCTCTTGTCTCATTTATCTCTTGTAGTCACAATACTGTTGGGCCATGGAACTAGTAAGTTTCTTCCCCTTGTTTCTTTAGTTAAATATCTATTTTATAAGTCCTTTTAGTTTAGTTTGTAATAATTTGAGAGATAGAAGATCTAGAAAATTAGTTAATTATGTCTTAGTATTTCATCTTGTTAATGATATAATTTGAGTGCTTTAGATATCCTAAAGTTATAATTTGGGTAAATTTATGAACAAGAGAAATCTGAAGAGCAACTGTTGTTCCCTCGAAATGTTGGAGAAAACCCAAGTCTTGAAAACCGTTGGACTAATCTTGGAATGCTTGTTGAGGATTCACATCTAATTGCATTGAATTGTTAAGGAGAAGATATGACTTGTTATTTTTAATATTTTATAATTTAAAAATGTGATCTTGTGAATCTTCCGATTCTCAAGATAGCTTTATTATTCCAGCATTGGAAATATGTTGTAATATATATACTAAACTTTAGTAAGAAATAATGATGATGATATTTCATTATTCCCAGTAATTGTAAAAACTAAACAACAAAATTTGTTTGAAGTTTTACAGACCATTTTGTAACTCACTTTGATATCAATGAAAGTTTAATGGTTTAGATTTAGCCTATTGTGTTGAGTTTTCCTTAAGGAAGTTACTGCTAGAGACCGTGGGCCCAGTCAATGGAAATATTGATGTATTTCTTGTATTACTATCTTTTATTTCCTTTCATATGAACGATTGCTATTTCTTGTGTGAATATTTAGGTTTACAATTCTTCCATGTGAACTCATAGATTTATAATATATGATGTGTGAATTCTTGAATTTCTTGATTGGTCGTGTGAATCTCTAGACTTACATTTCAGTTCCATGAATGATTAGATCTACTAATTGGATTGAATAATTTTTCAGATGTAATTATCTAGCTGTGTGCATTTTTATAATTATTTTGTAACAAAGTGAATTTCCATTTTTATGCTTTAATGTTAGCATTTATAAGTGATTGAAGAAATTAGTAATTGAGAGTATATTCCTTTTGTTATACATCTTGAAGTTTCTCATCATAATAGGGATGATTGGTTTGGTAGAATTTAATATTTGTTTCCAAGATCATAAAATAGTTACATGATTCCTTTAGAGTGATTCATTTATGTTTATATATTGAGTTTAGTATCTTTTGGAAGTATTTATTCATATCCTTTAATTCATGTTATTATTAGATATGATCCTTTAATTCAAATCACTATCCCTCCATAGACTATGTCAACAACCTTGTAACAAAAAGACAAACCTCAGGTTGACATATTAATGAATAGAGGATTGAGATTATTCCTTAGGAACAACTTAGTACTAAAAATTTTGGTGTTATTTAAGGGGAGGTTGTCAAAAGAGTGATAGATTGTGTATTCAAAGGGCTGGGTATTGAAGACGAAAGGTAAGAACCTACACACACACCAAGTAAAGAGATTGTGCTAGTGCCCACCTTTGGTTGATACACTTAAATTATGTAGGTGTGTATGACTAAAAATAAGAATAGAAAATAGGTAATAATATAACAAAAGCCTCTATCAAAAACCACAAAACCACAAAAACCCAAGGCTCAGTGAACCTTGGGAGATTGACCTTCATAGATGAAATCATTTGAAGATATGAATGTCAAGCATCAGTAGGTCCCCGAAAAACATCTGGGAAGGGCTCTACCATTTCCCCTCAAGAAAAAAATTAATCAAATATGGCTCACATTGAGATTAACAACAAAAATGAAGGATTTGAACAAATATTTCAAGATACACCCATCAAACACTCTAGTCCTTCTAATAGCTATGAGGGGAATTATTGTAACTTCAAATAAGGGGAGGGAGAAACAAGTGGAATAGAATTACGATATGTTGAGACAGATCCAAAAGTTTCTAGACTTGAACCCCTTGCGATCTTTGTTGAAGGAAAAACATCTGAAATTCCTAATCTAAGCAGTGTAGTGAATCCCCCTCAAGATTTGAATACCAACCACAATTCCCCTGCTCAAATAATACCTCTTGAACATGAAATCCCTAAAATATATTGGATAATTTTGAACCAAATGGAAAATTTTGTGACACAAACCAAGAACTTGAACTTATAATATCTTATAGTCGATCCATTGGCCAATGCTCTGATGAAAGACATCCCATTGAAAAGTATTACAAATTTTCATGGGATGACTTTAGAGGATCCTGATGCATTATTATTTGAGTTCGATGTTCTGTGTAGAGGATATGATTACACCACTGATCCCAAAAATATGAAATTTTTTCCTTATAATTTGAAGGGATCATATTTACGATGGTTCATGGGGTTAGGAGGAGGTACTATAGATTCCTCGGTTGCGATGAAAAATTATTTTCTTACCAAATATCATGATTATTTTCTATCTAGGGACTTAAAAAATGACATATTTAAAATGATTGCAAAGGATATTGAAACCTTAGAGGAATACATTGAGAGATTTAAGCACAACTGTTGGAGTGGGGTCCCCTGGGGGAATATTTTGAGTAACGTTTTGTATATAGTTTGGATATGTGCGCTGCGAAGGTTAAGGGGATTTAAGGCGGGTCAAAGTCCCTCTTTTATGCAAATGGGTTGTAAGTGTAAACTATGGGCCTCAAACCATGGTTTGAGACCATAGTATCTGCGTGCTAGATGAATATAAATAGAGATATATTGCGTCTAAGTAGGTATTCAATCAGGTAAACTTTTCGATCTAGTACGTTTATGTTTGTGTGATACATTTTTGTAAGTCTGGGTTGGGTATAAATTCTCCTACTGGATATGTGAGCGGAGACCTAGTCATGGTTGTGTGTGTGAAAGGGTAATATTAAGGGGAAAGTTTGATTGTATTGAACTGTTGAATCTAATAAAAAGACTATTTTGGCAAAGCACTTGAGTTATGTGTTTGAACTATCTATTTACTATTATTGTTTGAGATCGTTTTACTTCTGTTATATCTATGCGAGTAAATATGTTCTTTATGCATGAATATATGTAGATGATGAAGTACATGAATACATCTGCTTAAGCTATTACGCTCTATCTGATTATGTCATTTATCTGCAACAAAGTTGATCTATGATCCATATGTTATATGCATCTTCTGTGTTTGCGACAAGATGATCTGATTAAGTATTAGTTTATATATGCACGCATCTACTTCCAATCTACAATAAGTTCTGCAATAAACCTATTTAGGGCCACCACATCAATTTCTTCCTCAAGGTGCAGAAACCTGGTTCTAACACCCCCCCATATGCTTTGGGTGAGACTTCGCTCTGTGCAAGAAGGTCATTTCCGAAAGGGCCAATAGTTGGAGTGTTTGTTGGTTGCGCTATAAAATCTGAACCTAGGTCAGGACCCCTCAAGCCATAATGGTTTCGTTGTCGGGACCAGGATCATTTTTAGGGTGATTTAATGTTGTGGAACCCTACATAGAATGAATTGCAAGATTGGCTGGATAGAAATATCCTTGAATCCAAGAGAATTTAATTTCTAAGATATCTACTGAAAAGTGGGTTCAGAAGTACATCTATACATAAGTTCATGAGATATTCTTTTGCTCCTTCGCAACTGAGCTGCATGAGTGGTTGTCGCAATTGACTGAATTTAATTCTTGGGCAAAGGACGATGCATTCACTGAGTGGACTCCTAAATTAATACAAAAATTAGAAAATAAAAGAAATAAGATCACTCACGTGATATATCATTGGATTGATACTGTCTTGGGAGGATTTGTGAGTGAATTTTCCATTGATTAGTTAGTGTCATATTCGGAAGTAGAAAGAATATTTTTCAAAGGTCTAAGAGGTAAGTTTCTGCACTCTTTGAAGTTATTACTAAAGATGCTATTATGTGAATAGGGCTTTCTGTGCCAACATATTGCATGAATGTCCCAAAGAGGCCCGTCTACGCATAGTGTAATAATTTACCGTGCAGACTTAGAAGAAGGATTTGTTTACATTCCTCTCAAGGGTAGATTTGATAGTGAGGACGAGCCAAAAACTAGTAGTTCTAGTGAATCTGCGCACTTTGAAGAACATGAAGTATCTCGAGAAGAAGTTTCACCGAATCTGAACAATTAGTGAGCCTTAACCATATTTCAGATCTCATCCACTCCACTTTGACACTCATCTCACAAAGCGTCCACTCCACCACCACCTCCCCATCACCCAGGCACAGAAATGGCCACGTCTATGAAGCTAGCTACTTTCAGAGGTATTTGAAATGAATATACTAAGAAATTTTGGTTTGTGACTGATGCTATAT
Source organism: Pinus albicaulis (assembly GCA_034641835.2). NCBI lineage: Eukaryota > Viridiplantae > Streptophyta > Pinopsida > Pinales > Pinaceae > Pinus > Pinus albicaulis. The sequence goes on along the minus strand of JAXQQM020059479.1, from coordinate 345,717 downwards.
GGAGAGCTCAGTAGGTTAAAAGCAATGATGTTAAGAAAGTGCAGTTAGCCACTGATTTCCAAGATCATGCGTTGGATTGGTATATCAGATATGTATAAGAAAACCCTAATGCCACTATGGATGAATGGGTATATGCCCTAAAAAAAAAATTTAAACCTAAATCATATGCGCAATTGATTACATAATTAAAAGAGATTCACCAAGAGACAAATGAATCTATGTGGGAGGCAAACCAAAGACTAAAGCACACTATTAGAGATGGTGGATTCACTATCTATGATACACATCTGCGCTAGCCATTGGGTCAATGGAAGATTTCCACACAGGCTGAGGTTGTGGATATTGTGATGAAATTAGAAGCTACGCCAACACATGTTGTGCTTGGAATTCAGCAGATTCAGAGTCAGTTAGAAGCGATGCATTTGGAGATTCATAATCTGTGCAAAGATAAGGGCAAGGAGGTGTGCGTAGAGGTTTTGGTGCGTACGATGTAAATACATTGGGCATCATAGTGATCAATGTTATGTATTTAATGATTATCTGAATGTTGGAGGACCAAGCCCACTGAAGGGTGCAACAGGGCTAGTATGGTGTGCGATTTGTCAGGTTACGGGTTTTCATACAACAGATTTATTTCTAAGGGTCAGAAAGTAACAACCTGAGCTGAAGCAACTATTTTGTAGATTCTGCTCGCCGTTGGGGCATGATGAGCAACACTATCACAATTTTGACATGACATTGGACAAAGCTGAAATATTTAGAATGCAGGCTGAACCTACCTCACCGTCATCCTCGTCTGGGTGCGGTGGATTCTAGAATAAAGGAAGAGGAAGAGGAGGTGAATTTCTGGTTGAGGAAGTGGGTAGGTTATTTGCTACAACTGTAGAGATGGTGTTCACTATGTGCATGACTACCCAAATCTGATGCGAAAATCATGGAGGTATTGTAGATACTTTGACCATGTAATAGAATATTTCCCTATTTTAGTTGCTAAGATGCAGGAGAAAAGGAAAAAATCTTATGCAAAATATTCAGATGGTTAGAGAAGAAACTCGTGAGGAATATCCTAGCGTGAATGTGGTCACTAGGAGTAGTGTAGCCACTAATGAGGATAAAGGAGAGAAGCCAGATACTAACCTTTGGATTCGTAAGGCACCTGGGAGAAAGGATGGATTTGATTTACAGTGCACGAAAGAGAATTTTTTTGAAGCACGAAAGGGGTTTTCAAAGGGAGGCACATCAACATCATGTAGACCCATGAAGGAGGCAGGGGTAGATGAAGAAAAAAAATTATTTTTACAATTTTTTATTAAGTTACTATGCAAAAAAAAGGAGCTAGAGAACCTTCAAGCCCTGATAGATAACTGTGCATAAAAGGAACAATTTTTGGTAGAACAAAAAGTTGTCAACAAAATATATAAGAATAAGAAGAGGATGGGACGAGAGATGCGGATGACCACTCAGATCGATGCTTATGAGATGGATCAGGTTATTTTAGATATGGGGTCCGATGCAAATGTCTTACCTAAAAAAAATTGGCAGCACATGGGAGAACCCAAGTTGGAATGGTCTACCATTCAACTGCGCATGGTAAATCAATAGAAAATTATTCCTTTAGAAAGGCTGTCAAAAGTCGTAGTCAGTATTGAAGGTGTTAAGGTACTTGTAGATTTCAAAGTTATAAAAATTGTGGATGATACTGACCCTTATACTACGTTGTTAGGATTGGATTGGGCTATTGATATGGATGGTATCATAAACCTTAAGAAAATAAGAATGGAGTTTGAAAGCAATGGAACTAGAGGCATCATTCCCCTAGATCTTGCAGAAGGAGCGAGATACACGGAACCTGTGAACACTGATGATGGTATTGACCATATCTGTAACCTGACTTTGCACGATGAAGATTTGACCAACCCAATAGATGATGGAATTCTTGATTGGGAAAATGATAGCTCTTGCTTCTCAGATTCTGATGAAGAATTGGAAAACTAGCAGAATCGGTTGCATGAAGTATTTGTGCTGCAATCGAGTGACTAGATCTCTTCGATGCATATCATCTGAGGTATGTGAATTACCAAATTATGATGGTTCAATTGATGTAAATATGTTTTTAGGAGAACTTGAAAGAACTATCCCAGAAGGATAGAGATTCCATGCCTTGGATCTTATACTGCGCGCTACTCTAGCATGACAGTGGGAGACTCATAAAGAAAACATGGGAAACTGGGATGAATGTGCACAAATGATGAGATTATTCTTTGAATGTCCAACCACCCAAATGGAAGAAGTCTACTTCGGGAAGGATGATCTGAGCAGGAATTTGGCTAAATGGATTAAGGTATGGGGTGTAGGACTAAGACCTGAGTAGGTCCACATGTTCATTCATACCTTGGGGAAGGTACTTACTGATTGGTATCTATAGAAAAAACTACACAGAGGTACTAGTGAATGGTTTTCACTAACGAAGAGTTTCATTTTAATATTCAGCTTTGAGAGTGGGTTTGTCAAGATTGGTAAATCATTGCATAACATTCCAGAAGCTATCTTTGACACAACAAAGCCAACGGTAGAGAGAACTTCACTGGTATGGGATGCATAAATGAAGGATATTATGAATTACATAAATATGACAGTGGAAGAAAATGAATACCATCTACGAAATATCATAATTCTGGAATCTGAGAGACAATGCGCAGTTTCTGGGCCCTCGATCACTTCTCTAGATGTCACCACACCTCTGAAGATTCTTCGGGTAAATATTAGATCCGAAAGGGTGACCAAAGTTGGAAAATATTGGAGGCTATTGGGATGATGGAATAGTAGGAAAAGTTGTTGAGTTGCTGACAGAGTATCAGGACTTATTCCTTACAAATTTCTTAGAATTGAAAGGAATAATTGGGGACTTTGGAGTTATGAAGATTACTTTGAAACCTGATGTGCACCCGGTGAAGCAATGCCCATAAATATTGAATCCAAAATATAAGCAGAAGGTAAAGGAAGAGTTGGATAAGATGGTTGTTGCAGGAATCATCAAGCCTGTAGAAGAGTCTGATTAGGTGAGTCCCATGGTAGTGGAAGACATGAAGACAAAAGGAGAGATCGTTATTTGTGTAGACATGTGCATGTTGAATGATGCTTGTGTGCATAATCCACTCCCAACTCCATTCTCTGGTGAGATCCTAGACAATGTCAGAGGACAAGAAGCTTACTCACTCACAGATGGGTTCTCAAGGTATCATCAAATCAGGATCGTGCCAGAAGTTTGCATTAAGTATACCTTTGCAACAAAATGGGGATCTATATAGTATACAGTCATGCCATTTGGCTTGAATAATGCACCTTCTATCTTTTCGCGCGTAGTAGTAGATGCATTCAAGGAGTTTATCCATAAGTTTTTGGAAGTGTAATTTGATGATTGGACTGTTGAAAAAACATGTTTCAAATATGCGCTTAATGTTGGATACCTTTAGAAAGTATCAGATCTCATTGAACTTGAAGAAATGTAAATTCTATGTGCAATTTGGGATTCTACTGGGACAATTTTTCTTCTAGAAAAGGTTGATGGTAGATCTTGCAAAGATCACAGTAATTGTTAATCAAGAGATACCTGCAAATGTAAAATAAATGCGCTCAATATTGGGGCACACTATGTATTATCTAAAGTTCATTTAGGGTTATGCACTGATAACTGTGCCCATGAAGAAGTTTCTCAAGAAGGATGTAATATTCTATTGGGATAAGGAATGTCATAAGAGTTTTGAATTATTGAAGGAAATATGATCACCATGCCCATATTGATCTTTCTAAATTGGTCTATGGTGTTTCATGTGCATGTTGACGCCTCCTGTATCAAGCTCAGAGCTATTTTAGCTCAGCCAAGATCGCTTTATTGCCAATTTCTACCAGAAATTTTAAAGGGTGCGCAAAAAAGCATGGCATGATAGGCACATCAGGAAAAAGGTGTTTAAGGAAGATGATTTGGTCTTGTTATATGACAAAACATTTGTGTGCCACCTAGGGAATTTGACAATGCATTGGTTAGGGCCAGATATTGCTAATGAGATCACTGATGGAGGTGCAGTGTGCCTAGCCACACTAAGCGTAGAATACCTTCTTGGGTATGTCAATGGAAGCTGATTGAAGCCATACATGGAGGACCCTGTCCCTGCATGCACCAAATGACTATATGGCCACAGTATTGGATCTGCGAAAAAAGGTTAGACACGTGCATGGTAGCTGTGTGAGGAGGTTAACTGGGTTGCAGAAGTGCCAAAATCTAGCCATTGGAACAATATATCTAGAAAAGGAAGTTTAATTACCATTTAAGGGAGCATCTAGGTTGTATTTAATGAGGGGATTTTGATATTTTGAACTATTTTATCATTTAAGGAGACACATTATTGCAAAAGGGACCATTGAGGACTCGTCAAAACTATAATTATGATCTATGTGGTCGCAATAGTTTCCTTTTCCTTCTATGTGAATTGTTTGCCTTGAGATCTCTGATTTCTACACATTATTCATTGTCTCTGTCTGGTGTAGATCTGAGATTTGAGAAGGAGTTGCATTGTAGGGGTCTTAGTTACGTTATCCCACCAAGCATGACAGCTACACACCTAAAAGAAGATCTTGCTGGTCGTTGAGACACCTACGTCTGCAAAGAATGTTGGCTTGAGGGGTCGTGACCTAGGTTCATAGTTTATCACACAACCAACAAACCCTTCAACTACTGGCCCTTTTGGAAAATACCTACTTTCTCAAATACAAGTCTCACCCATTGCGGTATGAGGGGGTGCTGGAACTAGGTTTCTGGACCCCGAGGAAGAAAATATGTGGTGGCCCTAAACATGTTGATTGCAGAATTTCTTATAGATTGAATGAAAATGCGCACAATTACAGAAAAATACTTATCAGATCAACTAGTCGCAGACACAAATAATGCATAAACATATGGATCCCATATTAACTTCATCGCAAATATAAAATAGAAAAAATAGATCTATGTAATGCACATTTACTTAAGCAAATTTATTCATGTATTCAACCATCAACATATATTCATACATAAATATCATATCTACTTGTGCAGATAAAATTAAGTATAACAAAAGTAAGCGATCTCAAAGAACAATCAACAAAAACATAAAACACAATGCTTCGCCAAAACTAGTCTTTGTATTATATTCCAACAATTTAGTACAAGTAGACCTTTCCCTTACAATTACCCTTCCGCGCACATAGCCAACAGAGTTCGCACATAGCTAGGAATATGTCTAAGTGCACATAGGAAACATGCACCTTTCTACCCAAAAAATAGACTTACAAAATGTATCACAAACCCATAAATGTATTTATATCCAAAAAATTACATTATTGACTACTTCCTTAGACTCGATCTATCTATTTATATCAATATTGGTGAGTAGATGCTATGGCCTCAAACCATGGTTTGAGGCCCATAGTTTACCCTTACAACAAAATTACATAAAAGCGGGAGTTTGACCTACCCCAAATCCCCTTGAAATTTTCATGTAGTGTGCATATGAAAAAGTATACAAAAGGATACTAAAAAATGTACACCAAGGGACCCCGCTCCAACAGGCCCCCAAAAAAAACCTATGACTCGTCCCTAGTGTGACTATGGTGTCCTCTCCTTCATATTGGCTTGGAGTGAAAAGACAAAAGTTTTCAGTGGAAGCACTTCATTACGATTCTGTGTAGTATCTCCCTGCATTTCAGTGATCAATTTTTCTGTATTGGGCCCTTTAGTGTCCAATTCAATGCTTAACTGCATTTGTTGAATGGCCTTTATTGTGCCATCCAATGTCTACGACAACTATAGAGCCTCCTTGACTTGAAAATGCATCTTTTCCTCAAGAAACCATTCTCTCCAGTGCAGGTCCTTGATTTCATTTCAAATTATCCGACCTTCTTGTAGGCAGGCGAGGCCATGTGCAATGATGAGAGTGGGTGCTGCCATCTGAATATCAATGAACTGTTGATCTTTGACACATAACTCATTGTGTAGCTATTGTACCATAGGGTCATTCTAAACCAAATTCCAGACACCCATGGCCTCATCTAAGAGCTGACCGCACTGTGTGACTGTAGTGGGGATGCTATCAATGCCCTTCTTTACATCGGAAACCCTATTTTCTCTAACTTCTGGAGGGGTTTCTGGCTGAAATTTTAATTGTAAATAAGGAATTTGGTGTTCAAATTCAGCCCAGACGGTTTGAAATTTTGCGTGCGAGGCCTTCAACACAATAACCAGCCCTTCTAACTTCTCTACTAGGGCTGCTGTGGCTGGGACTGTTGGCATGATGATATACACTTGATTGATATTTTCTTCAAGTGCAGCGTCCTGAGCCTCTCCTACTCGACATGCTTCCTCTAAACTCTGCTACTTCTGATGCGCTTTGGAAACCTACTGCTGTGATTCTACTACAGTGGTGTGGGAATGGGATTTGCAAAATTGGATCTCAGCCGCAATCATACTGTGGATTAAATGCAATTTTCCTATAGGTAAAACAAACAATTTAAAATTTATATCTCCGCAACCTTGCAGTTGTGCGCGTCGGTTAGCAGATTCTACATGGATGCCCGCCTCAGGAATTTGAATTAGACAACTATCTCTAGTCACAGGTAGGACTATATTGAGTGGTTGTGCACTAGTTGCATGCACGCTTGCTTGCATCTGGCTTGCTTGTGCGACGCTCACCTAAATTAGGCTCACTTGAACTTTGAGCTCCTGGATTCCAACCTGCACCCCCTCGAGCACAGTCCTGTACTGCATTTCCATGTCTGTCTGATTATCCTCTGTGGTGGTCGTGACCATGTTTTCTATTTCAATGAGGTCATCTTTGGTCAACATCAAGATCTTATTTCTAGTGTCTTTGGAACCTTTGTGTTTCTTTCTCGAACATTCCACGCCCTAAGAACCACTCTTTGTGCCTTTCGAAGTCTGCGCTTCCACCTAATCCTCTATCTCTTTTAGTGTGACACCATTCTTCTTAGGTGCAGTGTCTGTTCAATAATCTTGCCGGTTGTAGTCGGTGTAGCTTATTCACTGGGCTCTAACCACGGTAGTGGCCACTCTATAGTGACATGAAAAAAATCGTCCTTAGTGACTAGACATGGAAATTCGTACCATACTCCTTCGACTACACCCTTTGTGCAGATGTGCATGTTGAGGAAATTTGCCTTAAAATTGTGATCATCTTTTACTGGTCATATAGATTTCAAGATAGACTTGGCTTGGATTGTACAGTTTGAAAGAGAGAGGTGTTGAAAAAAACACAAAATATTTTATTCTCCATAATGTGCACAGGGACGAAAGAGTTTCATAGTGTGGCATACTATGCAGCTTCTCACATCTGTGGCTCTATCTCAGGAAAATGCATTTCCTCTGGGATATTCCAGCCAATAAGGGCTGCCAGTATTAGGAGCCAAGAATAATAAAAGTTCTTTCCCTCCTCTTGTTCTTCACACATGTTCTCCAGGTATTATTTACATAAATATTTAGACCAATTGTAGATTACCCCTTTTTCACATTGTCCTGCAAGTGCAATGACTTGCAGAGGAACCTCCTTAGGTCTACATTTGGGCATCATATTTTAGTCCAAGATGAGAGTCCCAAACTGAACATCTGGATCATTTATTTCATTTACTACAAATTCTCGGCTATTGCGTGACACTTGGTACTTTTCTTTGATTTTGTCGACCACCCTATTTTCTTGTGCCTTTCCTCCAAAATCTACCATGGGATCTACGCTTTGATTAGGCAGGCCGATGATCCAATGGATCAACATAAAATCTATAAGTATGCACTCCCACAGCCAGAATGCTTCATCATGCATGACTGCAAGCATTTGGCACACAAAGATATAATTTATTGGGCTCCACCCAAAGTGCAGGACCTGAAGCATATTCAAAAGCCCTACCTTTTGGAGGCCCAACACCCATAGCTACGACTCAAGGTGCACAAGGCCCCCTTCATATGGCACGTGATCTAGATAGCACTCAGGCACATGCTTAGGAAACTTCTCCACATCTGCAATGTCCCAATCCTCCATCTTCAACTATGGAACTTTGGCGAACATATCACCTTCAAATGGGACATTTTCAGGAATTAAGGACATGTTAATTCTTGACTACACTTTGTCCATATATTTTTGAACTTTGATTGATGCTTTTCATGATGTGACATAGGTCGACAACCACGAGAATAGGGCCACTTCAACCACATCCCCCTCCTCTTCCAAGGTTGTCTCAGGGAGCTCCACCATGGGTCTCTTCTAGCACTCAGATGCCATTAGGGGAATTTTGAGGTCCAAAATGGGCCTCCTCAGAAAATTATAACATAATAATAAAAATAATAAAATAAGATTTGATTACATCATCAAATTTTAGAGGGAAAAAAGAAAAAACTACTTTTTCAACTCATATTTTGAATTTATCTCCCTAAGTTTTTACTCATATTTCGAGCAAGAATACTCGTTGGATGCAAAATTTAATTCCCCATCAAAGGAGTACCCATGTTGCATACTTTTGATGGACCTTACTACACAAAAAATGATAAATACATGAAAAACGTGATTGCAATCAAGTTTTTTCATGTATTTCTAATTTTTCATGTAGCAGGGTCCATCAAAAGTATACAACATGGGTACTCCTTAGATGAGGAATTAAATTTTGCATCCAATGAGTCCTCTCACTCAAAATTGAGTAAATTGTTAGGGAGATAAGTTGAAAATACGAGTTGAAAAAGTAGTTTTATTATTTTATTATTTTTTATTCTTTTTAATTTTTTACTCCAAAAATGGTGAATCATCCCCCATGGTTGACATTATCATCTTGAATCCTATTGGTTCTCATATAGTTTATTTTGGTTGTACATTTTTCTTATGAGGCCCATTTTAGACCTCAAAATTCTCCTAATGAGTGGAATGCAACTTTGGAGTCTTTTCCTTGGGGTATTTTCGAGTCCTCGACGTTTGTATCTTATTTAGATTTGTAGGCGTAGGTGTCTCAACAAATGGGGTAGCAGGATCCCCTCTAGGGTGTGTAACTCTCACACATGGTGGAATAACGTAACCCAAACCCCTATGATGCAACTCCTCCTCAAATCCCAGATCCAAACGAGACATAGACACTGAATAAGCTGCAAAAATCAGAGAACTCAAGGTTGAAAATTCAATCAGAAAGCAAAGGGAACTATTGTGACCCCATAAGTCATATTTATAGTTTTGGCACATCTTCAATAGTCCCTTAGGCATTAATGTGTCTCCATAAATGACAAAAAAGCCCAAAATCTGGCAAAATCCCCTCATTAAATGCAGCCTAGACACTCCCTTAAACAGTAATAAAGCTGTCTTTTCCAGATTTACTGTTCCAAAGGATATATTTTGGAACCCCTATGACCCAGTCAACCTCCTCGCACAGCTACCATGTGCGCACTGCACCTTTCTACGAATTCACTATCCCTTCTGCGCAGATCCAATACTCTGACCATATAGTCATTTGGTCTACCGAGGAAGAGGGTCATCCCTGTACGGCTTCAATCGGCTTCCACTAGCATACCCAGGAATATATTCTCTACTCAGTGTGGCCAGGTGCACCGCACCTTTGTCATTGATATCCTTAACAATATATGGCCCTAGCCAATGCATCTTCAACTTCCCTAGGTTTCACATAAACTTGTTGTCATATAATAAGAAAAAATCATCTTATTTAAACATCTTTTTCATGATGTGCCTATCATGCCATGCCTTTTCACATGCCTTTTGAACTTGCTAGTGATAATTGGAAATAAAGTGATCTTCTTCAAGTGCGACCAGTTACGACAACCGTTCCTCCGTAAAATATTCTTCTACCATATTAGTGAATGTTGTGATGCACAGGATGGGAACAATGAACTCCATCAGGAACAAAAATTCTTGCCTATATACCATCCTGAACGATTTCCTTTCAGTCCACTTTTAATAGGTGGTCTGATATGCCCAGAGAACTGCGGGTATGATATGCATTGAAAACCTTGGTAAGCGTAGTCTTCAATATTTTTTTGAACACTTCCACCACACCATTCACCTGTGGGTTATATGGAGTACTATTTCGATGATGAATACATAATTCGTCTGTAAATTCTTTAATGGTTTCATTCACAAAGTGTGTACCTTGATCACTTATTAGAATCTCAGGAAATCCAAAGCGAGTCACAATATTCTCAAAGATGAATACACATATGTATCTATAGTACAATACTTCACAGGCTTAGCTTTAGCCCATTTGGTTACACAGTCAGTCACAGTTATTATGTAATGCACACCACTCTTCTTGCCTGGAGAGTTAATAGGTCCGACCAAGTCTATGGCCCATTTCTCAAATTCTTGTAGTGCCATCTGTGGATGTAAGGGAATCTCAACTCTGCGTGACAACTTTATGGTCCTCTAGAATACATCGCATGCATGACAGTGCACATAGGCATCATTGTACAATGTGGGCCACCATAACTCAGCAAGAAAAATCTTCTACGTGGTTTCCTTCCCTGCATAGTGATCAATGGCAACCCCTCCATGAGCTTCATCTAAGGTTGCATGCCTTTCATACTCCAAAACATATCTTCACAGAACTTCATCTGCACCCATATTATACAAGTGGCCAACAATAACGGTGAAGTCTGCTGTGCACACCACAAGCTCTTTCTTCTTCAAGAGTAGACTTCTTCCATTCTGATAGTTTGACGTTCAAAGCGTAACCTCATCATTCGTTCACATTCATTGTTCGTGCACATTCATCCTTTGGCCTTGGATGTGCACACCACAATATATTCTTCTTATGAACTGTATATTCTTCAGGCACATGTGTAGAAGTCAAGAACTAAATAATATTAGGTAAATTATCATCAAATACCTTGATCTCAAAAAAATGTGCATCTGGTAATCTATCCTCCAATTTTGTAGGTTCTTCACTAGTCTCAATGTGTGACAGATGGTCTAGGCCAACATTCAGCCTTCCTAGTTTCACAAAGATCTCAAAGTCATACTCTAGAATAGTAACAACCATGTACAGATCTTCCCCCCAACACAGGCTTATTAACCAGGTACTTTAAAGCAGAATGATCAGTGTACATCTTGAAATATCCTCCTAACAGGTAGTGGCATAATTTTTGTAGCGCATACACCATCTCTAATCCTTCTCTTTCTATGGTTGAATAATTTTTTCTACGCTTGAGGGCTTTCGACTGGAATAGGCAATAGGGTGATCAATCTCTCTAGCACCTGGCTGCGATAAAATATCTCCAAGCACGATACATGAGGCATCAGCATGCACATGAAACACCTTTTACCAATTTGGAAAGACCAATATGGGCACAGTGACCATGTTTTCCTTCAACAATTCAAAACTCTTATGACATTTCTCATCCCAACAGAATGTCGCATGCTTCTTGAGAAACTTATCCATGGGCACAGTTATCAACGCATAAACCTGAATGAAATTTCGATAATACCTATTTTGCACCAATATTGAGCATAATTGTTTGATATTCTTTGGTATCTCCAGCTTAACTATTACTGCGATCTTCACAGGATCTACCATTAACCCTTGCTAGAAGAAAATGTGTCCCAACAATATAACAAATGGCACATAGAATATACATTTATTTATGTGCAGTGAAATATGATACTTTCTAAAGGTATCCAACATTAAACGCACATTGAAGACATGCTTTTTCAACAACCAAAAAGCAATCCCATCATCAAAGTATACTTCTAGGAACTTATGGATAAAATCCTTAAAGGTAGCTATGACTATGCATGAGAATATGGTAGGTGTATTCTTCAAGCGAAAGGGCATGACTATATACTAGAAATATCCCCATTCTATTGCAAAGGTAGTCTTACTATGATCTTTTGGCACAATCCTGATCTGATGATACCCTAAAAACCCATCTATGAATGAATAAGCTTCTTATCCTCAGACATTGTCCAATATTTCATCAGAGAATGGAGTTGGGAATGGATCATGCACACATGCATCATTCAACTTGTGTAGGTCTACACAAATCCTGATTTCTCCTTTTGTCTTCTTGTGTTTCACTACCATGGGACTCACCCAATCAGACTCTTCTACAGGTTCAATAATTCCTGCAACAACCATCTTATCCAACTCTTCCTTAAACTTCCGCTTGTATTTGGGATTGAATCTGTATGGGCTCTACTTCACTGGGTGCACATTAGGTTTTAAAGTGACCTTCATAACCCCAATTTCTGCAATTATTTCTTTCAATTCTGAGAAATCTGTAGGGAATAAGTCCCAATACTCTTTTAGCAACTCGATAAATTTTCCTACTATGTCGTCATCCCAATGATATCCAATCTTTGCCAAATTTGGTTGCTGTTCAGACCCAATATTCACCTGCCGAATCTTTAGAGTTTTTGTGACATCTAGTGAAGTGATTGAGGGCCCAACAACTATGCGCTGTCCCTTGGATTTGGGAATAATAAGATTCCTTGGATCTTCTTCATTTTATTCAACCGTTAGATTTCTACAATTCACAATATCCTTCATCTATGCATCCCATGCTGGTGAAGCACACTCTATCATTGGCTTTGTTGAGTCAATTATAACTTCTTGAATATCATGCAATGCTTTACCAATATTTTCAAACCCACTCTCAAATATTAATGTTAGAATGAACCTCTCCGTCAGTGCAAACCATTAACTAGTACCTCGGCATATCTCTATCTCCAGATACCAATCAGTAGGTACCTCTCCCATTGTATGAATGAACATGTGGACCCATTCAGGTCTCGGTTCTATGCCCATACCTCATTCCATTTATCCAAATGTCTACGTGGATCATCCTTTCAAGAGTATACTTCTTCCATTCTGATAGTTTGACGTTCAAAGCATAACCTCATCATTCGCGCACATTCATCCTAATTTCCCATGTTTTCTTTATGAGTCTCCCACCATCGTGATGGAGTAGCACACATTCCAAGATCCAAGGCATGGAATCTTTGTCCTTCTAGAACAATTATTTCTAGTTCTCCTAAAAAAATATTTACATCAGTTAAACCATAATAATATGGTAATTTGCAAACCTGAGAGGTTATGCATAGAAGAGATCTGGTCACTCAATTTCAGCATAAAATATATACTTCATGAAATCGGTTCTTCTAGTTTTCTAATTCTTCATCGGAATCTGAGAAGTAAGAGATGTCCTTTTACAAATTAAGATTTCCATCAGCCATTGGGTTGATCCAATCTTCCTCATGCAAAGTTAGCTTATAGATTTGATCGATATCATCATCAGTGCACATAGGTTCTGTGTATCTTGCTCCTTCTGCATGATCTAGATGATGATGACTCTGGCTCCATTGCTTTCAAAATCCATTCTTTACTTCTTTAGGTTTATGATAGCATCCCTATGAATAGCCTAGTATAATCCCAACATCGCAGGATAAGTATTTTAATCATCCACAATTTGTATAACTTCGAAAATCTGCATGTAGCTTAACACCTTCAATACTGACTACGACCTGCAACAACCTTCCTAATTGAATGATTTTCTATTGATTTTCCATGCACAATTGAATGGTAGACCATTCCAACTTGGGTTTTCCCATGTGCTTCTAGGTTTTCTTAGGTAGGACATTTTCATCAGACCCAAAATCTATAATAACTTGATCCATCTCATAAGCACTGATTTGTGCAGTCATACGCATCTCTCACCCTGTCCTCTTCTAATTCTTATAGATTTGTTTGACAAATTTATGTTCTATTAGTGGGTTTTCTTTTTATGTTAATTTATCTATTAGAGCCTGAAGGTTCTCTACCACCTTTTTGTTGTGCAATACCTTAATGCAAGCTTGTAAGAATGGCTTTATTTCTTCATCTACATGTGCCTCCTTCATGGGTCTACCTGATGTTGATGCGATTTCTTATGTGAAATCCTTTCACGCTTCAACAAAATTAACTTTTGCACACTGCAAATCAAATCCATATTTGTTCTCAGGTGCCTTACAAATCTTGCATCTTAGCAATTAAAACAAGGAAATATTCTATTACACGGTCAAACTCTCGACAAAACTTGCATAATTATCGCGCCGGATTTGGACAGTCATGCGCATAGTGACCAACATCTCCGTAGTTGTAGCAAATGATCTACCCCCTTACTCAACTAGCTTATCCACCTCCTCTTACTCTTCCTCTATTCTGAAATCCACCATGCCCATATGGGGATGCTAGTGAGGTAGGTTCGATCTACATTCTATATATTTCAACATTTTCCAACATCATATCATAAGTTTGATAGTGCTTCTCATCATGTCCCAATGACGAAAAAAATATAAAAAACAACTACTTCAGCTCAGGTTTATATTTTCAGACCCTTGAACAGAAATTTGTTTCATATAAAATCGAAACATGATAGATTGTGCAGCATATCGGCCGAGTTGCGCTCTTCAGCGGGCTAGGTCCTCCAACATTCAAATAATTATTGAAGACGAGACATTTATCCTTATGGTGCCCAGGAACTTTAAATTTTATGCACCACATCTCTGCACATACCTCTTTGCCCTTATCTTCACACATATTTTGAATCTCCAAATGCATTGCTTCTAACTGATTCTGAATCTATTGAGTTCCAAGTGCAACATGTGTTGGGGTAGCTTTTACTTTCATCGCAATCTACATATCCTCAGCCTACTTGGAAATTTTCTGTTGACCCAAGGGCTGACACAAATGTGGGGGAAACATAGCAATAAACCACTCCTTGTGTTGCGTATCATCGATAGTGAATCCACCATCTCTGATAGTGCACTTCAGCCTTTGATCTACCTCCCACATAGATTAATTTACCTCCTGGTGAATCTCTTTCATTTTTGTAACCAACTTCACATATAAATTAGCCTTCTTGAATTGTTCTTTTAGGGCATATTTCACTTCATCTAGAGTGAAATCAGGGTTTTTTTTGAACATATCTAATATACCAATCCAATGCGTGGCCATGGAAATCAGTGGCTAACTGCACTTTCTTAATATCATAATTATTAAATCACTAAGATCTCCATACAACATTAGTCACAAACCAAAAATGCTCAGTATCTTCATTCCCAATACCTATGAAAATAGGTAGCTTCATCGATGTGGCCATATCTATGCCTGGGGTAGGTGGAGGTGGAGGTGGAGTGCGCGATGGAGTGGGCACTTTGTGAGATGAGTGTGGAAGTGGAGTGGATGGGATTTGAAATATGTTCAAGGCTCTTTAATCATTCTGATTTGATGAAACTTCTTTTCGGGATAATTCATCTTCTTAAGAGTGCGTAGATTCACTAGAGCTACTAGTTTCTGGTTCACCTTCACTATTAGATCTATGCTTAAGAGGGATCTAAATAATTCATTTTTTTTTGGGTCTGCATAGTAAATTATTCCACTACGTGTATTCGAGCCTCTTCGGAACATTCACGAATATTTTGGCACAATAAATTCAAAGAGCACATGAAATTACCTCTAGGACCCTTGAAATTATTTTTTTTTTCTTCGTAGTATGACACAAATTGAGCAATAGAAAATTCAATCAGGAATCGTCCCAAGACACGATCGATCCAATGATCTATCGCACAGGTGATCTTATTGTCTGTTTTTTCTAATTGATGTATTAATTTAGGAGTCCACTCAGTGTCTGCTTCGTCCTTCGTATAGGTATTGAATTCATTCAATTGCGAAAACCACTCATGCAACTCAGTTGCAAAGGAACAAAATAATATCTCATGAACTTCTATATAGATGTACTTCTGAACACACTTTTTAGGTGATATATTAGAACTTTGATTCTCTTGGATTGAAAATTCAAGGATATTTCTATCCAGCCAATCTTGCAATTCATTCTGCATGGGTGCCACAACATCAAATCTCCCTCAAAATGATCCCGGTCCCAACAACATAACCATTTTTTGGCTTGAGGGGTCCTGACTGTTGAACTGAAAAAATAAATTTCAGCATGTACACTAGTGTGGGACAAATAGATCCTAGCAACACCTACACAAGTGTGGGCTAAATTTGGTGCAATGTCTAATTTAATTTTCCCTTAATTAAATTGGACAATAAAATGTAATCTTATCTCATGCTCACTTTTTTTAGTTAAATAAGTGTGATCAAATTAGTTAGCTCATGTATATAGAGTTGAGGGTGGTTGGTGAGGCATGCCGAGTAATTCTATTAGTTATGGAGTTCGAATTGCAGTTGGTGCATTAGTTTAACGCATGAGTAATCAGTTAAATAAGTTAGGCGAGTTAGAGTCAGTTGGACTAGTTGTAACTATTTGTTGTAAGTGAGAGATCAAGTGAATTAAATATTATTTATTTCACAATCAGCTATCTGCCATGCAACTGATGATTTATTATTAATAACTACATGCATGTCAGGTCCAGTGGAGACCGAGTTGAGATAAAGGTTAAATGGATGATAACTATCAGTTGTGTGATTAGTAGGTTAGCCACATGAAACCAGACATCCACTGGAGTTCCCATGATCCTTGCGCAGTTTAGGAAGGAAAAATTCCCAAATAATAGGGTTGCAATCATCAGGAATTGCGCAAGAAAGGCAAGTTGTTTAAAGGCCGAGAATTGGCTAAGTGTTGGTTTGTTTTGTCCAGGACAGTGTGAGACAAATAGCAGAGTGCAAGAGACTCTTGTGAGAAGAGTGAATTGTAATCATTTCATGATTACATTGTTAATATAAAAGAGAATATAGAGGGGTTTTGAGCAGCAAGATTTCCTCACGAAATTATCTGTGTTGTGGTTTGATTTGATTCTTTCTTTGCTTCATGTGATTGGCGATTGTGTTTGATTTTCGTAATTTATTTGTAGAAGTGATTCAGTATCTATCTTTAGTAAATTGTTAGATCAGATTGAATCCATTGATATACATATGTTTGTATAATTTCTACATGGTATCAGAGCACAAAAAATCACTATAGTGGAGGAGAAGTTGAGTTTGTGAATGAATAGAATTCAAATTTTCAGAAGACATTCTTGGTGCTACAGGGAATTCAAGATCGAAATGGATTGATATTGGAGTATGCACGTAAGGGTAGATCTAACTATATTGGTTGGAAATAAAGGAGAGAGGAAGTACCAGAGCACAATGGGTTGAAAGAATTCATTGACAATGATGTTCCCAAACCCACTGTAAGAAATGTTTAAAATCTTGATGCTTGGAAGAAGAAAGTTGCAAAGGTGAGGAGGATCTTATTGGAGGGAGTATGAGACCACATTGTCTTAAGAATACATGGAAAAGAGACACCATATGCAATGCGAAAAACTTTGAAAAACCTATTTCAGAGTAGCAGTGATCATAGAAAATTGGAACTGAAGGATAAACTCAGGAATATCAAAATGGAGAAAGGTGAATCCATGCCGAAATATTTTAAAAAGTTTGTCCAATGTTAGGATGAGATTTGGAGCGTCAACATTATTGTCCCTAATGATGATTTGGTGACACTAGCTCTTCTAGGACTTCCCAAGAGTTGGCATAGTTATCAACACTCTTTCAGTGGAAGGGAAAAGTTGCCAGATTGAAAATTAATTTGGTCAGATTTGGTGCAAGAAGAATTCAAGAAGAATACCAGAGATGGATCTTCATCTAAGAATGAAGATTAAGAATATTATGCTTTGGATGCCAAGGCGAAGAAGGGGAAACGAAAAAAATTCAATTCCAAATCCGAGTCCGGTAAATATGGCAAGAAGCACAACATGTCCATAGTGAAGTGTTTTCATTGTCATGAGCATGGAAATTATGCCACAAATTGTCCGCAAAGAAGAAGAACAAGAAGGCTTTAGGATCTACAGTGGGTGAGGATTTGGCCTTGCAATTTGAGCTTGACTTCTCGCTCATTGCATGCATGGTTTCAAGTGAAATGAGATCAATGTGGTACTTGGATAGTGGTGCTTCCTTTCACATGACAGGAGACAAATAACTTTTCAGTAGATTGGAGGAGAAGGACCTCTAGATGCATATCGAAATGGGTGATGACGGGCCGTATAGTGCTGCCAGGATTGGTACCATTACCTTCTATAGAAAATTAGGTAAACCCTTTCAATTAAAATATTTAATGCATGTACCAGGCTTGATGAGAAATTTGGTCTCAGTTGCAATGTTGGAGGATAGAGGCTATGATGTTGTTTTCAGTGAAGGAAAAGATTTCCTATGACAGAAACAATAGGACAAGCCAAGAGATTGGGATTCAAGTTAAGAATCTCTATAAAATTGATGTAGATGGCTACACAACATTGATGTGTAAGGAAAACAAAGTGGTGAGCTGAGATGAGGGTGAGTTATGGCAGAGGAGATTGGGCCATCTTCACCATGGAGCCTTGAATGTCATGCAATAGATTTCAATGAGTCTTCCCAAGGGTACACTTGTGCAGTTAGACACATGCAAGGGATGTACTATGGGGAAGTATGAAAATGCCACTTTTTCACGAGAAGGAGAATCGAGCTTCAAAAATACTTGAGAGAGTTCACTCAGACATGTGTGGAACTTTCTCTACTGCTTCGACAACAAAGAATAAGTATTATGTGATATTTGTTGATGAATTTTATCAAAAGTGCTGGATCTACTTCATGTAGAAGAAAGGTTAGATGTTCTCAAATTTTCTTGAGTTCAAAGCACCGGTGGAGAAAGACATGGGGAAGGATGTGAAGGCTCTTAGGAGTGACAATGGTGGTGATTACATATCCAATGAATTCAATAACTTCTGTAACAAGGAAGGAATTAAGAGAGAACTGATTTTTCCTCATAACCCATAGTAGAATGGGGCCATAGAAAGAAAGAACAGAACAGTTCTGGGTGCATCACGAGTGATGTTGCATGATCAGGGCCTATCGTTGCATATGTGGGCAGAGGGATGAAACACAACAGTATTTGTGAAAAATTATTGTCCTCATCGAATATTTGGCATGAGTACACCAGAAGAGGCTTTTACTAGTAAGAAACGTGATGTTTCACGTTATAAGATTTTTGGCTCATCTGCTTATGTGCATGTGACCAAAGATGCCAGGAAGAAGATGGTACCAACATCTGAGATTGGGATATTTGTGGGGTACACTGAAACTCCCTAAAACTACCAGGTGTATTTTCCAAACAACATAATGAATGTTGTGTGACGATATATAAAATTTTATGAGGAGAAAGCCATGCGATTATTACTTGAGAGGGAGCTGGATTTTCATGTACAGGAGGAATTCTTGGTTCCAAAGGATGGGCCTCAATATGTGGAGCAACCACATGCAGAGAATCATGGGGTTGCAAAAAAAATTCATGCAAAGGCATCCACCATAAATGGTAGAAGGTGAACCATGAAAGCTGATAGATTGAGATTTTATGCAACAGAGAATGTAAGAGGCCCTACTTCACTGTGCAGATAGAGACATCTCTAGACAGGTTTACTAGATACATGGCTCTTATAAGAAAATTTATTATGATAGAATAATCTTCCTTTCAGGAAGCAGTGCACCAAAAAATTTGGGTTGATGCTATGGTAGAGTAGTATGAACCCATCGTCAAGAACATTGCATGGGAGGTGGTCCCAAGACCGGTCGACAAATCAGTGGTTGGATCTAGATGGATCTATAAGGTGAAGCAAGCTGCTAATGAGAGTGTAGATAAGTAAAACTCTATATTTGTGGCCGAAGGATTATCAAAAGTTGAGGGGATCAACTATGATGAGACTTTCAGACCAGTAGCGAGGTACTCTTTCATTAGATCTATCCTTGCACTCTCAGTGTAGATGGGGTGGTGCATTCATCATATGGATGTGAAAAATGAATTTCTCATTGGATTTATTGAGGAAGAAGTATACATAGAGCAGCCAGAAGGTTTTGAGATCTTTGACAATGATTCACATGTGTGTCGACTCAAGAGATCACTGTATGGGCTCCAACAAGCACCTCGTATTTGGTACACTTGGATTGATAGCTATTTCACCAGGTTGGGCTTCACAAAAATTGAAGCTGATGCAAACCTCTACCAGAATGTGGTTGATGGTAATCTATTGATTATCATACTTTATGTTGATGATCTAATTTTTACAGGTGATGAGGAGCTGATAAACTCATGCAAGGAAGATCTTACAAGAGAGTTCGAAATGAAGGACATGGGACTCCTTCACTATTTCCTTGGTTTGGAAATATGGTAGCGGGATGGTGAGATTTTTGTTTCTCAAGGAAAGTATGCCAAAGAGATACTGGGTAAGTTTCACATGGAGAGATGTAAACCCATGGACACTCCTCTTCTAGAAAATTTGAGGAAAGAGGATGCTACTTCTCTAGAAGTAGTGGATGCTACTATCTACAGGCAACTAGTAGGTTCACTGATGTACTTAGTGAAAACTAGACCAGATATTTGCTACGCAGTTAAATAGCTGAGTCAATCTATGGTTAAGCCGAACATGCTCTTTTAGAAGGCAGGGAGGCATGTCATATCTGAAGGGCACTACATAGTATGGATTATGGTACAGAAAGACAGAGGGAGTGAAGCTTCAAGGATGCATATTGTGCAAGCAATCCATCAAATAGAAAGAGCACATCAGGAGAGATCTTCAACATAGGATCAACAAAAATTTCTTGGTACATCAGGAAGAAGTGACCATGGCACTTCGTTTTGTTGAGGCAGAGTACATGGCAGCAAGTCAAGCTATATGTGAGGCCATTTGGATGAGAAATATCCTGGTTGGTTTGTTTGGTTCTTATATGGATCCAACAACGATACATTGCGATAACTAGAGTTGCATTAAACTATCAATTAATCTGGTGTTTCATGATAGGTCCAAGAAAGTAGACATCTGGTACCACCATCTTAGAGAATGTGTTCAGAGGCGCAAAATTTTGAGTATATTCCCACGGAAGATCAAGATGCATATATTTTGACGAAGGCACTCACTAGGAGCAAATTCGAATACAATAGAGGCAGGATAGGGGTGGAAGATAATCCCTTTCTTGTTGAGAGGGAGTGTTGAATTCCAATAATAAATTGCAGCACCCACACTAGTGTGGGACCAATAGGTCCTAGCAACACCTACACTAGTGTGGGCCAAATTTGGTGCATTATCTAATTTAATTTTCCCTTATTTAATTTGGACAATAAAATGTAATCTTATCTCATGATCACTTGTAACAGTTAACTGAGTGTGATCAAATCAGTTAGCTCATGTATTTCGAGTTGGGGGTGGTTGTCGAGGCACGCAGAGCAATTCTATTAGTTATGGAGTTCAAATTGTAGTTGGTGCATTAGTTTAGTGCATGAGTAATCAATTAACTCAGTTACGTGAGTTAGAGTTAGTTAAACTAGTTGTAACTATTTGTTTCACTAGTGAGATATCAAGTGAATTAAATATTATTTAATTCACAATCAGTAATCTCCCATGCAACTGATGATTTACTATTAATAGTTGCATGCATGTCAGTACCAGTGGAGACCCAGATGAGACAAAGGTTAAAGGGATGATAACTGTCAGTTGTGTGATTAGTAGGTTGACCACATGCAACCAAACATCCATTGGAGTCAAAACCAAGGATCTCTCCAACTTTGTATAGAAAATACAAGATGATTGCAGATTTTAAGGCCACCTTCCACAACATTCACATTCATGCGAAGGGGGTGCAGTTGAAATATTTTGGAACAAATTTCCCTATCTCATCATTGAGGATGACTTGATGCGCGTCACTATAGAGTGGCTGCTAGCTTGGATAGATCCATGCACTGTGGAAGGTCCATCCACATCTATTGCAAATATGCCTTCCAAGACTCGCACTAGTACGAAAACTACTAGAAAAACTAGAGGAGAAGAACCCATGCTGACTACAATCAATGAAACGATTGATTTAGAAACAAACACTGCACCTGAGAAAAATGGTGCCATGCCTAAAGAGATAGAGGAGAAGGTGGAAGTTAAGACTTCCAAGGGCACAAAGCATGGTTCTAAGGCCACAAGAGGATCCAGGAAGAAACGAAAGGGCTCTAAGGCCATTGGAGAAGAGGAGCTGACATTGACCGAAGATGATTTCAACGAAATATCCAACACAATCACAACAACAACAAAATATATGTGGATGGAAATAGAAGGGAAATACAAGGATGTGCTCGATGGGGTACAAGTTGGTATCCAAGAGCTCAAAGCTGTAGCAAGACCGATTCAGGCAAGCACTGCACAAGTGATCAAGTTAATTTGAGCATGTTTGCTGTAGATGCGCAACCCATGACAACAATATTTCCATCAACAGGAAAAACCCTCTTATTTCAGATCCTTGAACAAGCCATTCGAGTCAAGTCTCAGCTACTGCGCGTGGAACTCAAAGCCTGCAATGAAATTAACATTGGTTTGACTGTGTTACCAGCAGGAAAATTACACATGGTACACAACATGATCTTGGAAAAGCTACAGTTTCACGAAGCCCATGCCTACTATGAAATCACTTAAGCTCAGTAGCACATGGTAGCCTTGTAGTAGAAGTACAAGAGCATCGATGAAGCATGTCGAGCATCCGAGGCTCAACGCGCTACAGTTGAAGAAAAGATCAACCAAGTGTGCAACGACGTGCCAGTGGTCCCCATCATAGCTTACCTAGAAGAAAAGCTAGAAGGCCTCGACGTCGCACTAAAGGAATCATGCGCAAAATTTCAGACTATCTGGGTTGAATTTGAACACTAGATTTCCAACTTGCAGTTAAAATTGCAGCCATAAACCCCACTAGAAGTCAAGACAAAGAGGGCTACCGAGGTAAAAAAAGGTACAGAAAGAATTGTTGCTGCAATTACATAGTGTTGTCAGCTCTTGGACAAGGCCATGGGTGTCTAGACTTTGGTTCACAATGGTACTGTAGTTGTGCAATGATTCATGTGTCAAGGAACAAAAAATTGTTGATATCTGAATGGCGACACCCACCCTCATCATTGCACAAAGAATCACCCACCTATAGGAGGGATAGGTAATTCAGACTGAAATTTAGGACCTATGCCGGAGAGAAATTTTCCTTGAGACAAGGATGCAACCATGGACCGAGGGGGCTCTACAGATCTTGCAGACATTGGATGGCATGCTGAAGACTCTTCAGAAAACTCAACGAAGTATTGAACTAGCTACTGAAGGACCCACTACATATAAATTGGTACCAAAGCACAGGGAGCTGTTGCTCAGAGCCTTAAGTTGGTGTTACCAATGAAAAATTTCATTGCTACGCTCCAAGAAAAGATGAAGTAGCCGACATCACAGTGACTCAGAACAAGTCAGAAGTTTGTGTTGGGGGCATGTTTGAGCGGGGTCCCTCGGGGGCAAATTTTGACTAACTATTTTTTATATATTTTTGGATATGCGCGCTACACGGAAAGGTCAAGGGGCTTTGGGGTGGGTCAAAGTCCCTCTTTTATGTAAATGGGTTTTAAGGGTAAAATGTGGGCCTCAACCCATGGTTTGAGACCATAGTATCTGTATGCTAGATGAATATAAATAGAGATAGATCGAGTCTAAGTAGGTAGTCAATCAAGTAATGTTTTGGATCTAAGTATGTTTATGTTTCCGTGATACAGTTTTGTAAGTTTGGGTTGGGTAGAAAGGCTCCTGCTGGCTCTGTGCACGGAGACCTAGTCCTGGACGTGTGCGGACTTCACTGGTTGTGTGCATGGAGGGGTAAATGTAAGGGGAAATTTTTGTTGTACTGAACTGTTGAATCTAATACAAAGGTTGTTTTGGAAAAGCACTTGAGTTATGTGTTTGAACTATCCGTTTAGTATTATTGTTTGAGATTGCTTTACTTTTGTTATATCTGTGTGAGTAAATATGTTCTTTATGCATGGATATATGTAGATGATGAAGTACATGAATAGATCTACTTAAGGTAATGCGCTTTATCTGATTCTATCATTTATCTTCAACAAAGTTGATCTGCTATCCATTTTTTATATGCATCTTTTGTGTTTGCGACGAGTTGATCTGATTAAGTATTAGTTTATACATGCGTGCATCTATTTCTGATCTACTATAAGTTCTGCAATAAACCTATTTAGGGCCACCACATCAATTTCTTCCTCAGGGTGCAGAAACCTAGTTCCAACACCCACCATACTACTTCGAGTGAGACTTTGATCTGCACAAGCAAGTTATCGCCGAAAGGGCCAGTAGTTGGAGGGTTTGTTGGTTACGCGATAAAATCTGAACCTGGGTTAGGACCCCTCAAGCCAACGAAAACATACAGAGATCACCTTATACCACTTTACTAAAGGAAGTGATGAAAACTAGTTTAATTAATGGCATGAAAGATGAATGGATAGAAGCAGTCAATCTGATGGGGAAAGATGATATTTCTCAAGAAGAATATGATAATATTGTTAAAATGTGTATCAGGTGCTCATGAGGATGTACATGGACGATATTTTAAATTTAGGATTCTCTCACTCGAGCTAAAAAATTCTCGAGTGGAGGTGTAGCTTGAGCAGAAATTGGTAACCTTTTAGAAGATTTTAAGATTGATATTTTGGTCACATTAACTACAACGTTAGACCTTTTTCAGGTCAAACAGAAACAAGCCAAAGTGGAATGAGCTTTATCCATATTTAGTCCACATTGTGAAAAGAAACACAACCAAAGGGAATGTCCACTAGATATAGTTGAAACATGCACTATTTTCACTAAAGATAATTCGACAGATTGATGTACACAACTACCAAGACTTAATTCTATGTTCAAAGAAGCTGAGGAAGATCCAAAACCAACATATCTTATGGCACAACAATGACAATGGTAGGCCCATTCTGCATGTATGATGCAAGATCTATCCCTGTTTTATTCAGGACAATATGTTAAACAAAAAATTCCATCCCAAGCTTATGCTGCATTGACTTAGAAAAATCGTTCATTTATTGGGGATGTATGGAAAAATTCACAATATTCTACTCCATAATTTTAAAATGCAACCTATAACCCCTACCCTTCACAATGGACTAATTCACTTGTGCAAAACTCAATATGGCCTCAAAATTGACAGCGCCCTACAAGGCCAATCAATCTACCTATCGGGACCATTCCCCAATCTCAACCATAGTTAAAAGCTCCATTTCAGATACCCTCGAACCCCCAACCCCCGATACGTCCGCAATTTGTAGCTCAGCCGAATCCTAATCCAAATAGCAAACCTTTCCAATATGTACAAATTGTCAAAATTTCAGATTCTAAAGAAAATCATCTTGAATGTAATTAATTACAGCTGAGATCTAGGCGATTTGTCTTCCCCAAAGATGACACAGATAATAAGGAACTGTAATACTGTGAAACTCGCATAGAGGAGAAACCTATAGCTAAACATCCAACTCTAATTATTTCCAAACCAACCGATGGCACAATCAACCAACAACGTTCTGATAGAATTACACCCGTTGCTCCTCCTTCCCCAAAAGACTCACAGTAAATAAACTAACTACTTATACTGATTTTTATATTATAGTGGAATTAAAGAATTTGTGTATAAAAATTCCACTCCTTCAAGCTATACGAGACATCCCAACCTATGCTAAGACAATCAAAGAATTATGTGGTAAAAATCCTGGAAGGAAACCCAAAGACCCACAAATAGTTCACATTATAGAAACATTATATGATCTCATTTTAGGAAAACATGTACCTCTCAAGTATGATGACCTAGGAAACCCAATAGTAACTCTCCAAATTCAGGGTTGCACCTTTTCAAATACTCTAGTAGAATTAGAAGAAGCCATCAATATTTTAACTCATTAGGTCTATAGTATTTTGGGTATCACATCCTTGAAGCCAAATTCAACTTTATTATAGTTAGATGATAGATCAATAGTCAAGCTTGAAGGTACTTTGAAAGAAATTATTATCTCTGTGGATTCCTAGGAATACCCGGTAGACTTTTTTATTATTAATCCAAGGAATATATTGGATGGGCACCCTCTAATATTAGGGAGGCCATGGTTGGCAAAAAAATACACATATATAGGGTTCTGAAAAAGAAACATGAAAATTACTAAGGGAAATTTCATAAAAAATATCATCCTATATCCCTTTGGTCGAGCCCGTTGCTCTCTTTGACATAGCTTGTTGTTCCCTTTATCACAATTGTTGTTCCTTTCAGTACAAATACCATTCCCTTCAACACAATTTTCTACTTCTTCCCTGTTTTCCCATTGGTCACAATTTATATTCCCTTAAGCACAGTCAAAGTTTTCTTCATTATGGCCACTGTTCCTTTGATCACAACTTTCGTTCCCTTTACCATAGTCACTTTTCCTTTGGGTACAACTGTTATTCCCTTCAGCATAGCTTGTTGTTTCATTTCCGCAACTTCATGAAGTCACAAATGATGTTCCCTTGGTCACAATTGTTGTTCCATTTCCATCACTTATTATTATTATTATTATCACATTTTATGTTTCCATTGGTCACAACCAATGTTGGGTGTGGAGCCTGATTATCTTGTTTACTTTGTATCACAGCATTGGACCCCTGTACCTTAAAAGGGGTGGCAACACCGCCTTGTCAGTGTGTTGCCATGGGGGGGGTCCGGAAAGCACTTTTCGGAGCCCCCCCTGGTGAGAGTTTGCCCAAGGCAAGTGACTAAAAATTGACGAGGTATGGAAATTGCCTTGTAAAAGTATAGTAATTTCTATTCAATCTGGGCCATTCATAGGTGGATGATATGACGGTAGAAGTTATGTTTAGATTAGGGTTTTTTTCCCTAGAAGGCAACCCCTCACTTTTATGAGGGTATTGTATTGCGGTTGTGTATTGTATGTATGTGTATTCTCGGAGCGAGAAATAGAGAGGGAGACTGTGAGAAAGAATAGAGGATATTACAGTGGATCTGCTGTAGGTTTTGTATTTTCATTTTGCTGGATAATAGAAAGGAAGGACTGGCTGTTCGGGGTGGACGTAGCCCAAACTGGGTGAACCACGTATATTCGTATCTCTCTGGATTTATGTGTTTTTTGTGTGCTTGTATTTTCTGCATATTTTATGTGTTGCATTGCTCCATAATATATAATTTTCTAACAACCAATGCTACTTGTCATAGTGACTGCCAATGCTTTTGGACATGACTGTTCTTCCTTTGTTTATAACTATCATTCCCTTATAACTATGTGATTTTATTTGTGGTTTCGAAGTATTCTTTTATTTTCATGGTGATAAGTATTATATTACTCTAAAATTGACCTTATGAATAACATCTTATTTGATTGACAAACCCTATCAAAAAAAAATTTATAGCAATAATGATATTGTAAATAACATAAATTTTTCATGATATATTACCTCAATTACCACCAAAGTAGTTTTTCTCTTTTCTATGCAGGCTAATGATTTCCTTTAAACATAAACTTGTGGAAAGAAAATCACCACTTAAAATGGAAAAGTTGTCACACTACTTCTCCCGCCATCCCTAAATCTCAAGGAGTTGATGATCCACCCCCATTCACCTGTTTTTCATAAAAAAATATATAGGCAGAAAAACTTATAAAAATTAAGAATATATTTTCTCTCAAAAGAATAAGAGGTCTCGTCACGAGCCGACCTACCATGATCATAAGACTTAACATAGTGACATTACCATTATGGTCACTAGGCCAGGGTAATGACCTTTTACATTTTAGTCAGAGGACAAGAGGTCTCATCATGAGCTATTTTTTCACTTTTCTAAGATTTGGTGAATGGAATTGTTACCAACTGGTCACCACGCCTGAACAATGGTCTTTGGGGAATTTTTTTTTAAAATTGATAAATTGTAGTGAATAGGATATTGGCATATCAAGGGGTTAAAGGGAAACCATGCTGAGGCTATGGATGCCTGCTGGTATTAGAGGCTCTACCTATGGTATTGAAGTATAATTAGAATCACCATATCAATACTTTGTGGTTTTGACTTCCATATTTAGTAAATAAATGAGGAATCACAGAAAATAATATGGAAATATATTATAATAACTAAGGTGGTAATTCAAACTCTATATGAAAAAATATTTATATTTAGATATCGGGAATGCATATTTCTTGTTATAAAGGGACCTTGATAAATATATTTTATTATCTCTTCAAAGTGTAATCTTATGGCCCACATATCGTTTCCCATGATTTATAGTTTTATGCTTCGAACACCACAAAATATATTCATACATTAGCCTAATATGCCTCATCATTACACCACGTGAACTTACCTAATTTAACCATCTCCCATTATGGTAAGTAAATCCATTAATGCACCACCGATTTGCAATATCACTAACGTTCGTGGACAACCTTTCTCGTTATTGGGGGGAAGTGAAAAATCACATGCATGGCATGATGCCGACACATTTAACAAGGTTGAATAATCATTACAGTAATTTTATTTGCATATGTTATATTGAGATCATGGTTTCATATTGTTATTTTTATGCAAATTTGTTGGCTAAAAATATGTTCGTAGCTTCCTCATATTTTATTCAAAGAAACAAAAACTATGGGTGAAAAATAAATCAGAGTGAACCAACTCAACTTCGGGTCTTTGAACATGCAAAAATAATTCTGGAGAAAGTAGGCTTGACTGATTATTTCTCTAGGCTACAAGGATTTGACAATTCAATCACCTTGAAATTTCTACAGAACTTGAACAATGGAGTAACAAAAGTTAAAGGTAGACAAATACCAGTGAATGAGATAGTTATAGAAGAAGTCACATGCCTCTCCAAGAGAGGAGAGAAGTTGGTAGATATGCATACTGGGTTGCAAGTTTCTATGTTTACATTCATGGATCATGGTGAAGAACTAGTTTGAAAAGGAAAAGGTTATCACCCGGCTTCCTTCTGGGAGCCATGGCAGGAATTAGCAAAGATAGTATATAGATACATTACCTATGATGACCAATATGATGTAGTGAGACCACGACATTTGAAGTTGTTGGTAGCATTAAAATAGAAGGTAACTATAAATATTCCTTTCTTTTTAAATTCTCTTCTGCATGAGATAGTTGATAGAATTGGAAAAGCTAAGGACCATAATTCAGTAGTTAGTCATCATTGCCTCATAAAATTAATAGTCATTAGGGAATTAATCAAGCATAGATGACCTGGGATAATTTTGTTGGAAATAATGAGCCATCATCTCAAATTAAACCACATATTATAGAACCTAAGCAAACACAAGCTGAGAGGATCATGCAGGAAAAAGCTCAAACCTCAAGTCCATAGAAACTGACTAGAGCCAAGAAAAGGATATCATCTCTTCTAGTATCCTTACCTATTAAGCATAGAAGATCAAATATAATGGTTAAAGTGAGAAATTCCATAGACCCTAGCAAACAACTGCTAGAGGAAACTGTATCTCAGAAGTCTCCTAAAGTTTAGGAAACACATCAGAACAATTCAGCTCAAATTCATGAGGAGGAGATAGCCTGAGTGTTGGAAAACATGGGGACATTTTTCAATACTGATGAAGACATAGGTTATTCAGAGTTTCCACATGAATGAAATAAAATTCCCAATTTTCAGGCCTCTCCTCACAATTTTTATTCTACTGTGGTTTTGCATTCCCTAGAGAACCCTAGGAACCCTTCTTCCTCGGAACAATTAGGGGAATATATTGAAACTATGATGGAACTAGGCTACCCCTCTAAAGAAGAAGTTCCGCCATCACCTAAACACCAAAATATGAGTGACGACCTTACTAATACTCATCAATTTGATAAGTTCCCTACAGGCCTTGGAATTTTTTCTACAGTCGAAGAAATTGCAACCGAGGAGCCTGAAAATATAGATGCCATCCCTTCCACCTCAACTGTACAATTTAAAAAACTTTCTAAAAGTATAAAAAGGAAAACCAATTGTGAAATAAGGCTGTTAAACAAAGAAAATCATAGGCTACAAAGGAAGGTGAAGAAAATTAAAATATGGCTAAGGAATAATGGAATAAATTACAAGAGGAGGCATGAAACATGGACATTTGGAGTCTAAAATTAAAATTTTTACACCTCCATGAAACTAAAAGAGAGGATATTATCACTGTTTCTACAGAAACCCATACTATTTTTGGGTTTAATGTGATGGAAACCGAGGCAACCAATCAAATAGAATTATTGGTTTATATTAATAGGGTCACTCAGACAGAAATTATACCTCCATACACCACATTGATCATGGATGTTCCTATACAGGAGTTGAATAGAAGACTGGAGGAACAACAACAAGTTCTGAATTGGTATCACGAAGAAATGGTGCCCTCAAAGGAACACCAAGATTTATTACAAAAGTTTAAAGTGTTTTCCATCACCGAGGATGAAGAATATTCTAAGCTCAGAGCAGCAAAGAAGAAGATAGAGATGGTGCAGGGTCAACTTCAGAAATATTTAGAACAAATCAAGGAGGTTTTATCCATTTGTTTTGATTATTTATCTTGTATATGCCCATAAAAGAATTATGCTATGTTCTTACTTGAACAATATCTGTTGCTTAAAATTAAAGCTATATGTTCTGGACAAACCATTGAGTTTGATGTTGTCTCCAATTTTATTAAATCTTTTCAACAACAAGATGATCATGTGAAATAATTTTTGTGTGAATTATACATGCATAAATTTTTCTTAGAGGACCAAAGGGATGAAAATCCTAGCCATTTTATTGGTGATGTGCAATTTTAGGCCTTTATCTCTTTTGCTAGAAATGAAATTAAGTTGTCACAAGCTCATGAAATATATCGAAAAATGGAAAATGGCCTTGACCTCTAGGTCAGAGGGGAACCAAAAATCCCTTTGCACACCCTCATCAAGCACAAAAAGTTTATGGACCAGTCATGTGTCGTCCCTACTATTGCACCTATGCATAATACTACTCTTCAAATTGGTTTGGAAGTTTTTGAGGAAATCAAAATATAAGCGCTCTGTGCAGCTAAACAATCATGGAAGATGTCCTCCACCAAAGTGAAAAACAAGGAACCATTCAATTACCAAAATTTTTAGGTAGCAACCAGAAGAATGCGAGAGTATGCTCATTTGGTCCTATTTTAAGGACCTAAATGGATTGGTTGCAAGTCTAGATGCACTATCATATGGTATCCTCCATATGTTTATAATCCTGAATATTAGCTCTCCAAAGAATATAATACAAAGGCCTTGAAAGAATTCCAAAAGAAAAATGGGTTTTGGTATTATGGTGAACAAACCTATCCAACTTATTCTTTAACACTTCTACATGTTAATCATCTCTTTGCATGAGGACATGCAAAAAAGTAAGCTGGGGAGTGATGTTGGGCCATGGAATTTCTATGTTTCTTCCCCTTGTTTATTTAGTTAAATATCTATTTTGTGAGTACTTTTAGTTTAGTTTATAATAAATTGAGAGATAGAAGCTATAGAAAAGTAATTAATAATGTATTCATCTTGTCAATGAGATAATTTGAGTGCTTTAGATATCATAGAGTTACAATTTGGGTAAATTTATGAACATTGAGAAATATGAGGAGCAACTTCTGTTCCCTTGAAATTCTAGAGACAAACTAAGTCTTGAAGACTGTTGGACTAATCTTGGCATGTTGATTGAGGATTCACATCTAATTGCATGGAATGGTCAAGGAGAAGATATGATCTGTTATTTTTAATATTTTGTAATTTAAATAAGAAATCCTGAGAATATTCTAATTCTCAGGATAGATTTATCATTCCAACATTGGAAATACACTGTAATATATACTAAACTTCAGTAAGAAAGAATGATGATGATCTTTGATTATTCCCAACAACTGTAAAAAGTGAACAACATAACTTCTTTGAAGTTTTACAGACCTTTTTGTAGCTCATTTTGATATCAATGAAATTTTATTGTTTCAGCTTTAACCTAGTGTTTTGAATATTCCTTAAGGCAGTTGCTTCCAGAGACCACGGGCCTAGTCACTAGAAATATTGTTCTCTTTCTTGTATTACTATATTTTATTTCCTTTCATATGAATGATTGCTGTTTCTTGTGTGAATTCTTAGATTTAAAATTTTGTCGTGTGAACTCATAGATTTATAATCTTAAATATGTGAATTATTGAATTTATTTATTTGTCATGTGAATCTCTAGACTTAGGTTTTAGTTCCATGAATGATTAGATCTGCCAATTGGGTTGCATAAGTTTTTAGATGTAACTATCTAGCTATGTGCATTTTCAGAATTACTTTGTAACATAATGAATTTCCATTTTTATGCTTTACTATTAGCATTTATAAGTGATTGAAGTAATTAGTAATTGAGAGTTGATTCATTTTTTATACATCCTAAAGTTTCACATCATAATAGGGATGATTGGTTTGGTAGAATTTAATATTTGTTTTTGAGATCGTAAAACAATTCCATGATTCCTACAAAGTGATTCATTTATGTTTATATATTGAATTTAGTATATTTTGGAAGTATTTCTTCATATCCTTTACTTCATGTGAGTCTTACATATTCTCCTATAATTTAAAGCACTATCCTTGTATATATTGTGCTGAAAACCTTGTAACAAAATGATGAACCTTAGGTTGACAGATAAATGAATAGAGGATTGAGTTGATTACTTAGGATAAAATTAGTACCTAACAAGTGCCCAAGCTTGCCATCCTTGTCTACAAAAATTTCTCTCTATGCAATGACTTGACTAGACTTATCTTAATTGTGAATTGCACACTTCTAGTGAGTATTAGGGTCATATTTAATCCCTTGAAATTCTCAATTTTGAAACACCTAGACCCTTCTCCTCAAGCACTACACACTACACATTCTCAGTGGGAAAGGATACCTTCCCTGCCTCCAAGACCTGTGCAACAGGCACAAGCATGCCTCCTCCTCCCTTGCCACTGCATACTGTTCATTAATAGTGCCTAATCCTCCACTCCTTTCCTCCTGATCTTGTGCACTACACCCAAGAATTCCTCTCTCTCATCCCTCGCACATTTTCCCATCACAATCATCATCTCACATGAGAAAACAAAGACATAACATGTGTTTTGGGACTGATATTTCATTTTTGAGAGTGAATTTAATTTTCCGGTGATCATCATCCTATCATGGAAATATGATGCTCAAGAAGGTAATCAAAAATAGGTTACAAGAAGGACACTCTTAGAGATAAGACATAAATATGCTATCATGTAGAAGAAAATGCATCTTGGGCTATGACAGACAAAAGGAAACTCATGTTGACTTTGAAGGTTCTAATACTTATCTAGACCCTTTTGAGGGTGAATATGAATCACATCTAATATAAATCATGAATAATGGAGCCATAGTAGAAACAAGAATAAATTTGCATCAATACACTATAATGAAGTCTGATGTCACAATCACCAAATTGTAGCTCTTCAAAGTGAAAACACAAGAGTGTTATTTTGTCTCATGTATTTTTCCACATTATTGGTGAAATGAAATTATGTATTTTAAAAAATTGGAAAATGTAAATATGTGGAATCCCAAGGTTCAATCATGGAATTTTAAGAGTCACTCGAAAGTTCAAGATTCATGTAGGAGCTCAAAAGTCACATGGGAGGTCAAGAGTCATGAGGAAGGTCGAGAGTCACATGGGACGTAAAGAGTCATGAGGAAGGTCGAGAGTCACATGGGACGTAAAGAGTCATGAGGAAGGTCATGAGTCACATGGGAGGTGAATAGTCACCTCATTTGTTATAAATAAACCCTCATAGCTCAAGAAAATATAATTTTTATCGTGGCTTCTCTAGCTTGGCATAAGAGAGAAGATCATTCTTTGGAGAGAAAGTGGTGACTTAATGTTCTACTATTGCGGCTAATGTTGAATCATTGTAATTGTGTACTTGGAACTTTCACTTAATATATTTAATCTCTTAGAGATGACACACTTGCATGCATGAATCGTGAGTGATTTAATAATATTATTTTAAATTTTACGGTATATGTTTGTGTTCATACATGCTAAAGAAAATGAAATATTTCATTAGATTTGGTATATATCTTGTTGAATGTGCATTGTTACTTGCTTTCATGATCATTGTTACTATGCGAACTATTTCACATGTTAATTAACGATTCTTCCTATGCTCGTGTGTGTATTTATTAGGATAGTACTATTAATTTTCTTCTAAGGGTTCATTTTCTCTTTTCCCTTCTGTGAAACTGCTTTGTATGCACTGCAATCAATGTTTCACAAAATTAACTCACTCGATTATCAATGATTTATGTGCATACTCTCTTGTGTTGATAATTGCATCCAAGAAAAATCTATAAGATTAATATAATGGTGGTCAGGCAGAATTCCGGATGGGGTTCCTATCCCAAACGATGTGAGGTCTAGTTGGGACTTCATACCAGGGAGACCCCCTATGTTGAAAGGATTCTAGCACCATAAAAAAAACCTTGAAATTTAGAGATATTTAATAATCATTTATGGGATGTTAATATATGATGAGTATTTCAATTCTAAGTCATAATTCACACCTTGAGAAACTACATTTAAAATTCACTAGCAAGCATATTGCAATATTTAGAATATACATTTGTAATATTATCATTATCAAGAAAAATAATATAGCATGTTGAGTTGAAGTCTAGGGATTGATACAAGCGTAACTATGACGATGACCTATTTCAAACCTAGATGGGTATAGAAACTTAGAAACGAAATTTTTGTATGAGTTCCAGGTGCTTTATTTCTAGAAGTTTAGAAAAGTAGTCTCAAAATTAACTATTAAACTAAGCAAAATCTAAATTTTAGCCTCATCCACATACAATTAGTAACCACAAGCATACATTATTGTACACATATATTTCACAACAAACCCAACTTTGATGTTCTATAATGTCAAGTGTATTTCTAATATCCAAATTGGGGGAATGTTAGAATTATTTCCTTCATTTAAATGTGGTGCTTCTCATGATAAATTTTGATTTTCTATACTTGAGGGAGTAACAAGTTTTATGTGGTTTTTATGCAGGTGATATAATGTGTGATTATGTGCTCATATATAGAAACATAAAACATTTAATAGTCCAATATTCTACATAATACAATAGAATACATATTTTGAGTTAGTAATCATAATTTTAAATCCTACAAATTCTCAAAACCATTTTGCAAATTTTTAATGTAATGATGCTAGTACGACCATTTAATTATGTAACAACCTAGGTAAACCTATGATTTTTGTGACGAGTTTCATCCTAGGAGGTTTTCCATCTCACTGATTATCTATGTTTCTAAACATGGATGATCAGCATTTTTTTTCCCTCCAACATCAACCCCAAAGATAGGGGGAATTTATCGTTGAAAAATTAGGTGAGTCATAGTGTTTTAGTCTATTCTATTGTAAAAGTGATTTGGGAATAGTTTAAGATATTTGGCTAAATTATTTTGTTACAAATCACTTGGTCTACTAGATCATATTCTGTCGCAGAATTGGGTAAATATTGTGAGGGTCTATAAAGAACGGGTATTCCCCCGTTGAGGGTTGAATTTGTAAGACTTATGTAAAAAATATTTTAGTGCATGGTCCCTCATACTTAGACACCATGCCTAAAATATTTGAGTGTGGAAAAATAATTAATCCCCTCATGAGTCAATTAATAATTTTTCTTGCAAAAATAAAATTAAATCCTAAGCCAAAAAATTAATTGATTTAGATTCAATTAAAGTGTTAGAGAAATTAATTTCTCCAAGTGGAAAAATTCGTGGGTCTAAAAGAAGATAATTTTTGAAGGGAATATTGGAAATTTTAAGAAAATTTGGACCCTTGAACCTTGGTGGTTAAGTAAAAGTAAAATTTTTGAGAAAATTAGTTCAAAATAATTAATTTTCAACTAATAAAAATGATTTTAATGATAAATTAAAAAATTCCTCAAATATAAATATTTTTGAATACAAATATTAAAATCTGATCAAATATTTATCAACCGTCAAGATTATTTTGACAAGGATCAAACCAACTAGTCATTATTTTCCATTTGGAGGGATCTCTCTATAAATAGAAGGCATTTTACTTCTATTTTTGAGTTGAAAGGATGATTTTTGGTTTAATGTAATATTGTAAACACTAGTGTGAAGCCATTGTTGTGTTGGGAACATTTGAATCTCATAATAAAAATAATTTGGGGTACAATTCATGGTGTTTTTTTCTCATTGATCTATGGTATGTGCTGGATATGTTATTTCCTATATTGTGCTTCAATATTATCTAAATCGTTATTTCATTTGTAGATGATAGGAACATTCTATTGGTATGTTTTGAGCTTATCTTAGGTGATCCGATTCATTGCATGCTATAATGATTTTTATTAAGATAATATATAGAGTTTGCAAGTTCCCCAGCCCTTGGGCCCCAATTTCACATATTGTGGGATCACACTGACCTTGTTTGAACTTCAAATATTTTATATGACTTTCTTTCTTTGTTAAGGTTGTGGTTAATATATATCTTTCTAAATACATCTAGCCATTGTCAAATTTCATAAGAAAATTTGTTCTTTAAAATCTTTCAAACATTGTATATTTTGTGTATTTGTAAATTAATTTTGTAAATAAATTTTATCTTTTCAAACCTTTGTTTTGTAGCTGGGGTTTTTGAATTTTTTGTCTATATTGGGGTTTTGGGCACTTGTAATTTTATTTGTGGAAGTGATATTCAAGAATATTTGTTGGGTTAGAGCTAGATTTAGGCCATTGAGGGTAATATATACTCTCGAGAAAGTTTTTTAGGGCCAACATCAAGATATTTTGTAGTGATTTGGGTAAATAATGAAGATCTGAAGTGATTTTTGATTTGGGCGAGGGTTTGTAATTTTTCAGGTCCTCTAGGCCCAATTTCCAACCTTCATATCCTAGCATGGCCCCTAAGCCTAGCCATATACCCCTCCTTCCCTTGTCCACAACATTTGCATGGCTGGCCATGTCCTTCAAAGGCCCGCTACTCCCTTTTAGGGAAGTCATCTATCCCTTAGAGGCCCTCCAACTCCCTCCTTTACCTTTCCGTAAACCTCAAAAGGAATTTTCTCCCATATTCTTGACCTTTCTCCCCTTATCCCTTCTCTACAAACTCTACCATCCATCCATATTCCTTCTAACCCTTTGCGGATGCCCTTTTCCTACCTTTCCTCCTCCTTCTTCTCCCTTGTTTCCCCACGACAAATTTTTCCTAGCCCTCAACCAACCCTTAAGGCCTTGCAGCAGCCCGTGTGGGCTCCTTTCACCCTAACACATGCCTATTTTAGGCCTTTTCCTTAGTCACAACCTCTAGGAGGATTGCTGCCCCCTCTTCCTAGCCTTTTCCCTTGACCTTATTTTCCCTTTTTTTCATCTTTGGGTCATCATCTGATTTTGGGACTGAGTATTGCTGTGTTGTACAAAAGTATTTGGTATAATTTTTGGTGTTTATAGATGTTATAGTCATTGGAAATTTTTTGACAAGTTGGGCAAGTGAACTTCAAGGCCTAAGGCCTAAGGGTTTTAATATTTTTAACCTTCTTATCTCACTATTTTGTTTCAACAAGTGAGATCATTATATAACAATGTTATAACACTCACAATAGTGACCTAAAATTAGTTCATCAATTGTTTAGCACATTAATGAATTAATTACATAAATTGAGCACTTGTCATTTGGAAAAAATCTACAATTTTTGGTGGTTGTCATCTTTACATAACAAATCTGATCTTAATAGTGCCATTAGTGTCCAAAAAAGGTGAAACACATTAAAGATATTTGTGGGCTTCAATTATCTACATTTGCATTTTAGTGCTCCTAAGGAATTAAATAAATTGAGCTTGTTTGATATATTTGGCACTAAATAATTCATTGAGAAATTCATTGGTGTCATAAAAAGGCACTAATTTACTCATTTGGATAACATTTGAAAATTATAAAATTGTACATATATTTTAATGAGTATGTGATTATAAAAATGAAAAGAAACATACTTGAGATTTAGATTTGATTATGCAAAAAATACTTAGAAATGACATTCTAAACAATAATAATACAGTTTGTTAAATTTATAAAAAAAATAATGATAGGATATCGAGAATGCCATATGTAAATAAATTAACATTCAAAAAAATTTAAAATTTTCATATAAAAATACATCATCATAATAAAAAACCAAAATAATATTCTCTAACATGAATTTATTTAATCATATATTTCCATTAAAAAACATTAATTATATTGTATGTTTTTATTTATTTATTTATTTTTATTTTTTTATAATTAAAATATTATAATTTTGCAAATTGAAAATAACGTTAAAATAATACAAGATTTAGCTATTAGTATTATTGTTATCTACTTTTTGTTTTTATTTTTTTTAAATTAAATTTTACACAAAATATATTCTCAAAACACAATATGGACTTGGCAAGACAATAAATGAGGTGGTTCAACATGGATAGCCTGAACAAATCTTGCCAAAAGTGGTTGTACAACTAGCTCATAAAAAAATGTAGCTGCATTTTGTTTGTTGTATGTTTTCAAAGGTTTTGTAATATATTTTTTAGTTTAATTTGTTTAAAATGTTGCATGAATTGGTTGGAATTATAATTTTGAACTTTGTAAACTCTTTACAGTCAAAGTGTCTTAAAGGTTTTCTAGGATGATGAACCCATGTATATAATAAAAAATCCATTGAAATGAAAAAAATTAACATTTGATTAAAAAATTCACCAAATTTCAACAAAAACTGTAAAACCTATAATGATTAAACAACACCAATAAAAATAATTCACAAATTAAAATTTGATCGATAGGAAGAGATACAATTTGTGGGTGAGTTTAAATTGGCGAGAAAGACAAAACACAACCCATGAGAATTTTATCGATGGAGGGAAATCAGGATCAAAATATGAACAATTGTCATGAAGAATCACCTATTAATTATGCATGTAGTCTAAATAGCTCGCAATTTCACACAAAAAACAGTAGAAAAAATGAAATATTGGCATGATTTTGAGAAAATCCAACTATTTTTTTTTAAATGGGTTTGTTAGTGTTTTTCAAGTAAACTTGGTTGAGTTGAGTTACTAGTGGTTTTCCATTCGAGGAATTTGAGAAACCATGGTTTTACCCATGGTATTTATATTGAACGTGGCCTATTTAAAGGTCAAGAAAACTCATGGTAAGTTGTGTTGCTGGCCATTGAGATCGAACAACAATGTCTTTAGACACCACCAGATATCTCTGGATGCTATATGATCCTAACATCTATTCTTCGAGCTAATGGTGGATGGAAAGATTTAAATATCAAATCCAAAGTGGTAGTACTAGAGCATGGTGAATATCAGAGCTAAAATGGTTTGGTATGTGTGTAGAAAATAATATTTGGAGTAGGTGATGGAGGCAGACCAATGAAAAAATTGAATGGTGGAGAGCGATAAAAATGTTCTGCTATAAGTTGTTGGATCGTGAAAAAAAATTATATGGTGGTGGTGCAAGTATTGAATGTGAGTAGAAAAATGACATTTGATAAGTTGCAAAGAGGCCTTGCCAATCATGACCCCAATGGGGAAAGAGAGCAACAAAATCCCAATTGCGGTCTCAGTTATGTAATTGGCTTCAAAAGGTATTGTTTTTTTAGTTTGAATCTACTAGTGAACAACAAAACCCAATGGTAGACTCAACAATGGCATCATATTCAAAGAGTGACGCTAAGAACAAACCTTTTGGACTCAAATAGGCTACAATCAAATTCAAATGGAATAAAATAGAAAGTTGATTTTGAAGTAGCCTAGGTTTGTGAAATATCATAGACCTACATGGAGGAATTTCTATAGCCACCAAAAGAAAATGATGGTGTTGTTGAGGCAGTGGCCCAATGACACAAGTATGTGTATTATAGAAAATAGTTGCAATGGTGGAGTAGCAGAAGTAGTGGGGAGCAAGTCCATGAGTGGTTCAAAATCATATGAGAAATAAAGGAATCCATGTGTTAGAAAAATATTGAGCTGCAATTGGGCATAGTTGAAATGTCCTATTGTAAAGTTTGGAGGTGGTCAAATTAGGAAAGAGAAGCATGTAAGGTTAAGGAATTGGTTCCTATTCAACTTGGGAATTATGTTTCTTAAGAAGGTTATAATTCAAAAGAAAAATTAAAGGTTGTCATGCTTGACCAACAAATGGGTCCATATCCCAAACTAAGTACATAACCAGAGTGGACCTGTGATCAAGCTTGTTGCCATCCTAATATGAATATGTGAACCCAATAAGATCCAAATAATAATTTGTTGCATAATGAATCTCATAGGTGATTTTTGTATGGACATATCAAAGGATGTGCTTTGCAACTTTCAATTGTAACTCATGTGGCTCCTACATGTATGTGTAAACTTCTCCTACAACATATGCGATATCAGAGGGGAATGAGTGAGACAAAGAAGACTCCTCTTAAGCTCACCATACAAAGTGCACTCGACCAATGATGCGTCTTTGTCATTTTCAAGCTTTATCCTTGATAAGAAATGTGTGGTTGCTAGTTTCCAATCACTCTTGTGAAAACTTGCCAAAATAGCTCTAACATACTTTGGTTGAGAAATGGTAATCCAAGAACCATTTTGATTGATTTCTATTCCAAGGAATAAATTTAGTAAGCCCATCTATGTCATAGAAAACCACTTATGAAACTTAGTTTTAATCTCATGAATGAAAAAAAAATGAACTACTAGTTTTGAGAAAAAATAATTCCGGATAAATCATATTGATAATTTGTGTTGATGCATTTCAAACCTCTACTAAGGTTCATCATTAAGAAAAAAATGGATTTTGAGATTTAAAGATCATATACTTATAATAGAGGTGAAATAGTAAAATCTTAACAGTCACTAACACAAATCAAAATAAAACGTTATATTACAGTAAGTCATTTTTTTTTAAATAAACAATTTATTATTTATTAAGTTAATAACTGACTTAATTAATTATTTATTTATAATTTTTTATAGAAGCATTACTATTATTATTATTACCATCATAGTAGAATAATAAATAAAAAATTTATTAATTAGAAATTCTAAAGAAAAAATTTAAAGAAAAATTCACCCAAAATAACAAAAAAGAGAAAAGGAAATGTACATATATCCAAGTGTACATTAATATTCCTATAAATATTATTTCATTATATTAAGAAATTATAATATAATCATTCTTAATCTAAAAGTATAATAAAAAATTTTACAAAGATAAGTTATAAAAAATCTTAATAAATAATAACAAATAAAAGAGAAATATATCTATATCTCTATATATAAAAGTAAAGAGATAAAGGAGGAGGTTAAAAAAATAAAAATAAAAAATAAGAAAGAAAAATAAATTTAAAAATAATAATAATAAATAAATAAATGGATATGAGAAATTAATAAAGGTATAAAGACTAAAAGAATCCTTAGAAAGAGACAACTAGGACAAAAGAAGGAAACCAAGGAGAGGAGAGAAACAAAAGGGAATGGACCCAGGAATAAAGGTATCAGACCCACAAATTATTGATCGTCCATCCATGCCTGATGGTTAAGAGCATATGTTTCCTCCTGAGAGGTCACATGCTAAAAACTAGAGGGGGATAGAGGGGGATAGAGCATGCATGCCTTACTAGACTTAATATTCAATTCATTGCATTAAGTTGGGTCCCTTATCCCAAAAACAAGGGGGTCTGATACAACAATTTTGTTTATAATAATCTATCTAGTTAACTTCCTTAATTTAGGGTGATGGAAATGATCAATCCTAGCAAGGACTTGGGATCCTCTAAACACATGTGGTGTTTTAATTTTTTTTCCTTTATTAAGTTCTCCCATTTATTTATTATTTATTATTTATTATTTTTATTATTATTTATTTATTTTTAGCTCCACAAAATAAAGGAACCACACCCAAAGAGAAGACATGACCCACACTTAACAGGGTAGCTTTACTCTTGACCAACCCAAGCCTAATTACACCACCTAAAGAGGAGAGACATGACTTCAAGAAGTGTAACCACCCTACTCCCTAGGCTGAGACACCCAACACAATAGAGCTCAACCAAGACCGAAAGAAATTAACGAAAGTCGTGAGATGGAAACCAAAATAAAGCGGGGCTAAGGAGAGCCTAGACAAAACCAAACGTAGAATAACAAGGAACATAATAAGAACATACTCCCAAAATACAGAGCTTTTACCACCCAAGAGACATGTGACAAAACCTCCCCACCACATAAATAGAACACCCCTAGGAGTTACTGTAGCGACGGTAGCTCACACCTAGTATCTTTGGCGAACCCGATTCCACACACCCAGAAGGAGACATAACTATGAAAAAGAACCAAACACGATGAGAACCATAATTACACATGAAGATGATAAGAAAAGGGATAGGTACACTTTTAATGCACAAGGGTCTCATCCGGAAGGGTCACCACACCAGCATATGGAGCCAAAGCTCCCGTCATTCAAAGCCAAGCCTACAAAAAGAGCCTGAAACTCTACTCAATTTTGCCCCAAGATCCCAAATAAAAGCCTAGGAACCAAACTTGAAGCCAACTGATGCAAGACCAGTTACCTTTGCACTTTTTTTATCTATCCTATATCTTAGGCAATCACCCATGGCAACTGATGCTTGAACTCCCTACCCTACAACCAACACTCATTGCTTGAGACTCATCACCCTTGCAATTAAGCTTGCATATCATTATACCACCTATGAATGTTTTTGGATATTTCGAACATATTTTAACCACCCCATCAAAGAATTATCATTTTATTATATTAATTTAATTTCGTATAAATTATATTTTCTTAAAAATTACAATCTATATATTAACATACAAATTATTATTTTTTAATAATTAATATTTTGTAATTTTAAATAAATTAAAAAAAATACATAACACAATCTAACTTCTTAACCTATATATTAACACACACATTATTATTTTTTAATAATTAATATCTTTTAATCTTAAATAAATTTAAAAAAAAATACAAAACACGATCTAACTACTTAACGTTAAAATAAAAATAAAATATTTTTAAATACTATCTATTTAACTTTAAACTTATTTAAAAATGTCATTGAACTCTAAACTTATTTTTACATTTATATGTTAATATTTAATATGTTAAAATAATATATAGAATTATTGATTTTATATAAGCTAATATTTAATATGTTAAAATAATATATAAAATTAATTATTGATTTTATATAAGTTAATATTTAATATGTAAAAATAATATATAGAATTATTGTTTTTATATAAGTGAAAATATTTTGTAAAATAATTTCATTTCACATTTATAATAATACTTAATAAGTAATGGGAAATACAAAATTTTAACTGTAAAACTCTAAACAATATATAATAATATTTAATAAATAATATAAGAATCTAAACAATATATAATAATATTTAATAAGTAATATATAATAGTATTTAATAAGTAATGGGAAATACAAAATTTTAATTGTAAAATTATAGTAAAAAAAATATTTAGTTATTTTTATTTGTGAAATAAATTTTTTTATTAAAAAGATATAATAATTTTGAAAAAATTATAACAATTTACAATAAAAATTAATAATGTGTTTAGTTTTTTATATACAAGTAGAATTAACATTATGCATTTTTTAGTAGCAAAATAAAAAAGTCAATTGTTATCTTTAGATGATGGATAATATTGAATGGACATATAGTTGATTACTATAATAACTATCATTATAATTATATATTTACTCCAATGGCACATTAGGGATTACTATAATCTCATATTTACTTGAGTGACATATTAGGGATTACTATAGCTACCATTATAACCTCCATAGTTCTACATATGAAACACCAACTAGTTAAAGTTTAAACATCTCTGAAACAAAAGTCTTAATAATGCATCATATGAGAAATTAGTCTACAACTTTGAAACAACATTATATATAAAGAGATTAATAATACATATTCAATTAAAATGATGTACAACTATTGGAACTAAAAATTATTTAGCTATATTTATACTATCTCAAATAATATTAAAAATTGTTGAAAAGATATTTAAGTTTTAAAATCAACTAAATTGTTGAAGAAAAATCTATATCATTGAAAACATTGTACCTAGTATCTCTTTTTTAACTAATTTACCTAAACTGAAATCTAATATAAAATACATTAACACTATTCTTAGTCTCAAAAGTTAATATAAAGATAATCACCATTATTATGACTAACACTACTCATAGCTCTATGATTAACACTCCTCATAGCTAGTAAAAAAAATAGCTTTCAATTACAACATATTATATTATAAAAAAATCATCATTATTTTTATTAATGCTAAGAAAAATAGAAAAATGCCACATTATAAAATCCTCATCATATTTAAAACTTTTTGATTAACACTCCTCATAGGTAATAAAAAAAATAGCATTCAATTACAACATATAATATTATAAAAAAAAAACCATCATTATTTTTATTAATGCTAAGAAAAATAGAAAAAATCCACATTATAAAATCTCCATCATATTTAAATATATCTATATAGTATTTTTATAGTAAAAAATTTTAAATTTAACACATTACAAATATTGATACCCCGTGTAGATCTACAACTCACAAATAGCATTGATTATATTTATCTCATCTAAATCTATAGCTATATCATCTATATCACCTATATTTATGTTATTCTTGAGAATGATTTGGGTCGTCTTCATTCTTGCTTTCAATATGATTTTGAGAAAGATTTGCGTC
This sequence comes from Pinus albicaulis, assembly GCA_034641835.2. Taxonomy (NCBI): domain Eukaryota; kingdom Viridiplantae; phylum Streptophyta; class Pinopsida; order Pinales; family Pinaceae; genus Pinus; species Pinus albicaulis. The sequence continues at coordinate 300,979 of JAXQQM020059479.1, read as the reverse complement.
GTCTTAATTCTTGCCTTCAATATGATTTGGAGAATGATTTGCATCATTCTTGCTTTCAATATGATTTTGAAAATGATTTGCCTCTTCTTTTTTCTTGCCTTTAATAAACTGTTTAAAAAAAAGTTATATCAGCATACCGAAACAAAAGCTATTTTGAAAATAAAATTGAAAGAAACATACTAATTCAATTTCTTAATTTTAATAACCTAATTACATAAATTAAATTGTAATAATACAAAAAAAATAGACATTTAATTATAGACACCATAATCATAAATATTTAAATTAAATAAAAGAAAAACAAAATTTATTTAAAAATATACCAATCTCCCCATTTCATCTTTCAACAGGGACATAGAATCTCCCACAGTAAGCCCATGTCCATTAACAAACTCAGCTATCATAAGCATGAGAAAGAAATGATCAGAACATAAGTAAAAAGTCTATACATTATTACATTTAAACAAAGTGACAATTTACATGAGAAAAAAATAATTAAAAATGAAAAAGATTTGATTAAACTTTCTCATAAAAATAGTTATAGATGAATAACTTATTTTAATACAATTAAATCCCAAAAATAATATTTAATCTATAAATTATTACATTTAAATAAAATGTCAACTTATATATTTTAGCATGAAAATAAAAAAATAATCAAAACTGCTAATATATTATTACATTTAAATGGAGTGATATAACTTACATGTATTTTCCAATACGTACATTCTGCTGTTGTTATTGCTCCAGTATCTGCAGTCATGATGTTTTATTTTATATTCCATTTAAAATAAAGAAAAAACCTAAAAGAAACATATAAATATAAAGGAATATATAGTGGCTGAAAAGTAACATATGAATGTTATCACTTAGTAAGAGATACCTGTATCTTAAGCGCCACATATAAGGCAACGTCATGTCCTCAACTTCCATTACAAGACTAGGTCTCATTATATCCAACCACGGAAGATGATCCTCTGCGTCTTTCTGAGCATCATAATAAAAATAAGAGATTCAAAGCAGTTTCATATATATGCAGATTGAACTTCCAATGATATAAAAATATTCTTATATTCCAAAATTAGTTAATAGTCAAAATATTCTCATACTCCAAAAATGATTGAGTCAAACTTTACTAATAAAAATACTACCATATCTACCCATATTCCAAAATGTATGTACAGTTGACATAAAAATATAAAGAGGTGCACACCTTGGGAATCACCATTCTTCGTAAAATGCCTACATCACTATAGTGAAGCTTCTTCTGGAATAGTGTGCGAAACATCTTGCCAGAGTTATCTCTCTGCATAAATAAATAACATCTTGCATTAATAACCTATTCGCTTATGTTGTAAAGGAATGTGGAGTATGAAAGGGCTACTAAAACTGAAATTAATGCAGGGATGACTAAAGACTTAAGTACGCACCTTATTCTCGATTGTGGAATGTAAAATTTTCTCAGGGTTTCGAACTCGATTGACAGGTTTTTTTGGACGGGTCATAGAGTTTGACCGCTTCTCTTTCACAATATTCAGCCTTCTATTGCGAGTTTCTCTTTGGCCTGAAGCTATACTAGATTTATCACAGATTCCCAGTGGAAAAATAGACGTCGGAAATGCAGAATTACCAATCAAATTGGATGCGATGGGGGGCGGTGCATCGTAATTAGGAGGGAAACTGGTTGGTAAAGAAGAAGTGCATTGAAAAGCCGACTGGATACCACTGAGTTGTTTAATATTATTTTCATTACTTGTAGGCAAAAGGGAAGAATTATAACAATCCACCTGCATTGTGGATTGATGACTAGGATGACTTCCATTTCCATCTCTTGACACACTTCCATGAGGATGACTTCCATTTCCATCTCCATCTCTTGACACACTTCCATGAGGGTGAAGAACCCACCTGGGCGTTTTGGAGGGAGGGTTTGTAGCTGGTTTGTCAGTGAATTTAAAATTGGATAATAATAATAATAATAATAATAAACTATAATTATAAAAAAAATAAAAAATAAAAAAAATTACCCGATATTGATAAACATGGAAAGGTGGCGTAGCAGATGAAACAGAGTTTTGATGAATTTGAATTCCTGCCTAGACCTGTTGTTTGCAGCGTTTGGGATGGTTGTCAAATTGGGATATTGGGTATTGATGAGGATGAATTCCTGGGTGAGCAGATGGAGCAGAGTATTGATGAGGATGAATTCGTGCCTGGACCTGTTGTTGTTTGCTGTCAAATTGGGATATTGGGTATTGATGAGGATGAATTCCATTTCCATGTCTTGACATAATTCCATCTCCATTCCTTGGCATAGCAGAAGAAGAACACAGCTGCGTTTGGGATTGAAGAGCATGAATTGCGGGATGATGAGCTACGATCTTTGAAACCCTCATATACTCCATTTCTGCTAAAACCCTCATATACTCCATTTCTGCTAAAACCCTTGATAGAGATTCGGGGAATGTATCCATCTCGTTTATTAAATACCCACACACAACCTCTACCCTAAACTCTCGTTTATTAGATACACAGGTACTTGTGCTAGTACGAAACTAACGATTTATTCCCTCCCAGTTCTCGCAATTAAGCTTACAGGTTCTGTTCCAATTAGATCATCCGAGCACCTTCCAGCATGTAACCTATAACCCAAGGCATCCACTGTGAACACATAAAAGCCGAGGAACAAAATAAGGAGGAGAATCAGGATAGGCCAGAAGGTTCGAGCAAAGATGGAGCCCCCCTGGATATTGCTAGCTCGTGTTTTAGGGATATGAATTGTTACTTTCCAATAGCTGCTAACTTGAAGTTGAACATGGACTTTAAATGTAGTTTAATAAATTTAAATTGACACTCACTCCGTTTTTAAGAAATTTATTTTTAGAGTATTATGTTGAATTAAAATTATTTTTAAAATAAATATTACTTATTACATTTTTTTTTAATAAATATTTAAATTATATTTTTATTTTTATTTTAAAATCAATTTATTAATTATTTATTTTATTATTATTTAAATAATAATAAGAATAATAATTATTATTATTTTTATATATTATATCAAATTATTGTTATTAAATAATAAAAATACGTCGTGTTTTATTAAAGATGAAGTCTCAAAAGAGATAATAAATTTTTTTGACAAATTTGAAAGAGGTAATAGAGATTTGTGAAACATGTAATTATAAATGTAATTATAAGGGATATGGAGTGATACTTTCCAATAACTTTCAATTACATGCACTAACTTGAAGTTGAACCTGGACTTTAAATGCAAGTAAATATAAGTTTAATAAATTGAAATTGACACTCCATTTTTAAATTAATTTTATAGTTTTTTTTTTTTTAAAGTTAATTTTAGAGAAATTTATTTTTAGTGTTTTATGTTTAATTAAAATTATTTTAAAATAAATATAACTCATTTTTAATATTTGAAAAATATATAAATAAAAAATAAAACCGTTGGAATATGAGATGATTAAGAAGTAATATTATTAACAGCTAGACAAAATTAAAAATAAAAATAAAATATTGTTGAACTATGAGATGAAACTAAAACTAAAAATAAAATATTGTTGAAGTTTAAAGAGTTCACTGTAAGCTAAATTTACACATTTTATTTTTATATCTTTTCAACAAGAAAATGATATTATCCATACCAATACCATAATATTAAATGGAATAAAAAATTTATTAATTATTTCTAATATGATTTGAAATTTATGACAAATTTGAAACATACATGTAATTATAAGGGATATATGTTTTTAATTTAAAATATAATTAGTATATAGATGTCTTTTGGATTAATCACATGATTAAGATTTGGTCGAAGTTTGGAACCAACTAATGTGGTCCGTCCTTAGGACAACGTGAAAAAGCCCAAGGATCTTCTTGAATAAATAGTGTGGATGCATCATTGTCCAAGTCTCAGAAAAATGACCATTTTTTAAAACTAGCCGTTAATTAGTTATATATACAAAATTTATTTTCTCCCTTTTAATTAAATATAATAATAAAAGATTAAATTTTTTATTATTAAATGGTTATAAATATTAATAAATATTTCTAATACAATTGATTAAACTTTTTAATTATTATTATTATTATATTATCCAAAGGAATGAGCAAGTCGCCTCACACGTAACTACTAGCAAACCTCTAAGGGCTACGAATTGTCATCCTCCCTGCAGCCTAGATCACAACAGGGAGATTTGAATCTGGGTCTTTCAAGTTACGAAAATTTCACATTTCTCTCTTAACTAATTGAGCTTTCCCCAAGACAAAATTTTTAATTATTTATTCATAAATATTATTTTAAGTAATATAATACATAAGAAACTATATATTATCATTATAAGATAATTATATAATATTATTATAAGATAATAAAAAGGAGAATGAATAAGATAAAAACAAGGGAAACAAAAGGGTTAAAGGAAAAAACTCATAGAAAAGGGAAAGAAGAAAGAAGAGAAATAAAACCCTAGAAAAACCAAAAGGAAAAAGAGACCTAGAGAAGGGGAGAAAAATCATCTAGAAAGAGTTGGAGTCCAGCTCTTACTCAACCTCCAACCATCATCCCTATTGAGATTCTTAGCATGCCTTTCAATCTCAATGGACTCCCTAAGCTTCCTATGAAGGAAGTGATCCACCCTGGCAATGACTTTGGAGTCCTCAATGCAAACATTGTGACATGAATTTCCCACATGTTCAGCAAGAGCTGATGTGTGTGATCGATTGTGTCTAATGTCTGTTGCATGTTCTTTTATTCTCTGTCTAATGGATCGACCTATTTCACAAAAATAGGGTGTGCCACACGAACAAGGAATCATGTAAAAACCTTTCATGTCCTTTGGGTCGATGGGGTCCTTGAAAGATCCGAGATAATTTCTAATAGTATACAAAGGCTTGAATGAAGAGGAAACATTATTCCTTTTAAGGACATGGGGAATTTTGTCCTTGGTCCCTTGCATAAAGGGGAGATGAACTTTGGATACAGGATCAACTTGCAAATATCTGCTTTTTAATCCTTTATAGGCTTTTTAAAAGGCCTTAAGGCCTTGAGATCTATTGTACCCATTATTTTCAAAAAGGCCAAGAAGATGAGACTTATCTCACTCCAAGTGATTGTCATTAGAGATTCTTAGAGCATGGGTAGCAACTAAATTTTTGAGCAAGAAAATGATGCGAACCAGCATGAAGATACTGTTCCGTGTGATTTTTCTTACAAAAAACTTGGCAAGAAATAGAACCATCGTCCATTCTAGAAATAAGGATATCTAAGAAGGGTAAACAACCATCCACCTCTACTTCCACGGTGAATTTGATTAAGTCTAATTGGGAATTCAGGTGTCCCAGAAATAGATCTAACTTCTCATGACCATGGGGCCAAATAACACAAGTATCATCCATGAACCTCTTCCACTTCCTAGGGAAAAATTGAGAAGAGGCCAAGGACTTCGTTTCAAAATCCTCCATGAATAAGTTAGTGAATATAGGGGAGAGAGGGGACCCTGTACTCACCTTGGAAACTGAAGAAAGTTGAGGTGAGGTAGAGGCCAACTAATTTGGACATGTCCTGGTAAGACATTCACTTAATGACATCAATTGCTTCCTAGATGGAAATTTTAGTAAATAAGGAAAAAATGTCAAAGATTACCAATAATTCCCCAGGTTCCAACCTGATGTTCCTCCATTCTGTGATAAAGGAAGTCGAGTCCTTAAAATAGCAGTCTGGAAGACCCACAAGGGGTTTAAGCTTTTGGGCTAAGAATTTTGCAAGATGATAAGAGGGACTACCTAGTGTGTTAACAATAGGTCTTAAAGGGGCTCCATATTTATGAATTTTCGGAAGACTATAAATCGTGGGGGTGAGGGGATTTCTCTCAATAATATTTCTAGAGAGAGGATTAAGGGATGGATCTGACTTAATGGCGAGGCAAATCTCATTAGAAATAGATTTAAGGGGATTCCTTTTTATCTTAATGTAACTACCACTATTGGCGAGATGGTCTACCATTTTGTTCACATAGTCTTATTTATCCAAAATGACAATGACACCACCCTTATCAGTCGTAAGGATGACAATGTTAGGGTTTTCCCTCAGGGTTTTAAGGCAAATAACCTCAGGCTTGCTAGATTTTCTTTTGGGAGGTTTTGCCCTCCTAAGAAAAATGAAAAGATCTTGCCTAATAGTCTCCTTGAAATTATCTAGAAGATCCTTAATGCCATATTAAATAATACAAATAATGTCATCAAAGGGAATATTCTTCGGGGCAAGAGAAAAATTAAGCCCCTTACCTTGACCTCTTGTAACCTTCTTTCTTCCTTCATTCATTTCTTGTCCTGAAGATGGATCCTTGTTGGGATTCGAAATGTCGACAATTGTTTTATGGCACTGTGGATGATCCAGTTTCTGCAAATAACAATAACCATAGGAATTTAAGAACCATTATTATTTCCCTACATGGAGCGGAGTCTTGGGTAGACATCTGTCATTTGGAAAAAATTCGAATTAAGATTGAAAGAAGGGTCACAGACCTCCGTTTTCTTAAATAATGTCGTGAGCTAAACCTAATTCCCGACTTCGCCCGCATAGAACCTATTCTTCATCTTCGCAAATATAATAGATATTTTCAAAAACTCAGCTTTAGCATTATTCGGGGTGAGATTAAGCGTACTCGTGCGGCTTTAGATAGGCTAGGACGCATGGATATTTATTTGCATCTAAGGCTTTCCAGTGAAATCTGTCTAGATTTATGGAATACCATTGATGCAAAGGCTGTGATCAGAGCTTAGATCGAGGGTCAAAAAGCTCATGACAGACAGTCAAAGAAATTGGTTAAGTTTAAGAGGATGGCTCTCGATGAGACTCTAGTTTTGAAAAATGATGTTGGCCTATTTTCTAAGAAAAACCCACAGTCATCCAAACAAAATTGTGAGCAGGCAGGATCATTCAGTAATGTTACTCTCATCGACGTAGATGGAACAAACATATGTGTCTTCGGCTCTTCATGGCCTAATTTGAGGAGTGCTAGCCTCTCAGCCTCCGTTAAGCAGATTAGCTCATCTGACAGGAGCAACAAAAACATTTTGAAATCGAAGAAGGATGTTACCATTGGTTTTAGCAGTGAACAAAGGAGTTTGAGCAGATTTGAGGATAGATCTGATGCTGCAGTAAGAAAATGGTGTGTTTATACTTAAAAATGCACTGAAATATTAATGATCAAAGAGAATTTTCCTGATATAACTCCTCCAGACCTATCATTGAGCCTGCATAACTGGAACGATAACATTTTTTCCGTTGATTCCAACCACGCAGTCAGCACCAACACAGACAAAAATAAGGTCCCGCTCATAAAATATGGTAGCTGTTTAGATAATCCGCTGGTTGAATCCGTAGCCAAGTCTTATAATGAGAGTGCAATTTTTTCTAATGGTTTGCTAGTGGATTCTGTTGGTTCACTCATCGATTCCAGAGTAAAGCTTGAAAATGTGGCTCGGTTCACTCCGTGGTTAACCCGAGTAAAACTATGGAGGAGTTTTCCCTGAAATCAGTGTGCAGGTCATATTGTTTAATTAAATTAAACAAGGACGTGGATTATTGCCACATAGTTAACCACCTTAAGGTCGTCAAAGATCAATGATTAAGTATCAAGGATAATGTTTTCGGTTATGGTCTTATGCATGGTTCAAGCAATAATAATTAACAATTATATGAAATAAAGGAGTGCATACCGTGTGACTCGTTGCATGGAGGTTCTATATTAGGTAACATACCTCGGAGCTTAGAGGAGAGAGACATTAATAAGATCGGATTTAATGATGATAGAAATATTAATATGGAACCTTTATATGAATGTGAGAATGGTATTAGCATGAATGAAGCAAGTATTAAGAAGATACCCTTACATGATGAGGAAATACATACGGGGCCCTCATTTGGTGTGGAAGGATATATTAATAGGAAGTTTTTTCGTGATGATTCCTCTAACAAAAAGGTTGTTAACCTCTCCTTGGTTGAATTAAGTAATGATACCCGTAGGATTCTCAGCAAAGGTTTGGGATTCGCTATTGCTCCTAAAGGTATTCCCAATGAGAGCATTTTGTGTAGCATTGAGGAAGGCATTCAAAGTTTACCTTTGAATGAAAAAGAATCTCTTAGACAGGAATGCTCCTTGATTCTAAGGAGAGCTAAACCCCCTAAGAGCAACTTGAGCAAGGAGGAGATGGGCGCTCTTAGAGACCTTCGCAATAACAATGGGATTGTAGTCCTTAAGGTAGTCAAGAGAGTGGCTGCTGTTGTTTTAGATAAGGAGGATTATATTAGAAAATGAAAGATTATCTTGATTGCGGCAACTATAAGAAGTTGAAGTACAACCCCCTGCCAAAGGTGTTAAGAGAGGTTAAGAAGGAAATCTCGAACTCCCATCTCGATGATAAGTTGAAGAAGAAACTGACACCCTCTGGTGAGGTCACTTCGATAATCTATGGGCTTCCTAAGATTCACAAAGATGGGGTTCCTCTTAGACAAATTGTCAATACTGTTGGATCCCCCACCTATGAACTGGAAAAATATGTCGCAAAAATTCTCAAACCTCTTGTGGGGAACATTGATTCCTTTATAAAGGACTCAAGTGACTTCGTCAAGCTTATTGATAAAGAGAAGGTGGATGAGAACGAAATCCTGGTAAGCTTTGATGTGGTGTCGTCATTTACCAAAATCCCTTTAGATGAAGCAGTGCAGGTCATTAATGAGGTCACAAACCCTGAAATAGCCAAGCTTCGTGAGATTTGTTTACGATCCACCTTCTTCAGCTTCCAAGGAGAATTCGATGAGCAGGTATCCGGTGTCACAATGGGATCACCACTCTCACCTATTGTGGCCAACTTATTCATGGAAAACTTCAAGAAGAAAGCCCTTGCATCCTTTCCCTTAAGTCTAGCTTGGTGGAAGCAGTTTGTAGATAACACTAACATAAAGTGGTCGCATGGTAGGGAGAACCTCGAGAAATTCTTCAATCACATCAAATCAATTTCCCCAGATATTAAGTTTACCAATGAGATGGAAGAAAATAGGAACATTCCTTTCTTGGATGTTCTAGTTACTCGAAAAGAGGAGGAACATTAGGGCATCAAGTTCTTAGGAAGAAAACCCATACTAAAAGCTACTTTCACGCTGATTCTTACCATCACCCTGCTAAAAAATTTGGTGTCCTCAACACTCTTGCTGTAAGAGCCTTGAGAATATCAGATGAGGATCACTTGGAGGAAGAAATCTGTCACCTAAATCATGTTTTCTTAGTTTTCGGTTATAAGGAAAGAGAAATCTGGAAAGCCATAAACATAGCAAAAAGCATTGTCGTGTCCAAGAAACGCCAGGATCCTCAAGAGAGGGGTGGAAGGGTTTTTTTGCCATATATTAGGGGTGTGAAAGATAAGATTGCTAGGGTTTTGGGGAAAAGCAACATTTTTGCACAATTCTCAGCAGCAGGTACCATTAGACAAAAGATGCGCTCAGTAGATAACAGTAGTGAGGGTCAGCTCAAAGGTGTTTACAAGATTGATTGTTCTTGTGGGAAGTGTTATATTGGTGAAATTGGGCGCTCTCTGCATAAGCGTATGAAAGAGCATGTTGCCGATATTAAACATGAACGATCATGAACTTCGGCTCTTGCTGATCACTCCTAAAAAACAAAACATCACTTACGCCTTGAGGATGCTAGAATTATTGCAAGGGAGGAACACTATCAAAGACGTAAGATTAGAGAAGCGCTGGAGATTATAAAACACCCACATAACATCAATAGGGACGAAGGATACGAGATTAGTGATAGTTGGCGACTGCTTATTAGACAAATTTACTCCCTAGGTTCATCCTCATCCAAGGTATAATGTTGTAGGTATTCTTCTCCCTCCTTTTAGTTTTCTAGTTTAGGGTCATGTCAGCTCAGAAACTCTTATTATGCCACTTACTCATAATAATTATTTTCATTAATTAATTTTTATTCTAGTAATAAAAATTAATTAATTATTATTTATTATGAGTAAAGGAAAATTAAAATTTAATGCTACTCATAATTAAGTTTTAGAATTACAATTTATTAGGAATTAATTAATTTGAAGAAATAATTGAATAATAATTAATATTAGAATTAACACTAAGTAAGGTTTGTTGGATATTATAGGTTTTAGAATTCAAAATTTATTAGGAATTAACTAATATATATATATATATATATATATATATATATATATAGAGAGAGAGAGAGAGAGAGAGAGAGAGAGAGAGAGAGAGAGAGATAGAGAGAGAGATTTTAAAAATTTTAATGGTTGGTATTTTATTAGGGTTAATTAATAAGAATTGATTAAAACTCATTTAGTAACATATAGTTAGGAAAATTTAAAACATAAAAATCTTGTTATTTTCCTCTCATTAATCAAATTTAGACAAAAATTGAATTTATAATAAATTTGAAATTATTTTAGGAATTTTTTGTATAGAATTAGAATTGATTCAATTAATAATAATTAAATAAAAAATTAATTATCATTATTAAAATTTTTTTAATTATTTATCATAATAAGCTTAAGAGAATTAGACATTAATTTGATTAAAAATTTAATTTAAAAAATTTAATAATTTTTTTTAATTAAATTATTAAAAAAATTTATAAAATTTTATTAATTTTTTAAAATTAGCATGACTTAGTGTCGGCCTCCTCTTTTCATCTTCATTACATACTTCACCATTTATACACTTTGACCTCTTGCAACCTTCTTTTCTTCTTTAATTCATTTCTCGATCACGAAGATGGATCCCCATTGGGATCTAGAACAAGCAGAGCATTGTTTTATGGTACTTGTGGATGATTCGGTTACGCAAATAACAACAACCATAGGAATTTAAGAATCATAATTAGAAAGGTTAATGACACTTTATATAAAAGATAAATTATTAATATTCAGGGATGTCAATATTAGCATTCTTTTTAGTATCAGCACTATTATTTCTATTATTAATGATGTCAATATTACTAATGTCATTACTATTACTAATTTTATTTATATTAATTAAATTATTGTTATTATTAATTGATATATAATCTTTTATCGTGAATATCATTGTTATTAATATTATAATTAAAATTCATTATTTATAGTGTGATTAATATTTTTAGGGATATCTATGCGAGTTGAGAATATTACTCCCCGAGCAATGAAATCTAACCGAAAAGCCACGACTTCATTATTCGATTGGACATCGGAACAACAACCTTCTATTGAACTTTGGAAGGCTTTCGGTGTCGGGGCTTTCGCACGTAGAACGTGGTCAACGCTCACAGGATGGATTGACCACTTGGATGCGGAGGGGACAAACTCCAAAGCTTCATAATTCGGTTGAACAACGAGACAACAACCTTCGGCTATCATTGGATGCGTTTTCGGTGTTATGTTTTGAATGCAAAACACGGTATATGTTGTCAAAAATGGAATTATCATGATGCAAATGGAGCGAGATTGATCGACCATACGCGGTCTGCACGAGATGGGAAAGGTTCTTTGAAGGGACCGCCAAGGTTCCCTTGGCCGCTTTTGAGTAGTTGACTAACCTCGGATCATACTAGGAAAATCCTTAGTGTAGTTATCTCCTTCACGAAATCAGACTGGGGATACTTTCGGCTTTCGCTATGAACCATCATCGGCATGAAGTTTAGACGATTCTAGTTTTGGGGCATCGGTTTTGGCCTTGCCTTTGCCCTTATCTTTTTCCCCTTGGAAGTCTTGTCACGCGGGATTGGCCCGAATGGTGTTGACCTCCAAGGTTTTGCCGGAATCGGGTGGGCGAGGAGAAAAAAGTATTGGAAGAATTCGATTTCTACTTCCCATTAGAAGAATTGCATGAAGTCTAAGATACTGATCCAATAACGGCTAGCTGGGCGATGGGGTAGCCAGGCTGCCCCTAGGAGGTCCCAAGTCATGGAGCTTTAGTCAAGATGTACATATAATCGTCTGCATTGGGGAGTACACTAAAACCAAGGTACGGGCACGAGCAATGGTTTGTTCCTTGGTTACGCATGCCCCCATGGCGATGTATTTCACTGTATTCACGGTTGAAAAAATAGCTAGTGAACCAATTAGTAAGAAGTTGATCATGAATTTTGAACTTGATCGGTGGACGAGCTGCTGCTTCCATTCATGAATGTGGTCCAAGATAGTGGGTAGCTCGGTCCCTGTTTCAAGGATGTTAGGAGATGCGTCCGAGCTTCATAATGAACCGACAAACGGAAAATGAGTCGGGAATACCATAGCGGGAGTGTCGAAATCTGAGAAGAATACCATGAGGCGATTTGATATACCACTTATCGTAGCTTATTGGTAAGAGTGCACATCGGAAAGAGCGAATTTGGGACTGGAGTCATCCACCCTAAGAATTGGAAGAACACCATAAATGGTATGTCATGATGTGTGAGCTTGAGGGTCTTCTCCGGACTTTCCTCAAACCCAGGGACAATCACCGGGAGAACCTCGTTGGAACCGAGGGCCAATATGGATTATGAAGAATCGAGGGATCATTTGTCAATTTGGACACAATCTCTAACTCCAACATGGCGAGAAAAGGTAATTGTGGATTAAAAGGCATATGAGTCCTCAGTAAAGGACCCAGTCACCCATATTTCATCCCCGATTGAGTATAACTCGCCCCATTTGTTACGTCTGGAGGATTCTGACCATAAGGGGTATAAGTATGATAATTCGGTGATATGGCGAGTACGAGAACCGGGATATGGGGGTTGATAATGAGGATATTGATACGAGTATATGAGGGTCCCGATTGGAGCGACGTAGATTTTTTTGTGGAGCATAAGTATATCCTAGCGAGTTGAGGGTAATAAGCATAACCTTGAGGTGGGTTGTAAAACCGATCGATAATGACCTTGAGGAAAATAAACCGCCTTGGGGTCGAACGACTTTGTTGATAAGTAGGGCCCTACTAATGGGTCGAATAGGTCGGGCGCACGAAAGTTGATTAGTTGTGGCATAGAATAGAGTGGCGTGAGCGAAAGCGGGATTAATAGGTTGTGTAGGCTGTCCCTAGTTAGACAAGTTGACTACGGTCGATGAGGGGGCCACTGGGTTTCCCCTATTGAGTAGGGTTGCCACGATGGTTGCGGTGGGGGCAAGTGTACACGATAACCGAGTTAATGTCTGATGTGGAGGACCATAAGATGGCCCAAGCTATGCAACATTTTGGACCGATCGAGAAATATGGCTATTTGTGGGTTGCATCAAAGGTTGAGATGGATGGATTTCCCCCCGAGACCATATGAAGGTTCGGGTTGATATCTTTAGTTGCCCGCACTGGTCCTTCAGAGTTGCCACTGGTTGGACAGTAGGCCGAGCTTGTATGAGGCGTTGACCCTTGAGGATCATGAAAGACTGCCCTTGTGGGCCATAAAATAATCCCGTCTGATCGAAGATTGTCCCTAGCGGGTTTTCCTTGTGGGTCATATGCATGCCCTTGCTGAGGCCGAAAGCTTGTCACGAAGGGTTGTCCTCAACCTTTAGCGAGTCAAGGCGAATTCCATATTTAGATACGATAAAGCCTAAAAGTCTACCGGAAATCGATGCGAGAAGACACACATTTATGTGGATTAAGCCGAATGTTATAGCGTCTACAATGAAAAGAAGAAAGATCTAGTGGAGATGATCCGGGTGGTCTTTTCGTGCAACTCAATGAGTCGGAAGGTCATCCGGTGTATGGTTGAACATTATGTGACGAATATCGTGAAAGGCACTAAGACATCACATGCTGAACTTAGCTCCAACATTTTTCAAGCTAAAAGGGAGTTTCTTATATGAAAATGTTCCCCAACGATAGATAAAAGCGGTCGGTTTTCTTGGTTGACTCAGGAGAATGTTGATCCGATTATAACTAGAAAAACTTCGTCCATAAGGAGAAAAAATCTCACTTCTGCACTGATAAATCGATGATGCGATCGATGAAAGGGGTGGGATAGGTATCTTTAGAGACGAAGCCTAATTAATATCGCGGTAATAAACACGGACACAAATTTCTCCTTACTTCTTATCCACAAGGGAACAATATTGGATACCCATACATCGAGAGGAATCCGAATAAATGAAACGCCCGCTTTGAGAAGTTTTTCAACTTCGACTTTTATGGCGGAAACTTTACGAGGATGTATTGGACATAGAAATTGGTGCACAGCTTCGCACTTGGGTAGGTGGGAATCTTGTGCACCACAATATCGGGATCAATACCGAGGCATATCTTTTTAAGACAGGAAGCAAAAAACATCATGGAATTACAGCGAAAAAGGCTAATGTACACTTGGACTTCATCTCGAGGGAGCAAGTGACTCCCACATGGATGTTCTCAAAAGTATCCCCGGTTTCATGGAAATGTTGATCGGCATTGTTTGAGTGATGTTACCCAAGTTACCTTTCCTCGCGAAGACTTCACGGAGTCAAGATAGGCGTTTCAAGTGGCGAGAGAAGGAAATTCTGGATGCAAAACGCTCAAGATAGTTAGGCAGACATCGCCCTCGAGGGTAGGGCATAAACAAGAACAATGATTCCCATTGCTCCACGCGTAGATCCTTGAGAGACATGGTTTCCATAATAGCTTCATCGGATGGAAACACTTCTCTTCGGAGGATCTGCGCGAGTCGGCATCGCCAAGCGAGGGGGATTGAGAATAAACGTCAAGAGCCATGCTCAAAGGAGAACCTTCGGATGGGGAGAACCAAATGTAGTCGTAAGCTCACAATAATTGATTTTAATTGGACTAAGTGGAATCAAATCCCCAAATGAATCAACTTTGTTTAGGAAAAGGGACGATCCATGGGTCATCGACCAAGAGATCATATTAACTTGAATGGTATTTGGTGGTGGAAAGGGAAAAATACCCACGAGAGTGGGGTCTTTGAAGAGACTAGGGCCCTACATCGTCGGGGAGAGACAGAATCTAATCCATGTATGGCATGTTGTTTCTCTCGAATGATGAAGTAAATAATGAGAACGCTAGTCAATAGTGATGATTTTTCCCTCGTGAGGAAACTTTAGAAGTCGAAAAGAGGGTGTGGACGGTGTTAGACTCCTATACCAATAGGTGTCATATTTCATGATTGACTTGATGAGCTATGCAATATGTTCTACTACATTTTCTTGTTGCAAAGTTTTCCATATTCTCTCAAAAAATCAAAAAAAATTAAAAAAAAATGTAAAGAGGGTATACCCTAAAAAGAAAAATCAAAGAGGTCAGAAAGAATAAAATGGCAAAAAAAAAGTGAAAGAAAATGAACCCCACCAAAAGAAAGGCCAAGGAAAGTGTGCAAGTCTAAATGCCACTAATTTTTTTGCTCTTATGTAATAAACAAAATTGTGTGCAACTTGTATTCTATGCCACAATTTATGAATAGTCAAACAGTTTAAGCTTGGTTAGTTCATCTTTCAATTTTATGTTTTAGAGATAGAGAATAAAATCTAACCAAAGTCGTTTAATCTTGGCAGATAAGTAGTTAGGGTAGAATGAATAAAAGGAGTTCAACAGTCAGTTTTTAATCTAAGCTCCTTGGGATGTAATAAGGTTAGAATTAGATATATTTTCGGATGTAAAAAAAGTGTGATAAGGGTTTGCAGCTTTAAGTGCACCCTAATAAAGAAGAAAAAATGGTAGGAGTAAAGTAGGTAGGGTAGGTAGATGTTGTTGCGAGAATTACATGTGATGAATGATGGCTTTATATGTGTTAAATATTTTACTTTCATCATAAGGGCAAAGGCACACAATACACTTTGGAAGAATTTCAAAGCGAAGGAAAAGTCACTGCTAACTGTCCCTTCATCATTTTTTCTAAAAAGCCGCTAATTTCCCTAAGTACTAAGGTATTTGAAAATTAAAGGGACCAAAGGCATTTCCTTGACTTTTTGGAGGGACCGGACTTCATCAGCCCAATAATTGGAAAAACCTAAGTACTTAAAACCGACTCATTATGACATTCATTTACTTCTAAAAAAACCTTTTTCCCTAAGTAAAATCCTATTTTACTTAGAAAAATTATCGCAATATTTCATAAAAACCCTTCTTATTCAAGCATAAGTTAAATACATTACCTTAATGTCTTGTACTTAGTGTCTGCATTCATTTTTTTCATATTAATTTATAATTTTATTATTTAAATCCCTATACAAATAAACCCTTTCCCAGTATTATTTTAATTATATCCCAAATAATTAATATCCCACCCCTTTGGTTGAAATATAACCTTAATACTTTGATTAAATAAATCAAAATACGAATCCACATCCCCCGCCTATATCAATAAAAAGATTTTAATTAATCTCATGATTAATTAATAACTGTATCCGCTATTAGAAATGCCCCACGATATGATTAATTATATTAAATCACATTTAGGCCCTACCCCACGTTATCTTTCCGTCATCTTCTCGCCCGACGAACGTTCGATCAACTTGCACCGAGATCCGCAGTTATTATCCATATCACTAGCCATCCACGTCCGAATGATAACGCGCGATGGCCAAGTGCTTTTTCCACCGGATCGTACAATGCCATGCATCGTTCATCATATGGAATCACTCTGCCCATCAGCTCAAAACCGCTCGTCCCAAAAGCGGTGTGATGGAAACCACTCTTACTTTGCCCTCGCTCTGCAATGAAACCTCCATGCTTGCCGACTTCATTCATTAAAAACCCGGCCGCAACCTTTGATTTTGTGAATAAAAACAAACATACTTGCATCATTTTCACTATCTCATGCAACGATTTTCAAAATCAATACGTCGAACTTTGCCAACAGCTACTTTGGCAAACGAGATTGCATTCGAGTGTCGAGTAATTCATCCATCATTACCAGTGCTTCGTTTTCATCACCGTTTATTTCTTGGAAAATAGGTATTTACCTAAATTCCCATTAAACTACGCTAAAAAACTCTGGTTTTGTTTTAAATTCTACACGAGAAAAGCGAAACGCAGTTCGAGTAACAATTCCCAAAACTACATTTGCATTCCCGAACCTTGTGATTGTGCTCGTTTTTCATAAAACCCAGAATTAATTACTGAATCCACAAGAACCGCAAATGGAAATTCCCGTGGCTTTGAATGTCGCACCCTTGAATGCATCCTCATAGAGGTTATACTATATCGCCTCTAGTAGATCAGGGATTTCCAAATTAAAAACCTTGTTTCTCGGTGAAAATCCTCTTCAAACTTTCTTTGTCGGCTAGCGAAGAACCGGAATACGGAAGCTAAATGGTGGAAAGAAATGTTTGAAATTTTGTAAAATATCCCTTACATATGTACTATATAATTCATGATAAAGAAGGAGGATAAAAGGATAAACGAGAGGTTAGAAAGCATAACGGATTAAAGCAGTATCGATAGGTTAAAGTGTATCGGGTAAAAGTCGGAGTGAAAGTTAAAAATGAAGTTATAGAGCAGATCAAAGGTAAAGCAGATTAAAAGTAATTAAAGAGTAGTATTAAAATGGTAAAAAAATATGAAAATACTTTCACCAACATTGAATTTTATCTAAATTGAAATTAAAACAGGTTAAAAGAACAAAAATGTGAAAAGTTGAAAAACACAACAAAGAAGGAACATTTTGTAGTAAATTTCATGCTTTAGTCATTGTTTTGCAGTAAAAACTATTGTGATCAATACAAAGATTAATTTTGCAAAACTGAAGGAGATTTATGTTCTTGAGGAGGACCATCTACAAAAACCTCTCTACTTTTCTATACACACTATTATGGTTTCTGGAAATATTAAACAATGTTGGAAAGCACTCTTGCAGAAAAATTTCAGTTAAGTCATCATTTTGTAGAGAATATTGTAGCCAATTAGAAATACACATAATACAAAACTGAAGGAGGATTTTGTTCTTACGAGGACCTATATACAAAAACCTATTTTCACTTTTTGCACAATTATTTCAAGAATCATAGATACATGCACATCATTAAAGGCTATTTTCTTTTGAGATTCTGCAGAAACTTCTCGTTTTACACATCTTTTTGTAGAGCCTATTGTGTGCACAAGCGGAGAGGAATTTTATGAAACTGAAAGAGGTTTATCTTAAAAGAATATTAATACAATAACCTCTTTAAATTTTTACATATCTATTACAGATTGAGAAATAAAAATATATCATTGGACACTAAGCTTTGCAGAATGTGTTGGATGAGTAATGCACAAAGAAAGGAAACAAGTGAGTGACTTGGATGCCCTCATCATCAACTAAAGAGTTGGATCAAATTCGAATTCTCCTCTTTGTCATCTACCTATCCATAAAAAATAGTTCCAAATAGATGCATTAGTTTGAGTTTACTTTACTTAAGTTCTATTTATGTAAAATAGTTGGAGAGATTTGTGAACTAATCTTGATATTTTTTCAAGATATTTTAGTTTAGAATTTGTATAAATACTTCACTCTTGGAAGTATTTTAGGGTGGATTCTTATACTCTGTCTGTAACATTGAATTTTTCGGAATAAAGTGATGTTGGAGAAATTTTTTGTGGCTTCTAGCTGGATGATGAATTGATACAGACCTTTGCTGCGGATTCATGTGCTGGATCACGGATCAATAAGTCATCTTTCTCTTGTGTTTTAAAGTCTTTTATATCTGTTTATTATATCACCGTGTTTTCATTTTACGAATGATTAATAAAAATGAGTAAATCGAAAGTACTTAATTTTAATCTAATTTTAATCATTGTTATTCTAAATGTTTTCTTCTAAACTAGTTTAAACAGTGAATTCTTAATTACTCCCTGTTTTTCTAGTTTAATCATTTTCTGATTATTTAGTAAAGCAATACTTAAATGCTCTTTATTGATAATCACCAATTTTCCTCTATACTGAATGTATTAGAAAGATTCTTAATTTCCTTTCATCAAAGTTTTAAATCCATTTCATTCACTTTAAAAGGTCTATAATTGTTCCTTGTTTGATTATCTTGCCCATATGGAACCATATTTTGTTTAGAAATCTTAATCCAAGCTGGGAAAAGCCATCTTTTTTAATCCATAGCCCCGATGGCCCGAACTACTCAATCTGTGCTCAACTTTCCACCACCCAAATTCAAAAAACCCTCGGACTTTATAACTAGCCTAAAATCTTCTAAAACAAAGTTAAATTTTGGCGGATAGAGAGCCCTCTCTATGTACACTGCAGTGGCTAGATTATGTACCTAAAGATTGGTTTTGTGGTTACCTCGGACCCTTTCCTCTTTCAACAACTTCAAGGAAAATCTCGAGTGATAACATAGTGGCGACTGGCTTGGGAGTGAATAATTTTATTGTTACTATTGTTTCTTAATTTATAAGCTACAGAACGAACTCAGAAGTTATTAGCCAGTAGCTTTTGAGCTCGCTTTTTCTTCTGCAGTGCATAGTAAATAAATGCTAGCATCCGTCTAAATCTCCGGTCTATTTTATGAACTGAATTTTGGTTTCGGACATTTAATCAATTCCTCTAGCTTAAATTGTCACGTCTCCCGTACCCACTCATTTTCCTAACATGTCTGAATACATCACCCCGAATGGGGAAGATAATTGAACTTGTAATGGGTGCTACACATATAACATAACTCAATTATTTTTACTCGCTTTATGCGACGATAACAATTATAGTTTTTATACTTTGAATCACTTACAAATTCAGATTGTTATCGGGGGTTTAGATTCTTTCTCAAAGCATTTCCGAGACGGCCATGGATTACAAGAATTTCCATGAGAATTTTTTGGACTTGACCTCCCTCTCTTCTCGGTCCCATCTAGTAGAATTATATATCTATATATATATAATACTTTAGTATTCGTCGGGTTTTATCGGTCCGCAGTTGTGTCCAACTCTAGATGATCACTAGGCCCTTACTTCAAACTTCCACATTTTGCGGCCTTATAAAATTTCCAACATTTTAAAGTGCAGCATCGAGATATAGATGTATGCCTCCTCGCATACCTCTATCTATACTCATTCTTACCTCCATGGCTCCCACTACTTTCCCCAAAGATTTATATGGGAGGTAACCGGATGCTCTGTTCATTAGTATTCTTACATATGCTTACAATCTTCCCTCACACAACTTTTTATCACACAATGATTGTGCATAGATAGGATTTCCCTACGCTACAACATTCAATTTGGTTGACACTCAGATATTGCATTCAACGATTCCCTAGGACACGGATACCTCTTTTTGCTTAAATAAAATAGGGGAGGATACCGAACTGATAGTTTAGACTCCCTAGTGTTAGAAAGCCTCTTACTTCGAGTTAGGCTTCAACTTCTCGCTTTCATATGCTAGTTTACACTTACAAGTTAATAGAATAATTTACACTTCTTAGTTTTACAATTCATCTATTGCCTCCCAAGCGACATCCTGAACCCCATACTACTATCACAGAGTTGTTGTGTCCTATCTTCCGTGATTTGTTACAGAGAGTCTGTGTCACCAATATTGTTATGATATGTTTAGTTATTTGGTACTATTGTTCATGGTTAGTGGTTTGTTAACATTTTACCTGTCTATATCACATTTCAGAGTAAGTTAATGTTCCTTGGAAAGGTGACTAGCTACCCTGGTACATAATCATGGGATCGACTGTCTGTTCAAAGGATCTACCATCTCTAACTCCATTTTACAAGATACTCATCCCTATCTTCCAACCATTTGTCTCTGTCTATCAATAGCTTTGGTTTACAATTACATGAGTTACCGAACTATGATCAATCACAATCTTCGTGCTTTGAACCATAACATAATAACTCATAAATTGCATCGTAAACTATAACATCACAATTCATAAATTGCATAAGAAATTATAACATTACCATTCATAAAGCGAGGGATATATTTAAGACGGACTTTACATCAATCTCCAACAATAGGCATGACATACCTCTACCATGACCGAGTCCTCCCAACCTTATGAATCCTCTTTATCTCCCGGGGATTCACCCCCGAAAGCAAGATCCTCCCCGCAAACAGGACTAACTTCAATCTCGATGTAGAGCGGCTTATTTAAGCGCGTGCTTTCCACAAAGCATGTTTCCAATGTCTGCGTCCGGAGAATTTCGAGATGCTTTATTCCCGTTTAGCCTAGGCTTCCCATTTTTGGGACTCTTTAAATTGCTACGCTCTCCTCAACTTTCTCCAGACTTTTTCTCACCCTCTTCCCAACTACTCCTCTTCATTGGGGAAATTTAGATTTTTCCTCAAAAATCTAAATTAGAAATAATTTCTTTCAAGGATTTTTGAAAGATTTGGGGGAAAGCCTTTTTCCTTTTCCATTACCTCCTCATGGATTAGGCATGTGATCTCACTTTCTCTATCCGGGTCATAGTGCATGCACAATATTTTATTTATTTTTCATAATTAAGTATTTAACCATATCCACATAACAATTATCCATTGGTTCCACTCTCATGGATGTATGTTCAAAATGTCGAATTTGAAAAGCATAGAACTTTGGGTGTTACATAAATAAATCTTTAAGAAAATTTAAATCCAATATCGTAAACTTCTTAAAGAGATTATTGAAGTTGTATTATTTATTCCATTTAAAACTTTTTCTTCGCAAATATTTTACAGATTGATTGATCTATGATGGTGGACATTGATCGAAAGCACTTACAAAGGTTAAAATCATCCACCGCAGCGACTCCAAATCCATTTCGACAATCAAGACTCCACTCCGGAGGAATGAACCACGGAATAACAATATGGAAAGGATTAGGCTTTCAACTTTGGGATCTTAATCGAGAAATTATGTTCTTTCAACGTTAAGAATGGTTTTCAATATGTATTTGTATTTTATATAAGGATCTAACTTGGTTGTACTGGATACCGTTCACTTTCATTATGGATAATTTTCAAGATGATCTAAGAATAAACAAAGAATGTGCTCCCATGAGGCAAAGATCACATACCATAGATTTCCACACAAACTACCAAAGGGTGATTGGCATGAAGATTGCCTCTATGAAAATATTCATGGTAACCTTAGAAGGAAAAATAAGGGAATGGTGTGAAGCTCTCAAACCCTGCAAGTTTGTTTTCTCTAAAAGATTTTTCATAAGGTATTTTTATGAGCATTACAAAGAAGATTTTCCATCTTTATCATTAACTAAAAATTGTTGTGATCAAGTGAGATCTTATACACATTACCTTAAAAATATTGATGAAGATTTTGAAGTGGTTTCTACGAAGATTTGTTATAAGAAGTCCAAAACTTTCATTCTCAAGTCTAAATGTCATAATAATCGAGAGGATTTAAACAAAGATGAAATAAACTCAGGAGATAAATCAAGATCCACAAAACCCCTCTCTGTGATATAACAAATGATGTTTTCGTTTAATGTTTTTAGAATGGAGTTAAGGAAAATAATCAACCTCATGATCAACTTTTAGACTAAGGAGAAAAACATTTGTCATTTCAATCTAAGAATTCGCAGATTCAGAGCCCCCCTCACCGAAGAAGAAATCAATTTGCTTCAAACATACAACCATCCTCAAAATATTTACATAATGAAAGAGATTTTTACCTACTTCTCTCTAATGTTGATGAATGTACAAAAGTTTTTATCCATGAAGCGACGTAAGAACAAGTTGATGCTCATGTTATTCTACCCTTCCCAAAAAGGCGCATTGCTTGATATCACACTCTATTGAACAAAACAGCGATTTTCAAACGTGAGATGCAACCAATCTAATCAAGATATATTAGGATTGTTGGAGGAAAAATCTGCCGATCCATTGTTTATAATTGATGACATTCCTTCTTCTGAAAAATTTGCCTAAATATGATGAGTATGATGATAATTATAGCTTCTCCCCAATTCAAGATAATTTCCTAGAACAATCACTAGTTATTTTGAAGGGATGACATATTAGAACTTCAAATCTTTTGATGAGGATTTTCTAAGAGCTTTTCTTTCTTCTTTTTAAATCAAGAAAATATTCTCCTAACTCGAAAATATGTGTTCTCAAGATAATTTCTAAAAATTATGAAAATGAAATCAAAATTTTGCATTTCTCAAATTCATTACAGTCATACAATTTCAAAATCCCTAAAGAATGTCTTTGAAAATCTTCACTTCTCCTCAGCAAGAGGAAATTGTACTATCTTATTTTGACTCGCATATTGAGAATGATTATTCATTTCAAACACAAGACGTAAGAAAATAGATTTCAAGGATTAAAATTCAGAAATGACAACTGAGCAACTAGTCATTGAAGGCACTAGAAACACAAATCATATCATTATGCTTTTAATGATCCTATAGCAAATTATATGGAGAATATTTTTAGCTCAAATGTCTGCAAACATGTTTTATCTATGAGGATGAAATATATCAGCAATTTCCATTTCACATCTTATCATTGATTATAAAGGCACATGATCATAATATACTCCCAATTTGATCACAAGCAATCAAGTTATCCATTTATATGACTGCCTACTTGATTGGATTCATTGGCATTTTTGTATTACTTGAGTTATCAATATTTTTTAGTAGATTGAGTAGGTGGATGAGTGCTAATAAGCTCGAGATTTTGAGCATTTTTCTTTTTTTATAGTTTTCTCAATTTTCGGTTAGTTTTTCATTAAGTTGGTTTGAAATTTTTTTTGTGTTGTTTTAGTTTTAGATCATATTTTCAAGTTGTAGAGAAAAAGGACTATATTCAGATTCAATATTTTCCAACCACAACAAATGCATATTTAGGATTGAATCGTAGAGCGAGAAGATTTCCAGACTCGAGGAAAACAAGAGTTTCTACAGCTTTTTGAGTGGATAGTAACTTGCTAAAGTTGAAGCCCGAAAAGAAGTCCCTAAGTCTTCGAAATATTCCGCGTCATACATACAATAAAGAAACAAGGTGAACAAGATTCCATCGTTCGGTCATTAACTACTTTTGGAGCTAAATCTGACTGCATATTCTTGACTTTTCACGAGGAAAAGCCATCCCCAAGTGGAGCCGTTGTTAGACTCTGCTACCAACTAGGTGTGCATAATTCATATGATTGACTTGATGAGCTATGCAATATGTTCATACCTTTTTCTTGTTGCAAAAGTGGTTTCCATATTCTCAAAAAATCAAAAAATTATGTAAAGAGGGTATACCCTAAAAGAAAAAAATCAAAGGGTGAAAAAGAATAAAATGGCCAAAAAAAAAGTGAAAGAAAATGAACCCCACCAAAAAGAAAGGCAAAGGAAAGTGTGAAAGTCTAAATGCCACTAATTTTTGCTCTTATGTAATAAAAAAAATTGTTATTGCAACTTGTATTTTATGCCACAATTGATGGAATAGTCAAACATTTTAAACTTGGCTAGTTCATCTTTCAATTTTATGTTTTAGAGATGGAGAATAAAATCTAACCAAAGCATGCTTTAATCTTGGCAGATAAGTAGATAAGTAGAATGTAATAAAAAGAGCTCTAACGGGCTTTAACTGCAGACTCCTTGGATGTAATAAGGTTAGAATTAGATAGATTTTCTATGCATAAAAAAGTGTGATAAGGGTTTGCAGCTTTAAGTGCACCCTAATAAAGAAGAAAAGCTATCGTAGGGTAAAGTAGGTATGGTAGGTAGATGTTGTTGCGGAAATTACATGTGATGAATAACTGGCTTTAGATGTGTTAAATCTTTTACTTTTCATCACAAGTGCAGAGCACACTATACATGGAAGAATTTTCAAGCAAGGCAAAGTCAAATTACTAACTTCCCTTCTCATTTTTTCTAAAAACTTCGCTAATTTCCCCCGAGTACTAAGGTATTTGAAAAATAAAGGGGGCTCAAGGCATTTCCTTGACTTTTGGAGGGACCCGGACCATCGGGCCTTACAATAATTGGAAAAACCTAAGTACTTAAAACCGATTCAGTTATGACATTCATTTACTTCTAAAAAAAATTTCCTAAGTAAAATCCTATTTTACTTAGAAAAATTCATGCGGTATTTCATAAAAATCCCTTCTTATTCAAGCATAAGTTAAATACATTACCTTAATGTCTTATACTTAGTGCTATCGTTCATTTTTTCAGTTATTAATTTCTAATTTTATTATTTAAATCCCTATACAAATAAACCCTTTCTAGTATTATTTTAATTATATGCCAAATAATTAATATCCCGCCCCTTTTGGTTGAAATATAACCTATTAATACTTTGATGAATTAAATCAAAATATGAATCCAAATCCCCGCAATATCAATAAGAGTTAATTAATACATCATGATTAATTAATAACATATCCGCTAATAGAAACTCCCCAGGATACTGAGTAGTTATATTAAATCACATTGGGCTTACACCTGTATTATCTTTCCATCGTCTTCTACGTATGTACGTACCGTCCGATCGACTTTGTACCTCGAGATCAACTAGGTTATTATCCATATCGCTAGCTTCATCCATGTCCGAACGATAATGTGCAATGGCCAAGAATTTTTTCTACTACATATCGTAAAAGTACCACGTGTCGTTCATCGTATGAACCACCGCTCCCATCCGCTCAAAACCACCCCCGTCCCAAAAGCGGTGCGATGGAAACCACTTACCGCTGCCTCCCCACGACGAAACCTCCATACTTGCTGACTTCATTCATTAAAAACCCACCAACCTTTGATTTTTGAATAAAACAAACATGCCGCATCATTTTCCACTGTCTCACTGCAACGATTTTCAAAATCACACTGGTAGACTTTGTCAATCAGCTACTTTGTCATACAAGATTGCATCTAGATGTCCGAAATTCATCCATCATTACCGAGCGCTGTTTTCATCATAGTTTGATTCTCGGAAAACAAGTATTTAACTAAATTCCACATTGCATATGTAGAAAACCTTTTTTTAAATTCTATACGAAACGAAATTGAAACGAGTTTAGAACATTTCCCAAAACTACATTTGCATTCTCGAACCTCATGATTGTGCTCGTTTTTTCATAAAAACTCGAATTCATTTCTCGAATCCACAAGAACCAAAATGGAAATTCCCGTAAACTTTGAATGTCAGCACTTTACTGAATGCTCCTCACTGAGATATTTAGACTATCTACCTCTAGTATATAGGTATTTCCAAATTAAAAAACCTTGTTCTCAGGTGAAAATCCTCTTCGAACTTTTTGCCACCCAGCAAAGAACAGAAAATCTTGGAAGCTAAAATGGTGGAGAAATGTTTGAAGTTTTTTAAAATTATCCTTACATATGTACTATAGTAAGTCATGATAAAGGAGGATAAAAAGGATAAACATAGGTTAGAAAGCATAACTTGATTAAAGAGTATCGGTGGTTAAAGTGTATCGGGTAAAAGTCGGTAGAAAGTTAAAATGAAGTTATAGAGAAGTCAAAGGTAAATAGTAAAAGTAATTACAAAGGAAATAAAATGGTAAAAGATTAAAAATAATTTCACCACATTTAATTTTATCTAAAGTGAAAGGATAAAACGAGCTTAAAAAGAACACAAAAATGTGAAAAGATGAAAAACACAACAAGAAGGAACATTTTTTGCGTAAATTTCAAGCTTTAGTCATTGTTTTGCGAGAAACTATTGTGATCAATCCAAGATTAATTTTGCAAAACGTGAAGGAGGTTTATTTTCTCGAGAGGACCATATACAAAAACCTCTCGCACTTTTCTAATGGCTATTATGGTTTTGGAAATATTAAAACAATGTTGGAAAGAACTCTTTGCGAGAAAAATCCCGGTTAAGTCATAATTTTTACAGAGAATATTGTAGGCCAATTCGAAATACATAATACAAAAATGAAGGAGGTTTTTGTTCCTATGAGACCTATCTACAAAGACCTACTCAATTTCTTCACGATGATTCACGAAAATCAACGATACATTGCACATCTTTAAAGGCTATTTTTCGGATTACGTCAGAAACTGCGTTTTACACATCTTTTTTCAGAGCCTATTGTGCACGACGGAGAGGAATGCTAGGAGAGGAAAATGAAAAGTAGGTTTATATTAAAAAAAATATTAATCTACAATAACCTCTTTCACTTTTTAGATATCTATTACGGATTGAGAAATAAAAATATATCATTGGAGCCAACGTTTGCAGAATTGTTGGAGCGAGAATGCACAAAGAAAAGGAAGCGATCGGTGACTTGGATGCCTCATCATCAACTAAGAGTTGGATCAAATTCGAATTATCCTATTTTTCATCACCTATCCATTAAAAATAGTGCCAAATAGATGCATTATTTTGAGTGTCCTTTACTTAAGTTCTATTTATGTAAAATAGTTGAGAGATTTGTGAACTAATCTTGATATTTTTTCGAGATATTTTAGTTTAGAATTTGTATAAATACTTCACTCTTGGAAGTATTTTAGGGTGGATTCTCTAGAATTTTTTCTATAACATTGAATTTTTTCGGAATAAAGTGCTTGTCATGGAGAAATTTTTTGTGGCTATGCGGATGATTAATTGATGTGAAAGACCTTTTACTGGGATTCATGTATTAGGACTACGGATCAATAAGTCATCTTTCTCTTTGTGTTTTAAATTATTTTATATCCGTTTATTATATCATTCGTGTTTCATTTCTTCGAATGATTAATGAGAAAGGATTAAATCGTAAAGTACTTAAGTGTAATACGATTTTAATCATTGTTATTCTAAATGTTTTTTTCTAAAAACTGGCTTAAACAACGAATTCTTAATTGCTCCTGTTTTTCTAGTTTAACTCATTTTGATTATTTAGTAAAGAATACTTAAATGCTATTTATTGATAATCACTCAATTTCCCTCTTTGAATGTGTTGAAAATATTCTTAATTGCTCTTTCATCCGTTTTAAATCCATTTCATTCACTTTAAAAGGTCTATAATTGTTTCCTATTTGATTATCTTGCCTCAGTGGAACCATATTTTGTTTAGAAACTTAATCGAGTGAAGCCATATTTTTGAATCCATAGCCCAATGGACCGAACTACTCAATATTGCCTCTTAGCTATCGAATTCCACCACCCAAATTCAAACAAAACCCACCGGAATTTATAACTAGCCTAACATCTTCTAAAAAAAAACTAAATTTTACGAGAGAGAGCCCTCTGCGGGGTATAGATTGGCTAGATTACGTACCCCTAAAGATTGGTTTGTGTGGTTACCTCGGACCCCTTTCCTCTTTCAACAACTTCAAGGAAAATACGAGTGACAACAGACGGATCGCACATCATGGCACAGTCCAACTAGCGACCAAGTAGAAGATTGTAATTGAGTTTAGCGTCAACGAATTCTAATTCAACGTTGATTGTCTTTCCTTGCAACATGATTGGTAAGCTAGCGAAAACACCTAAGGGTTTTCGATTCCCTTCCATCAAATGCCTCGAAGGAATTGGGTGACGAAAGTGAGAGTCTGGAGAGCCAACTAGCCTTCCAACAAGCGAGATGACATGACACGGGTGGATTCACCTTCATCCACAATGGCCCTATGGATATTAAGACGGTTAATATCGACTTGTATGACAAGCACAATCTAGTGCGGAAGTGAGATATGAAATTCTCTAAGTTGAAAGTGAGAAGACTAGAATTAGTCAGGATTCGATATCGCTCGATGGCAGATAATAACGTCTTCCATTGAGATGGACAACTACGGGAGGACTTCAACGTCGGACATCCTGGATGGCACCTATGCTAAATCCTCGAAAAAATACTATAATGTTGAGTAGCACGAGTGTTATAATTATAGGGAGATTTCTTGAGAACACCTTTAGAAGGTGGCCAAACAACGGGTTCGACACTCGGGTCTTTCAATATCAAGAGGACCGTGAGGAAGGGTGTGGGGAGTGAGGACCATTGGTGATCTCTTTCCTAGTGCAGCTCACATGAGGCGTGCATAATATTTTGGCCGAGTAGCGATGGAAATGGGTGCATGCAACTCAGTTCATCATGGAATACTTGAGAGCTAAACGACACGGTGGTGTGAGTATCGATCGACCATCTGGTCATACGAGAGTGGGAAAGGTTCTTTAAGGACCCCCAATGTTCCCTCAGCACCTTTGAGCGGTCGGATGAATCCTTGGATCATCTAGGACAATCCTTAGTGTAGTGATCTCCTTCACAAACGTGGGGAGAGAGGGTACTTTGGCTTTTCGCTGCAGAACCATCACTGAGCATGAGGATTAGACAATTACCCTTGTTTAGGGCATCGGTTTTGGCCTTGCATTGCCCTTTGAGTATATTTTTCCCCTCTGGATGTCTTGATCACAGAGTTAGCGCTTTGAACAATGCATTGAACTCCTAGACGTGTTTCCGAATATCGGAATAGATTGAAAGTAGAAGTATTGGAAGAGGTCGACTTACGCTTTGCCCATTGGAAGATTTTACGTGAAGTTTTGAGATACAAAACCAATAACACCACAGTCTACCGGTAGTAGCTAAACACTTTTAGAGGCAGTCCTTGGTTGTTGACCTCAGTCGAAGATGTCATACTAGCGATCTGAGAGACACACTAAATCTAGCACAGTGCAGGGTACTGAGCATGTGACTTTATTCCTTGGTACACATGCCCTCATGGCGATAGTCTTTCATAATGGTTGAAAAAGAGTAGTGAGATCAATGAGTAAGAAGATGAGTAGGAATTTCCGGAACTTGATCGGGAAAGTGACAACATCACCATTCATGAATGTGTGGTTCGAGGTATGGGTAGCTCGGTCTGACTTCCAGGATGTTAGGGATCTATACGTCTCGGCTGTCATAACGAATCGACGGAAATGGAAATGAGTCAATAATGCCATCTGAGAGAGTGTTAAAATATTGAAGAGATACACGATGAGGCGATTCGATATCACTGCTAAAGGACATGCACTGGAAGTGAGAGTGCTAACTATATGATGACAAAGTCGGATGGGAGTCATCCACCCAAACTGGAAGAACACCATAAATGGTATGTCATGACGTGAGCTTGGGGGTCTTCTCCAAACTTTCCCTTAAACTGTGGGTATTTCAATACCGTACTTCACATGACCTCGAGTTCGGGAACTCAGGGAGGTAATATGGATATGAAGAATGGGATCATTTTCAATTTGGACACATCCTGTAGCTCAACGTGGCGAGAAAAGGTAATTGTGGATTAAAACGCATAGTAGGTCCCTCTATAAGGACCCGTACCCATATTCCATCCGCGATTTGAGTATAAATCTACCCCCATTGGTTCACGTCACGAAGGATTCTAACCATAAGGGGTATAGAGTCGAATAATTCGGTTGATATGGCGGATGAGAACCAGGATACTAAAAGGGTGTCCGTGATAACCGGAATCGCGATGTATGAGTATACAAGCGGTCTCGATTTAGCATCATAGGTATTTTTCTACGAAGTATAGAGTATAGCTTTGCTCGGCAGTTGAGGGTAATAGAAAAGCATAACCTTTGAGCAGGGTTGTAAAGCGAGTCGACGATGACCTTGAGGAAAATAGCGCCTGGGGTCGAATGGGCTACCGATAAGTAGGGCCCCGATGAGCTAAATAGGTCGGGCGCATAGGTTGATGGGTCAGGTAGCATGAATAGAGCGGTGGATCGAAAAGCGAGGGTTAACGAGTTGTGTAGGTTGTCTTTCCCGGTTGAACAGTGGCCTCGGTGATGAGGGCCACCAAAGAGTTGCCCTACGCTGCAGTAGGTTGGCCCAGATGGTTACAGAGTGGGGAAGGGTTGTGCTTGATAAACCTGTGTCAGCCTATGGTAGGACCATAAGATGCAGCTCCCTCGATGTACAACAGCTTTTGACCAATCGATAAAATATGGCTTACGGTGTTTCCGCACCGAAGTTTGATATGGATGGATTTGCCCCCATGACTCTATGAAGGTACAGGGTCGATATATCGGTTGCCCTGGCCGGGTCTTTAAGGTTGCCCTGGTTGGACTAGAGGTTGAGCTTGTAAAGGTTGACCTTGAGGATTGTAAGGTTTCCCTTGCGGGCCGTAAAATAATCCCACTGTTGGAGTGAAGGTTGTCCCCGTAAGGGTTGTCCTTGTGGGTCGTACGCATACCCTTCATCTGAGCCAAAGATTTTCCCCGAAAGGGTTGTCATCAGGGGCCAAAAGCATATCCTTTACTAAAGCCAAAGGTTGTTCTCGTAAGGGTTGTCCTTGTTGGTTAGAAGGTTGCATAGGGAAAGTTAGGTATAAAACCATTAATGTACTTTGATAAGCCTCGGGAGTAGGAAAATAAATAGGGTTTCACGTGCTCATCATATTGAAATGGAAGTGAATAAATCGGGGTACCATCGCGTCCCATAATGAGAAAATAAGGACGATTGAGATCCCTGAGAGGAGTGATTAGTTTGGAGCTCTGTGGCTGAACAACCAGATTGATACTCCTCGAAAAGAAAGGCCATGAAGGATTTCCATGGTAATCAGAAAGTCTCCATTGAAGCCAAAAATCTTGACGGCTCGAGTGGTGACAACTAGTGCCGATGCAAACCTGGCCACGGATAGTAGGCCTGAGTGGGGACGGATGTAACAAAAGGAGTCAATGAGATGGGTGTCGTCGGCGACATCCCTAACGATGGGAGAACTAGTCCCCTTGATGGAGTTGATGTTGCCATTGAGGCAATGACCTGCTATAATCGACCCTAAAGACACTATATCCGGCTCGAAGCGACACCCAATGGTGAAGATTGGAGCGGGGGTACGGATGGATGTCTTTTGGAAAAAGGTGGTATTATTCATCGAGAAAATGGAATTCCCTCACTGCCGTTAGGACTAGATGAGTCCATGTCCGAGATCCGACTGCATGATCTTGCAAAAAGAGTACGCGGGCTAAGGGGAGGTATGATAGCGACCAAAAAATAGTGATCTAGATGTGGGAGGGGGAAAATGTTCCCTGCAACCCCAAACCCAAACCAAGCATTGGAAGGAGGCCAATGGAACTACAAACTGGTTCTCCCAAAGGAGTACTTTGATGGGGATGACGAGTTGCTCGAAGCTTGGAAGACCTAGAAGTATCGCAAAGTTTTGGAGTGAGATTGTCCATTTAAGGACTACCGCGATGACGCAAGCTGATGGTTCGCCACTATGAGCGCTGTGATCACACGAAAGAAAAGGGAAAAAGATCAAAAGGAAGACTCTTGGCTCAAAACCCAGAGAAAACAAAGACAAGGCTAAGTAAATCTCAAACTTTAAAGGGCGTGTAATCGTAGGTAGTTTATTTTAGCAAATTGAAAAAAAAACATTTGTTGTTTCATGCTTTAAGAGTCGAGAAACGAGTCAAAGATGACTCTAGTCTCTTTCGGTTTGAGACGAGCATGAAAGGACAAGTGCTCGATGATATTTTCAAATTTATGGAGTCGAGTAAAGACCAAAAATAACTGCTCGGGTAATCTAGTGTAAAAGGGTGTATTAGGTCCCTGTGAATTACTATAATACACCCTAGTTATAAAATGAAAGAAAAAGGAAACCAAGGACTTGATGTACGTGCGGTAGTCTCCCCAGAATGCTTGTGTTCGGTGTATCAAAGGTTACAAGGTGTCGAACTCGACTTCCTACAAATCAAAAGGATTGCAACCTAGAGGGGTCTCCCCTTTTATATACTTGACGGGCAGTCAGGAGTGCAAGTCGAGTACTAGAGCGTACGAAGCCAAATGGCGAGCGAAAATGACTAGGTTTAAAGATGACGGTAGACACATCTCTAACCTGAGACCACTAAATATTCCATTAGGTTTCAATGTTGCCTTAGGGTTAACTTCAAATAAATTTTAAGTTGATCTTGTATTTATGTTTCAATTCCAAGGTCCTACCGAATGTTGAATCCTTACGAGATCCCCGGAATGCGAAGCTACATGCTGCTAAAATACCATGTTCATTCGATGAAGAGCTATCTATGAGAAAGTTAAGAGTTTTCAAGCGATTGAAAATGATGAGAACACATAGTAACATCCAATACGATTACCTAATGCAAGCTAATGAAAATGATAAATCCTTCCCTAGAATGTCCAATGCTAGTTATACGAAAAGATTTTCCAGATTCTACAATGCAAACAAGAATGCAGAAAATTTTTATTTATTTTTTGATTTTTCAATGTAATAGAGAAAAAAGTGCACTAAATGACATGAAAGATAAACACTTCACACTAGTTCAAGAATTTCAAAGAGAAATTCGAAACGAAACGATTCAATGAACTCAAAAAGCGGAAACAAAACACAAACTCAAACCAATGTTGCAATCTCTCAAATCGAAGAAAGATGTTGAAAGCAGAGACCCATAAAAGCAATGTGAGCTATACTTGAAGTGGCCAAAGGCGGAATGAAAGAGGCGAGAGCTCATTCCATCAAATGCAATCACTCAAAGAAACGGATCTAGGGGAGTTGAATGCAATCAAGCAAATAATGAAGGTAGTGCACGAAACAAAAGACCAAAGCTCCTACGGGAGGCTCGAATACCAAAAGCACTATAAAATCACAAGGCTATGATCGTCGAAAAAGAAACGAGCAAAAAACCGAGAGGGAGGAGGTTTTTCAATAGTCATAAACAATCTCAAAGCATTCAAATCAAGTCAAGAAAACACCTATAAAAACAAATACTAACCAAAAACTCCAAAACAAAGGGGAAAACCAGACAGCGACCTACAGAAAGATAGGGCGCGACTATTCATGGCCGTAATCCCCACTCGACAGGATGGCATCGGGTGATGAGCTGGCAACAAGCGCGCCGGTCGGGCACGGCGTTAGGCGGAAACTACACCCGATCAAGCCAACCTTGAAAAATACTGAAAATTTTTGGAAAACCAAAGGTCGGATCTAATCCTCTAGGACTGGAGACGGGGGTCTTGGATCTCAAACGGTAAAGATAGCGAGAAAAGGCAAGCTAAACAAGAGAAAAGACTAAGACAAGGAAGAGCTAAAAGGATCAAAGAGAAAAACTCACATGACCGATCCCCGGCGGGAGGTCGCCAATTTGTTGGTGAGGTTATAATCCTCCAGCTAGACGAGAGGCGATCCCACTAGCCCTAGAGTGGGTCTAGCCACAAAAAAGACATGCTATGACATCAATTCCTAGTTAAGAATGAGGCGAAAGAACTTGATAGATCACTTATCTAGGGTTCTTTGTTGTTGTGTCATCCAGGGAGAATGGTTACCTCTCGCTCCACGATTCGACCGACGGATCACAATTCGCTTGTTTTCATGCTGGATACGACATGCAAAAAAGAAACAAAGACGATACACAACATACTATTTTTGCATTCCTAACGTATCAGTCAGGTTGAAGAATACTAAAATCAAAATGCGCCAAATAAACATAACACATAGATGGAATCAATACCATGAAAGTCGAGTATATTAATTTAAAGAAGGAAAGAGTACAACCAGGGCTTCGATGTTGCCGATCTCCTCCGGCGGGGTTCGACGAGAGCACATCTCACAAAGCTCAGAATGGGTAGACGTAGGGAGCCTCTCACGGGATCCTCCTTGGTTCCCAAGCCTTCTGCCATAGCGATTACTCGCACCTATAATATCTCTTCTCCAAGTTCAACTTCTTGGCTATATGTTCAAACTCTAGCTTTTGTAAAGGGAGAAAGGCTTGTTTATATATAGAGGGGAGAAGGAAGAGGGTTAGGATCCCTATAATCATGGAGGGAAGTCCTATCTTTCAAAGAATGTTCTATCAACCATTTCCTAAAGGAAGATATCCGTGGCTTATCGAGGTTTAACCACTTGCAATGAGTCATTCCCCGAGGTGGTTAAAGGAAAATTCTACCTCTAATTTGTTAAAAAAACATATCTCCAAAAAGGTCAGGTGCGGGCACAACAAAGAGACGAGTGCTAGGCGGGCATGGGCTCTAGTGAAAATATTCTATTGGCGACGAGGGGTGAATTGGCTACCCATGCCAATGCCAAAACATAGGTTTTTGAGTGCTTTCGAGAAAAATGTTCAATAGGAGGAATCATGTCCTTATGTAGAAGGATGCAAAAGAAAGGTATTCATAGAGTATGAAACTACTCACAGTCACAGTGAAATACCCTTCAATATGCAGTGGCGAGGGGATTGCGAGGGGTAGTGACAAAATGCGTAGTAACGAGATGCTCCCTAAATCATGAGGTTCGAGAGAGAGGGAGGGGTGAAATGCTTTATGAGAACGCATTCGACCCAAAACCGGTTGTTGGAAGACCCTGAAAGTACAGAAAGTAAAAGCCCCTGATACATTTGATACATGACATGTGGTATGGGCACAACCATCCATAATAGAGTACATAAACAATGAGATCCAAGGTATGGACACAGACTCCATCCCGGCGGTAGGGGATCAACAACAGACTCGAATTATGGTCGCATCCATCGGAAATCAGAGAAGAGATCACATAATAAGTCATAGTAATCCATAAATAACCCGCGGCCTCGGATTTTCATTAGACAAACCTAGGGTCTTGTGCTCTATCTCGACCCGAACAAAGTACAAATTAAAGCATGCTAATATGTGAGCCGAAGTTGAACATGCAAGAAAATCGTCCGATTACACTCAATGATGAAAGCTCGTTAACGGACGCGATAGAAACCAACAATGATGACAATGGCTCTCAAGGTACAAAAGGTACAATCCACGTAGTGTGAACAATGATCCGACGTCGACCACTTCCGTAGAGTCGGTTGATCGAAGACCAATGATGTAAACCTTGCATCAAATGAGAAAAACTCACATTGAGGCATGCAAACTCCAAGGTACCTCAAGGGAGTCTCTAAATCTAGACCCTCACTAGATAATGAGCTAGAGTTGAAAGGGAAGTGACCTTGATCGAAGGTGGGCCATAATGTTTCCCACATCATTGACACGAGACGAGAGGAACATGATTTTTTTGTGAATCAAGACCGAGCAGAGAATTAGAGGGAGGTTAGAAAACTTCGCGAGGCAAACTTCTCTTGAACATATTGGCGGCACGACACTTTTGGATTTAGCAAAGATATTTGACATTAAGGGATCGAGGTCATGGTGACATGGCAAAGAAGAAGATGAGAGTTCAAAAATGATTACCCAAACCCATGGAGGCAAACAAATGATGAAGTAGAGATATCTGACCCAACACAAAATACGAGACAAGTTCCATGTTCAAGGAGCGACATATCGCCAACATCGACTACAATATTGGTTCCATTTCCCCCCCCACCATTTCTAGCAAGTACACCAATTTTTTTCGAAAACAAGCTTGAAGGGGATAGCATGTAAGCCTTTGAGCAATGTAGTTTTCCTTGGACCACAAATTCAACCTAGTACATTTTACGATCCCTAGGAAGAGGAACTCAAGTAACGTACGCTCATCACGATGGAGTTCGATGTCATTAGTTTTAATTAGTCCGACAAAGGGATAACCCTAATCATCTTTTCATGTTTAGAGAAGTTTGAAAAGAAAGTGGAAAATAAAACGCCAGCAAGGCCCTTTTCGTAAATAGTCTCTCAGATTCGAAAAGGTAGAAAACTGTGTCCAAGAGATCCTCTTAGTCGCGATTGGCTAAGGTATTCCTTTTTCGTAAATAATATAACGATGTCCTAAAAAGTCGCTTATATACTTGGTAGGCATCTCTCGTTTCCACGGCGGTTCTGAGTTCAAAACGATAAGTGACTCAGCAATCTTTTCAGTTTTAGAGAGTCAGAAAAGAGCTGAAAGATGACTCCAGTAGTGACTTTGTCGTGTTTTTATAGAGTCCGAAAAAGTATAAAATATAACTCGTTTCTTCATCATAACCATGTGGAAACCTATCGCTGCACAAAAAGACATGTGTAAAACGTATTTCTTGAAAATAATATGAAAATAATCAACAAATATGCTTTAAAACCTATTTCTAGAATTTGAAAAGTTATAAATGACCATAAGTGGTAAATAATATTTACTTTTCACTTTTACCTCTTTGCAGAGCAACAGTGGTCCATTTACCTTGTGATCTTGCGGTGACGATTATGAGCAAACCAGTGGACCAATCCGGATTTTTTCAATTTTAGGTAGGAGCCGACATCATTTGCCATCTTTTGAGCTATATTTTATTGCATTTAGTTGTCATTTTGGGTCCCTTAGGGGAGGATTTGTAAAATTTAGGGCATCACGGTTGGCACGAGTTTCGGGCATAGACCCGCACTAATCGACCCTTTTTTACATAGGGGTCGTGCTAGGTGGCGCGTCTGTTAGCGAAATAGTCACACCAACCTCACAACTCAAAATCCACTTTAAATTTAAGAAAATGTAACCAATTGATTGAAAATTTTAATACCCAAGGGGGATTACAATGTTCCTATGATGAATTCATGGAGGTACAAAAGAAAAAAAGATGTTTATCGAGTGGAAAAAGAGAGAACACAGTGAGGAGGATGAACAAGCCATGGAAAATGAACGATGCATGAATTCCCTCAGGAATTGTGGGCTTAAGATGTTCTTCCTGACACCATGTCTCCGGGCTCAACTCGAATTGTTTCAATACTTGATAAGCATTTGGGATGAAGATCAGGAGAAGTTTGTGCTTCGGGATCAAGAGCCTGAACTCGAAGTCTCAGATGTATATTTCATCACTGGATTGTCGCGCAGAGGTGAAATCCCTATCTTGACCGATACCCATCCTTCTGGGGAAAGCATGGGGATGGTAATTGACAGGGTGTGCCAAGGGGCACGAAAAGGAACAGAGAGTGGAAAATTTGACATCCAAACCATCCCTGATCTGGTGCTAAGATTAGTGCTACACACTATCACGCGGGCTTCAGGATCGTAGGCACCACATAAGGCCACGATGACACAACTACTTCTTGCCTCAGAGTGCATCAACCCGACTATGTTCATCTAGGATGAGCCCGTGGCTGCCAACATTAAACGACAACTCACTAAGTGAAAGAAGACCAAACTAAAGCAATTTGGGTATGGATCAGTTATGGTATCATTCTTTTTGGAAACATTACCCATATTTCAGCGTCAGGAGGTTATTGTCCCGATGCTGCTACCCACAGAGCCACTGATGGCCCGACGGGTTACACTAATGCCTAGAGCAAGGGGTGGCCAACAGATGTCTTGGAGGCTAGATTGTTTTGATTGACTCTGACCACAACTGATTGTCATGGAGGACTGGCCCTACACCGACACAAACTTCACCAGAGATCCTGACGTCCCACTCCCGGAGGGAGAGGATTAGGATGAAGAGTTAGGTGAGACTCATTTTTATTTTCATGATTTTTATGAATTTTTGGTATATATGAATGTTCTGACAGTTAAATTTTATATGTATGCAGATGTCAGCCCAGAGAGTCCTGCAGGCATGTCACCAGTAGCGAGGCGAGTTCCTCGCGATTTTAATCCTCATGATCATGGTGGCGAGGAGGATCTAGTACAGAACCTGGAGGGGATCGCCCGTGGGGTCCCAGACTATGCTTGCTTAGATGATGTGCTTCGAGCCTATCATAGAAACACTGTAGGGGTGCCAAATCGTATCCATCGCTTGTTGAGGTGGTTGGTACGGGCGGTGACATGCTATCATGAGCACCACGCCGATTAGGCACATAGGCTTTATTTCTGCACATTTTTAAGAGACATATTGTCTCACGATGTAACTAAAACAAAAATATATTATTTTTTTGGTTTTATGATGCACACGTTGCAAACAGTAGATATATATACATACATCTATCTTCTCACATGGGTCTATTTACATATGATGATGTTTTTAAATTGCACAAATGTCTATCTAGAACCATGTTAGCTATTGCATTTTTTAATGTATTCATTCGTCTTGGTATATGTTGATATGTAATGAAATCAAAATGTCTTTCAAGTAAACGAATACGCAAATACAATTTTAAAATGCATGGATTTCAAACTGAATAATGACCACTAAGTTGAAGAACAACAAGCTATGAATCCAAATTCACAAGCAATGCGCGTATGCCAAGGTTAACTATCTCGGTTAATAGTTCCAAAACAACACTATATTCAGCGACATTATTTGTAGTTGGTCCTAGAAAAATACCTTGTAAGTTAATCAACTCACCAACAATATCATAAATTACCCAGGCTGTCGAAGACAAGTTCCTGGTATTGCGGGAAGCACCATCCACGTAATCGATGGTGCTTCCCAATAAGCAGAAAAATCTCACAAATCAGATCAAACCAAAAAATGCACAAAAATGAAAAAATCACCTATGTACACATATCATGCATGAATGACTCAAGCATAATAATTTTTGAGGTACAACCCATTTTTGGGCTGCGATAAAGGATAACCTTCATTATCAATAAGCTCATAAGCCCCATTTTGTAACACATGTTTAATGATGTAGGGCCCATGCCACATGGGTTGGAATTTTCCTGCCCCTAGCTTTTCATGAGCTTGGTCATATAGGAGAATGAGATTGCCTTCGATGAAAGAACGAGGGGAAACTGTTTGGTCAAAATGGGCTTTGACTCGCTTCTTCTGTGCTTCGATGACCAAGGCAGCCAAGCGATGAGTTTCATCCAATCTCTCTAAGTAGAGAAGACGCTCTTCTTTAGGCGAAGTATTAGGCAGTAATTCCACAGCTATTTTGAGTGAAGGGATTTCACATTTAATTGGAAGAGTGGCTTCAAGACCGTATACCAACTGAAACGGGGTAAATCTGGTCGCACTCTTAATTGACGTTCGGTAAGCCCAAAGAGCTGAGAACAACATGAGATGCCAATTTGATTTATGGATCCCAATTGTTCGTTGAAGCATTATAACGAGAACTTTTTTGATGGATTCAACCTGGACATTAGCTTGAGGGTAATAAGGCATTGAGCTGTCGTAACATAGACCCAATTTAGATATCAGCTCCGCCATCATAAAATCCTGAAAATGAGAACCATGATCAGTGAAGATGGCCCGAGGAACACCAAACCGAGTAATAACATCATTGAAAATGAATTGTGCCGCTGTCTTACCATCCGCAGCCAGTGTAGGCATTTCTTCAGCCCATTTCGTGAAATAATCGACGGCAACAATAATATAGGCATGCCCCCTAGCCGAATGAGGGTTATAAGTCATAAAATTAATGCCCTATTTGGAAAAAAGACCCACGATAATGACAAGATGTAAATGAACTGGTGGTGCACACATCTTGCGTTGATATATCTGGCACACATGACATTTGCATACTGCGACAATGCAGTCGTTAAAGATAGACGACCAGAAATAGCCAGCAGGAAGGATCTTATGTGAAGTGGCATAACCAAACATGTGACCACCACAAGTGCCATTGTGGCAGTCATTTAAAACTTGTTTAGCCTCCTCAAGGTCTAGACATCGGCGGAGCATGAAATCAACTCTAACAAGATAAAGGGTATCTCCAACGATACAATAGGGTTGCGACTGATGCCGAATGCAGTGTCGGAAATCCTTCGTCAAATTAGACCTAAAAGTAGAGGGGTAGGGGTACATGATGATATAACTATACCACGGATCGAGGGTGCTAATCAGAAAAAGAGTTTCTTCTAGAATATGATCCTCGGATCAAGAAGGAGCAGAGTCGGCAGGGAGCGAAGAAATCAAATCAACAAAAACAAGTGATTTCTTCAATTTGGCTATAGTGAACTCCAAATCAAACTCTTGGAGGATAACGATCCACTTCGAGTATTTTTCCCCCAGCAACTGCTGAGACAGAATATAAGTCATGGGGTTATAGTCAAAAATCATGGTCACCGTGCATAAAATAATGTAGTGAAGAAAATGCTGGATAGCCTGGACTGCAGCCAATGCTAACTTCTTGACATGTGCGTAACATGTTTCAGGGTTGAGAAGGTTCCAAGACAAGTAGTAAATGACATGCTCATTATCATCATCATAATCTTGAACCAAAACCATGGCGAACGTGCTGAAGGCAGCAGCAAGATAAAGGGTGAAATCACGATGGTAATTCAGAGGACGTAATAGGGGAGCATTGAAGAGAAAATTCTTAAGATTATCAAAATATTGCTGAGAAATCTCATCCCAACAGAAAGGGACGTCCTACTTTAAAATTCGTGTGAATCCTTTGGCTACTTTAGCATATTTTGGGATAAAACAACGTAAGAAGTTTTCTTTCCCTTGTAGACTCTGGAGCTAGTGCAATGAGGATGGGGAGGGGAGATTAACAATAGCCTCAACCTTCAGCGGGTCAAGGCGAATTCCATCTTTAGATATGATAAAGCCTAAAAGTCTACCAGAATCGACGCAAAAGACACATTTATGCGGATTAAGCCGAATGT
The DNA here is from genome assembly GCA_034641835.2 of Pinus albicaulis. NCBI lineage: Eukaryota > Viridiplantae > Streptophyta > Pinopsida > Pinales > Pinaceae > Pinus > Pinus albicaulis. The sequence goes on along the minus strand of JAXQQM020059479.1, from coordinate 259,754 downwards.
TGTAACATCTACAACAAAGAAAGATCTAGCGGAGATGATCTGGGTGGTATTTTCATGTAGCTAAATGAGCTGGAAGGTCATCCATGTATGGTTGAAAAATATGACAAATATCCCGAAAGGCATAAGACATCGCATGCTGGAACTTAGCTCCAGAATTTTTCAAGCTGAAAGGGCGTTTCTTATACGCAAATTTTCCCCACAGACAGATAAGAGCAGTCTTGTGTTGGTTAGACGGGAGACTGTTGATCTGATTATAGCCAGAAAAACCGTCCATAAAGGAAAAAATCTCACTCCCTGCACAATCGTCAATGATCTGATCGGTGAAAGGGGTGGGATAGTTATCTTTAGGACGGGCCTGATTAATATCATGGTAATCAACATAGACACAAATTTCTCCCTACTTCTTATCCACAGGAACCATATTGGATACCCATTATGTCAAAGGAATCGGATAAATGAAACCCTCTTTGAGAAATTTTCAACTTCAGCTTTTATGGTGGTGGATTTTCGAGGATGCACTGGACGTAGATGTTGGTGCACAGGCTTCGGACCTGGGTAGGTGGGGATCTTGTTCACCACAATACTAGGATAAATATCAGGAATATCTTCGTAAGACCAGGAAAAAACATCAAAAAATTCGCGAAAAAGGCTAGTGTACACTTGGACTTCATTTGAAGAACAAGTGACTCCCACATGGATGTTCTTGACAATTCCTGGTTTCATGGAAATGTTGATAGGCATATTTTGAGTGATGTTACCCCATTTACCTTCTGCGAAGAATTCATGAGTCAAGATAGGCATTTGAAGTGGCGGAGAAGGAACTTTGGATGCAAAACGCTCAAGACAGTTAGACATCGCCCCGATGCAGGGCATAAACAAGGAACGATGATGCCCATCACTCCACGGTAGATCCTCAAGAGACATGGTTTCCATAATAGCTTCATCGGATGGAAACACTTATTTTAGAGGATCCTGCGAATTGGCATCGCCGAGCCAGGGGGATTGAGAATAAACGTCAAGAGCCATGCTCAAAGGAGCACCTTCAGAAGGGGAAGAACCGGATGTAGCTATAAGCTCACAATAATTGATTTCAATTGGACTAAGTGGCATTGAATCCCCAAATGAATCAACCTATTCAGGCAAAGGGACGATCCATGGGTCATATGACCGAGAGATCATATTAACTTGAATGGTATTTGGTGGTGGAAAGGGAAAAATAACTAATACCATAATATTAAATGGAATAAAAAATTTATTAATTATTTCTAATATGATTTGAAATATATATATATATATATATATATATATATATATATATATATATATATATATATATATATATATATATATATATATATATATATATATATATATATATATAATTTTATTTTATATAAAAAATAAAATCAATTTAATAATTATTTAAATATTATTATTATTATTATTATTATATACACAAACACTAGGGATGTCATATTTTACTAGAGATGAAGTCTGAAAGAGATAATAGAAATTTATGACAAATTTGAAACAGGTAATAGATATTTGTGATACATGTAATTATAAGGGATATATGTTTTTAATTTAAAATATAATTAGTATATAGATGTCTTTTGGATTAATCACATGATTAAGATTTGGTCGAAGTTTGGAACCAACTAATGTGGTCCATCCTTAGGACAACATGAAAAATCCCAAGGATCTTCTTAAATAAATAGTGTGGATGCATCATTGTCCAAGTCTCAGAAAAATAACCGTTTTTTAAAACTAGCCATTAATTAGTTATATATACAAAATTTATTTTCTCCCTTTTAATTAAATATAATAATAAAATATTAAATTTTTTATTATTAAATGGTTATAAATATTAATAAATATTTCTAGTAAAATTGATTAAACTTTTTAATTATTATTATTATTATTATTATTATATAATCCAAAGGAATGAGGAGGTTGCCTAAAACGTAACTACTAGAAAACCTCTGGGGGGCTATGAATTGTCGTCCTCCCTGTAGCCCAGATCATAACAGGGAGATTGGAATATGGGTCTTTCAAGTTACGGCAATTTCATATTTCTCTGATAACTAATTGAGCTTTCCCCAAGACAAAATTTTTAATTATTTATTAACAAATATTATTTTAATTAATATAATACATAAGAAACTATATATTATCATTATAATATAATTATATAATATAATTATAAGATAATACAAAGGATAATGAATAAGATAAAAACGAGGGAAACAAAAGGGTTAAAGGAAAAAACTCATAGAAAAGGGAAAGAAGAAAGAAGAGAAATAAAACCCTAAAAAAACCAAAAGGAAAAAGAGACCTAGCGAAGGGGAGAAAAATCATCTAGAAAGAGTTGGAGTCCAGCTCTTACTCAACCTCCAACCATCATCCCTATTAAGATTCTTAGCATGCCTTTCAATCTCAATGGACTCCCTAAGCTTCCTATGAAGGAGGTGATCCACCCTGGCAATGACTTGGGAGTCCTCAATGAAAACATGGTGACATGAATTTTTCGCATGTTCAACAAGAGATGATGTGTGTGATCGATTGTGTCTAATGTTTGCTGCATGTTCTTGGATTCTCTGTCTAATGGATCGGCTTGTTTCAGAAATATAGGGAGTGCGAGAAGAACAAGGAACCATGTAAAAACCTTTCATATCCTTTGGGTCAATAAGGTCTTTGACAGATTCGAGAGAATTTCTAATAATATACAAAGGATTGAATGAAGAGGAAACATTATTCCTTCTAAGGACATGGGAAATTTTGTTCGTGATCCTAAAAGGGATATGAACTTTGGATACAGGATCAACCCGCAAATATCTACTTTTAAAATCTTTATAAGCTTTTTGAAAGGCCTCAAGGCCTTGAGATCTACTGTACCCATTATTTTTCAAAATCTCCAAGAAGATGAGACTTCTTTGACTCCAATTGATTGTCATCAAAGATTCTTAGAGCATGGGTAGCAAGAGTTCAAAGAACACTAAATTTTTTAGCAGGAAAATGACGCGAACCAACATGAAGATACTGTTCCGTGTGAGTTTTCTTGCAAAAAACTTGGTGAGAAATGGAACCATCGTCCATTCTAGAATAAGGATATCTAAGAAGGGTAAAAAACCATCAACCTCTACTTCCATGGTGAATTTTGTTAAGTCTAACTGGGAATTTAGGTTTCCTAGAAATAGATCTAACTTCTTATGACCATGGGGCTAAATAACTTTTTTTTCCTCTGCACTTTTTCTAGACTATGATTTTATAATGAAACCTTCCATATTTTCTACAAAATTTCCCCAAAAGTTTAACATACTTGAAATACATCAACAAACATGAAACTTAAATAAGATTGGAAGGCTAAATCAAACTCCTGGATCACCTCTTTTCCACGCGATTAACCATCTCGTTATGCAATGCAACTAGCCTCCTCTGTTTGGACATCCGTACAATTATCTTCACTCCCACTCTTGGATGTTGGAGCACCTGCAAACAACTAGTTTCTATTAAAAATCATTTTCCACATGAACAAATATAACTCCAAACTTGTGAGTTTCCTATCAAAGAGATTAAATCATGCTTCCTTCTCACCTTCCACCAACTCTAGCCTTCTGGTTGAGAGTTAAACATGCCCATCAACACTTTAGAAAAATTCTAGACACTAAAGGAGGATGCCAAAATAAACCAGAGAGATCCTACAAATATAACATATCTCCAACACCCCTATTGAGATGATTACCTAAAGGTGACATTAATTCTTCATTTCATCAAATCTGAAAGCCTACAACATATGAGGGATCTACCATACTCATAAAAATCAAACCTAAGGAATGGCACATAGCGTTAAAGAAAGATTCCTTAAGGAATTTCGGTTGAATAAACAAATTGAATGAGCCCCTTTGATCCCAATTATAACATGTCATCACACCATACCATCTGTTCGGCCTGCAATGAATGAAGAATAAAAAGAGAGACGTCGAGCACGAAAACCCTCCACATGAACGAAACCAATAAATTGTAAGCCATAGGATATTAAATGCAAGGAGTATATGCACATTGTTAGATTTAAATTAGTTTAAATATAATGGTGGACATATACTTCCCCACTACATTTAATATCCTATAGCTTACAATTTATGGCTTTCCCCACATGAAAGCATCCACTTTCATTTTGTGCCATTTAGATGAGAGAATTTACTCCTTTCAAATATAAGAATCAAATCTTCACATTTAATGATGCTGCTTCCATGGATTAAGGAATGGTCAATATGATGATTCACCCTTTTCACATAACACATAGGAATTAAATTAAGGAATGGGGGAAAATAGCCATGTATTCATTATTAAGTTCTAATATTCCAATCCCAAGAATTGCCCCAAGTATTTGTCCTCGATTGGCCATTTTGTTTGGATCTTCATTTAGGTTCTTAAGGATGAGGAAGAGGCAAAGATCTTCAAAATTTCCTATTTTCACTGTAGTTATTTTCACCATTATTGAGGAGGAAGGATCTCTTTCAGATTTTTCCTTGGAGATCATCCTTATGACTATCATCGAATCCATTAAAACTCTTAATCTTCTTATTCCTTTACTTATATCTAATGTGTAGCCATTTCCATAATGCGAGAAATTCAGTCTGATTATTTGTTACTGGATATAGACCCCAAGTAAATCTAAGCTCCATTTTTTCTTCGGGGAAGATCACCCCTCCTACTCCTGCAACTCATTATTTTAAATTATTATTATTATTAATCATAAAAATAATTAATATAGAAATTAGCATATATACATTTAAAAAAAACATGTAACAAGGTTCTTAATCATAGATGTTCACCCATATAATCACAGAGATACTTAATCTGTATATAGGAATTGTTAAAATATCAAAGACCAATACCATATTAATACCACATGCCCAAAAAACCATAATTAATTTCATAAGACACTTTCTCATATTACTTTTTTTTTAATTAATCAATTTAAATAAAAGGGAAAAAATGATATAACTACTTCGGAGATAAATCTCAACCTCTGAATTGTGAATACTACTAAGAATATTCTATAATATTCTATTGAGGTTAAGTCCCTACCATACACCTAATATTATTAATAATTAAAACAAAATTATGGAAGCCCTATTCCAAAATAGACAACCATTACATTTTTTTCTAAGGTAAATTTCATTGCCTATAAAAACTAAAGATTACATTTGGAGTAAGAACTGTCTTTTTCGAGAAAGTTTGGAAGGAATGGGAGGGATCATCCTTTGCCTCGATTAAAAAATGGAGATTCAATTTGTGTGGAGTCTTGGTGTGAGAACCGAAAACCAAGTAAAATATCTGGTTTTTTTTAAGGTTTGATGCTAGCCATTGCTCGAAAAATATGAAAGGACATAATTATTGGAGACTCAATTTTGGTGGTAAAAAATGTAAGAAAATATGGGGAGCCCATGTTCTCAAACCTCTCATGAATTCTCCAATGTATCACTCTTAATATTCACCAATTTCAAGTGATTGACTTATTTCATGTATATTTACATATGAACTATTTAGCCCATGCAAAGGGAAATAGAGGAGTTCTATTATAACCAAGAATTTTGGAAATAAAGAATGAAACAATTATTTTTTTATCATTTCCATGAATATAAGCATGGGAGTGTTTTATGGTCATCACCTTCATCAACAAGGATGGTGGTGGTTTGAATCAAAATGTCACCATCAAATAATTTTGATGATGCACTTCTCGCAAGCCGATGACCATAAACATATTTGGAATGATAGAACCTCAGGTTTAGGTGGTGACATAAGGACCCAATAGAGTGAGCCGCATGGGATTTGGTGGGAGGGCAAAATAATCAAAATATTTAGATATCCAAAATTTATTGATAGCAAAAATATTTTAATATTCCAAACATTATTGAGAATCAGAGTTTACTAAATATCCTAGAATTTACTATTAACATAAAAATACAAAAAATATTCAATTAATCCAAAATATATGTATAGTTGACATAATATTCCAAAATGTATATGCAATTGACATAAATATGACCAATATGGTATAAGGAGGCACATACCTTGGGAAGCACCATTCTTCCTATGGTGCCTACATCACTAGATTGAAGCTTCTTCTGTAATACTAAGCGAAAGATATTTCGAGAGTTATCTTGTAACACCCAACCATCATATATATAGTAGTTAAACCATCCAATAACATTCTTTAATAGTATGCAAATAGTTATTTTTTTCCTTTTCTTTTGGAGTTTCGAGGAGAAATACAAATATATTTATATATACAGTATGCACATTGGATAACCTCATTATTTTAACTCTCTGTTATTTCTATTATTAAGTGTATATGCTCTGTTTCATTAAAACACATCCCCTCCTATGGGCAAAACATCATTTCCTAGAGAACTGGGTCACAACCTGATACATTATCCTTATGTTCATATTATAACTTAAGGTCTTAGCGTTAATTAATTGCTAACTTAAATATTTTTAGAGGTTAGTCTTGTGAATTCTCTAGAAAATTCTCTAGAGACTCATCTTCACACCACCCTCCATAACTTGGGATTAATTTCGACCAATATTTGTCTTCATATCCACCGTCCAAATATTAGGGCTCCAATCATACGGTGCAGGTTTCGATGAGATGATTAGTGGCAACCGCTCCTACCTTTGGTTCCCTTTCAGCATTGTTACTATTCTCCTCTACCATAGTGGCTCTGCAAATGCCATGCCAAGGGTTTCCGTTCAGTTTTAAATGATTTCTCATCGGTAATTTAGTGCTTTGAAGCTATTTCTTGTTTTCTTTAGCACATATGTCATTTTCTGAGTTCTTATTGATTTTTAGTATTGTTCGTCGTGATGTCTGGGTAGCATGAATAATTTTTAGGTTTACGCTTGTAGATTCTGCTACATTGGCATGTGTTTTAATTTTTCATCTATAAGTAACACAACTTTACTTTTTTCCTCTGTATTTTCTCTTAGCTCTATCGTCCTTTTGAGGTAAACCCACGCATTTATTTGTTTTAAACTATTTTCTATAATTTCAGGATCTCCTGCTATGAACCATCGTTCCTTCAATGCACCCTTTTAGGTAATTTCTTCACCAACGCTAGGGTTCCAATTCCCTCTATTCGTATTTTGTTATTATTGCACTTAAATATTGGTGTGACATTGTTTATAGTTTGCGTGACTATATGTATAATCTCATGCCTCCCTTTTCCTACCTTGCAGGTGAGAGGTTCAGTTTTGGCTTCTGGCTTTATTTATGGTGGTCTGATGTTGGATACATGACAAATAACTTTCTTGGGGCTCTCCTTGCTCTAGGTTCCTGGGTTCTATAGCCTTTTTTTGGCTAAAAAATTCAAATGGTTAGGGATACAACTAGGGGTTCAAACTTGATATGTTCTTCATGTTTTAGGATTAAATCGTTGTATAATTTTCTGAATTAAACGGACTTTCGTATTTTCCCTTGATGGCCTATGCAATTTTTGAAGGAGTAACTAAAGGACTCCTTTTGTAGACTAGTTTTATGTTCTCATTATTCAAGAAGTGCAGAAATATTTCTTTTGGGTTGTCAACAAACTATGGGGACTCCCATTTTGGTTTCAGTATATAAGCTAGAACCCTTATAAACAATGTGTTACTGAAATAACAATTTTACCTTCTTTCCTTAATTAACGAATATTCTGTAGTTTATTAGTTTCCACATGTAAGGTTAATTTCATTATGTTTTCTATTAGTTGTATATATTGGGCATGTTGTACAAATTTGCAGATTAGATTCTTATTACTGTGTGAGTGTATTCGAATTTTATATATAGGTATATTTGTGCTTGAATTTTCCATTTATACTTCATAGTGGAATTGTTTACTTTTTTTTTTATGTCTAAGAGCACTGTATTACATCATACACAATGATATCGTAGTGCTTTATTTTTATGTTTTTATGGCTATACTCAATAACTTAAAAGGGAACATTGGTTCCCTAACGAGAACTAACCTATTTCCAATATTGTTACGAGCTCACCCAAAATAGACCATAACGATATTTGTTAAATCTGTCAGAAATATATCTCTTCTTTCTTAATGCTATCAACCCTCTTAATATTTAGAATTAGTTAACTTAACACATACAAGAATACATATAAATAAGAACTTTATTTCAAGCAATGACAAAGTTCAATCTTTCGTACTGCAAGCCAACTCTGTAATCAGTTATTTCGATTTCCTTTGGTTCAAACACAACAAGAACCTTCTATTATATTTCTTTAATTATGTTTCACATCCACCTTTAATACAATGAGAATCATGTAAATTATACCTGCATTTTTCTTCATTAATACTTTGTTTACACTCTAATTTTACAAATGTATTTGCCTACTTATGGAAAACCCTTCTTATATTTCAAGAAGAATGAACTTTGGTTTACAAAAATAGATACATCTAAATATCATATTTGTTTCAAATAAAAGATACTTATATGTCTTAGTTAGCTTTGCTAGAGAAATAGAACCAAAAGAGACTCCTTTAATCACCCAACCTATACGACTAGTAATTATGTCTAGGTCTTGCCCTAAGCCTCTTTAGTTTCTAGAGTATTTTAAGATACCAATTATTTTTGGACCTAAATACCTCTAGTCCAATCCAAAATTTTCATTTCAAGGTTTCCACCAATTGTGAAAAGCTTAAGAACACCCTTCAGTAGTACACTTTCTCACTTCATAATGTCCTATCATAGGTTTTTTCTTTTCCTTGTTTCCTCTTACTTCCCTCTCTAGCCACTCATGGCTTTCCCCAAATGAGATGTTTTATATTCAATCTCTCAAGGGGGAGGGAGTAATTGTCTAACTATCTAGAAACTCAGCATAAATTTAAAACTAATAAAAATAATAAATACAATTTTATAATCAAAGTTATTTTACCAACCTCTTCAAAATCTGAATTACCAATTCTTGCATAGTAAAAGGTAAATGAAGATTATTTACATGAGCAAGGGTGTTACATCTTCCCCCCCTTGAGAAAAAAATTGTCCTCGATGTTTGATCATGCACTTATAACATGTCAAGGTATGATTCTTGCCTCAAGCTTTCATCCTCCTTGCTAACCTCTTCTAGGCTAAAGTGACTCCACTGCACTTTAACCTAGGTGATAGCTCGCCTCTAAGCATTATTTCTCTTCGAACTAGAATACGTAGAGGCTCTACCAGGAACTCTCCTTTTGGTTCAACTTATTCCACATCAAAAATTATCATTCGTTTATGGATATTTCGTAAACATTATTAATTATCAAGGAAATATTATTTATTAATTATTTGCTTGCACCTCCTTCGAGTTAATAATATGTATAGACTGACATGTAGGCGTGTGATGAAAGTTGGTATGCAACAGGTCCAACTCTTTCTATAATTGTGAAGGGTCCATAATATCAAGGGGAAATTTTTTTACATCCCTTCCACTGTGAGGAGCTTTTCTCTGGTTTCACTCAAACATATATATGATCCCCTACCGTAAAATCCTTATAGTTCCTTTTCTTTTTTGTGTATGGTTTCTACCTATCTTGGGCAGCCTTCAAATTTTGTCAGACCTTTTTCACAATGAGCTCCATCTCTACTAACATATCATGTCCCAACATTAACTTATCTTCTCAAGTCCCACAGAGATTTGGGGAATGTATCCATCTCGTTTATTAGATACCCACATACTCGTTTATTAGATATCTAGGTAGTTATGCTGATATGAAACTAAGGATTTATTCCCTCCCACTTCTTGCATAAAATCAAGCTTAGATTAAGGTTATGTTCCAATAAGGACCTAAGATTAAGCTGAACAGAGAAATACCGCGTAGTTGAGCATCTTCCAACATGTATAACTTGTAACCCAAGGCATCCGCTGTCAAAGCCTACGAACAAAATAAGAAGTAGAATCAGGATAGGCTAGAAGGTTCGAGCAGAGTTGGAGCCCCCCTAGATATTGCTAGCTCCTATTTTAGGGATATGAAGTGTTACTTTCCCATTGATACTATCTTGAAGTTGAACATGGACTTTAAATGCACTTAAACATAAGTTTAATAATTTTAAATTGACACTCACTCAATAATTTTAAGTTAATGTTAGTGAAATTTATTTTTAGTGTTTTATGTTGAATTAAAATTATTTTTAAAATAAATATAAATTACTTTTAATATTTGAAAAATAGATAAATAAAAAACAAAACCATTGAAATATGAGATGATTAAGTAGAGTTATTATTAATAGCCATAAAAATAAAAATTACATATTGTTGAAGTTTAAATAACTCAGTGTAAGCTAAATTTATATATTTTATTTATATATATTTTTAAGTGAGAGAACAATATTATCCATACCAATACCATAATATTAAATAAAATTAAAAACGATTATATATATATATATATATATATATATATATATAATTATTTATAAATAATATATTTCAAATAAATATTTAAATCATATTATCTATACCAATACCATAATATTAAATGAAATTAAAAAATGATTAATTACACACACACACACACACATATATATATAATCTTAGAGCTCAATTTTATAATCTTTGTTGCAATATTGACCTTCCTAGCCTTTTAAGATGTCAAAATTATAGTGAGCTCGGGAGGCTTCTCTCCAAGCTTTTTGAGCATAGAATAAAATCTTAATCAAATTAAATAACTCTTTTCTTTAGGTCTGATCTCAAAGACGTTAAACACCATATATATATATATATATATATATATATATAATTTTTTTAAAATCAATTTAATAATTATTTATTTTATTATTATTTAAATAATAATAATAATTATTATTTTTAAATACTAGGAGGATGTCATGTTTTATTAGAGATAAATTCTAAAAAGAAATAATAAAATTTTATGACAAATTTAAAAGAGATAATAGAAATTTGTGAAAAATGTAATTATAAATGTAATTATAAGGAATATGAAGTATTACTTTCCAATAACTTTCAATTACATGCACTAACATGAAGTTTAACAGGCTTTAAATGCATGTAAACAAAATTTTAATAAATTTAAATTCACACTCCATTTTTGCCTTAATTTTAGATAAATTTATTTTTAGTGTTTTATGTTTAATCAAAATTATTTTTGATATATATCATTTTTAATATTTGAAGAAAAAAAAAAATCATTGGAATATGAGATGATTAAGTAGTGATATTATTAATAGCCTGATAAAATGATGTTGAAATATGAAATGGAACTAGAACTAAAAAGAAAATATTGTTGAAGTTTAAAGAGTTCACTGTAAGCTAAATTTACACTTTTTATTTTTATATCATTTTAGCCAGAGAATAATATTATCCATACCAATACCATAATATTAAACGGAATAAAAAATTATTATACATATATATATATATATATAATTTAAAATATAATTAGTACATATATGTCTTTTGCATTAATCACATCATTAGGATTTAGTTTACGTTTAGAACCAGCCCAATGTTGTCCATCCCGGGGACAAGGTGAAAAAGCCCAAGGATCTTCCTGAATAAATAGTGTCGATATATCATTGTGCAGAATAAGTCTCAGAAAAATAGCCATTTCAAAAAACTACTCGTTAAACTAGTGGTTTTAAAAAACTAGCCGTTAAAAAATTAGTTAATTAGTTATATATACAAATTTTATTTTCTTCCTTTTAATTAAATATAATAATAAAAGATTAAATTTCTTATTATTAAATGGTTATAAATATTAATAAATATTTCTAAAACAATTGATTAAATTTTTTAATTATTATTATTATTATTTTTATATAATCCAGAGGAATGAGGAGATGTAACTACTAGCAAACCTTTGGGGGCTATGAATTGTCGTCTTCCTAGCAGCCTGGATCAAAACAGGGGATTTGAACGTGGATCTTTCGAATTACAACAATTTCACATTTCTCAGAAAAATAATTGGGCTGCCCCTTGGAATTTTTTTAAAATTATTTATTAATAAATATTATTTTAATTAATATAATATATAAGAAACTATATACTATCATTATAAGATAATACCAAGGAGAATGAATAAAATAAAAAAAAAGGGGAGAAAAAAAAGGGTTAAAGGAAAAAACTCACAGACAAGGAAAAGAAGAAAGAAGAGAAATAAAACCCTAAAAAGACCAAAAGGAAAAAGAGACCTAGCAAATGGGAGAAAAATCATCTAGAAAGAGTTGGAGTCGAGCTCTTACTCAACTTCCAACCATCATCCCTATTGAGATTCTTAGCATTCCTTTCAATCTCAATGGCCTCCCTAAGCTTCCTATGAAGGAAGTGATCCACCCTAGCAATGAATTTGGAGTCCTCAATGCAAACATGGTGAAATCAATTTTTCACATGTTCAGCAAAAGTTGATGTGCGTGATCGCTTGTGTCTAATGTTTGATGCATGCTCTTGGATTCTCTGTCTAATGGATTGACTTGTTTCACCAATATAGGGAGTGTCAGAGGAACAAGGAACCATGTAAACACCTGTCATGTCCTTTGGGTCGATAGGGTCCTTGATAGATCCGAGATATTTTCTAATAGTATACAAAGGCTTGAATGAAGAGGAAACATTATTACTTCTAAGGACATGGGAAATTTTGTTCGTGGTCCCTTGGATAAAGAGGAGATGAACTTTGGATATATGATCAACTCGAAAAGATTTTCTTTTTAAACCTTTATAAGCTTTTTGGAAGGCCTTAAGGCCTTGATATCTACTCTACCCATTATTTTCAAAAACATCATGAATATGAGACTTATCTGACTCCAAGTGATTTTCATCAAATATTCTTATAGCACAGGTAGCAAGAGTGCAAAGAACACTAAATTTTTGAGCAGGAAAATGATGCGAACTAGCATGAAGATACTGTACCGTGTGAGTTTTCTTGCAAAAAACTTGGGGGGAAATGTAACCATCATCCATTCTAGAAAGAAGGATATCTAAGAAGGGTAAAAAACCATCCGCCTCTACTTCCATGGTGAATTTAATTAAGTCTAATTGGGAATTTGGGTCTCCGAGAAGCATATCTAATTTCTCATGATCATGGGGCCAAATAACAAAAATTTCATCTATAAACCTCTTCCACTTCCTAGGGAAAAATTGAGAAGAGGCCAAGGCATTCATTTCAAAATCTTACATGAATAAGTTAGTGATTATAGGGGAGAGAGGGGACCCCATTGCAACACCACAAGTTTTCTCATAGTACTCACCTTGTAAACTAAAGAAAGTTGAGGTGAGGCAGAGGCCAACTAATTTGGACATGTCCTAGTATGCGATTCACTTAAGAACATCAATTTCTTACTAGATGGGAATCTTAGTAAATAAGGAAACAATGTCAAATATTACGAAGAATTCCCTAGGTTCCAACCTGATGTCCCTCCATTCTCTGATAAAGGAAGCCAAGTCCTTAACTTAGGAGTCTGTGAGACCCACAAGGGTCTTAAGCTTTTGGGCTAAGAATTTTGCTAGATGATAAGAGGTACCACATATTATGTTAACAATAGGTCTTAAAGGGGCTCCAGATTTATGAATTTTCGGAAGAATATAAATCCTAGGGGTGAGGGGATTGCTCTCAATAAGCTTTATAGAGAGAGGATTAAGGGATGGATCTGACTTAATAGTGTGGGAAATCTCCTTAGAAATGGATTTAAATGGATTCCTTTTTAGCTTAATGTAACTACCACTATTTGAGAGATGGTCTACCATTTTGTTAACATAGTTAGGTTTATTCAAAATGAGAATGGCACCACCCTTATCAGCCTTGAGGATGACAATGCTAGGGTTTTCACTTAGGGTTTTAAGGCAAAAAACCTCATGTTTGCTCAATTTTAGTTTGGGAGGCCTGGCCCTCCTAAGAACAGCGAAACAATCTTGCCTAATAGTCTCCTTGACATTATCTAGAAGATCCTTAATGCCATACTCAATGCTACAAATAATGTCATCAAAGGGAATATTCTTCGGGGCAAGGGCAAAATTAACCATTTATTGAGGAGACTGAAAACATAAGAGTCAAAATTGAAATTAGAAAGGTTAATGACATTTTTCATAAAGGATAAATTATTAATATTAGATTTGTCAACCTTAACATTATTGTTACTATTAGCATTATTATTTTTATTATTAATGATGTCAATATTACTAATGTCATTACTATTACTAATTTTATTTAGAATATTTAAATTATTGTTATTATTAATCGATATATAATCCTTGTGAATATTACTGGGTTGAAACATGAAGCTGGGTTACACTTTTGTGAGAATCGGGGGTTGAAAATTTTTGTTGGCAATAGTTCGGCCGAACATTTTATAGATTTCGGCCGAACTTGTTTTTAAAGTTCGGCTGAACTCATGATTCTGTTTAGACTGACGGATTACTGACAGCACGGGCAAACATAATTTTTGTCGGAGATTGGAAAACCGGCAACTAAAGTTCGACCGAACTTTTTCATTTAAAATAGTTCGGCCGAACTATTGTCTATAAATAAATTGCCCCCGAAGTATAATGGTTTTACGATTTCATTGTTCCCGCGGTAGTGTCCCTGTGGCTATTGCACCTCGTCGCCACGCTGGTGTCCCTGTCGCCGCTGCTCCTCGTCACCGTTGCTGCTTGTCGCCGTGCTCTTCGTTCGTCGGGTATGTTCTCCTATCGGTCACTTTTTTTTATGTAAAGGAAAATGGACTAGTTATTTTCGCTTGGTATTCTTATATACAGGTTACTTACTAGTCTCTTTTCAAAACCATCGCATGTACTATCTTATTTTAGATGAACAATACTACTGTGAGTAGTTTTTGAATTTCGATTAGTACTATAATTTGTGAAGTAATTTGTGAAGTCAATGATTTTTTTTCATTTTTTCTTAATAGAGAAATCAATTTTTTATGATTCCTAACTTGTTTTACATTACAAACTTAGCCTTTCCCGTATGTTTGTTGAATATATTATCCCCATAATTATTTGTATTACAGTAGATCAATTTTTTTTTGTTGAATTTTTATGAATTTTAAAATAAAACAGAGACATAGCTTGATTTGGCCGCATCAATTTCCCACTGGAGAGAAATTTACGAAATTTCTTTGCAGGTTTTCTTTGAAGAAATTTATCGAATTTCTTTGCATCTTTTCCGTGAAAGTGATTTTTGACATATTTTTAAAGAGAGAAATAAGGTCATAAATCTCAAAAATCATACATTATCTATATGTGAATGTTGTGTTGCAGGTTAATTTGTGTGGTTGAAAATGAAGTTATGTGAAATTTTAAAATGTTCCTGGTCCTTTCCAATAATGTCAGGAATTTATATTTATATGTGACGCTGCAATTTGTTGATTAGTTGTATTCTGTGTAATTTTTTGATAAATTTCGACATGATTTTATGTGGATGCTGAAACACATTCAATTTTGTAGTGGAAATATGTAGTCTGTTAAAATTTCCATCACATTTTGTGTACAAATTTTAAAGATATTGTCAAAATTTAAATGTAAAGTGTTACAAGAAGAATATGGCATAATTTTATTCAAAATATTTGGAACTTTGAAAAAAATTCTCAAATATTGTGTCTGTGGCTCAAATAAGTAGAATATTTTAACTTGAAAAAGTGAAATCGTCCAAGCTCCAGGTGATAAGGATAAGTTTTTCTGCCAGCAATCTTGGGTCTATATAACCTTTTTGTTGTATCCAACAATGGTAGTTCCCATGTCATAGAGACTTACTATTGTGATCCTTACTCTAGACCTATGTTGTATGATTTACATTTGATTCATGCTAATTCAATTCCTAATCCATTTCTCTTGCAATTGTATCTGTGTGGTCTATCTTTGGCCCATGCAACTATTGTCTTTAACCACTACTATGAAAATTTTATCTTTTTACCTTCTCAAGTCTAGGGTCCATTCTCTTTATTATCATCCTACATTAGTTTTTTATGCATTCTCCTTTCATCTTTCTCTTTTTCCTTCTTCTTTCCATTAGTTTCTTTATGCATTCTCCTTCATATTTCTTTTTTTCCTTCTTCTTTCATGGAGTCTTATTCTTTATCATCCTTCATTTATCTGCTATATTCTACCTCATTTATCTGCTACATTCTACTTCATTTATTTTCTATATTCTACTTTGTCATGAAGTCAATCTCTTCATCATTCTTCATTCTTAATTAGTATTTCGTCATATATTGCACTTGCATAAATTCGATAATTCCACATTGGAACACAAACCATTTAAAAACATGAATCACCTCTTTATTCTCACAAATATTTTTAAGACTATTTTACCATGACTTTCAGTCCCTTGGTGAATTCTTTTCCATTGCATTTATTGGATTCGTTGCCTCAGCAACTGCCTAGTCTTATAACAAGTTCTTTGTCACTGTAATTCAATAACAACGTTTCCTACGTAGACACTTCTTTCAAACCTTTGTGTGATTTCCTTTTCTTATTAATATCTTCCACACCATGTCATCTGGCATTTCATAATCATTTTTATAGACTACAGTCAACACTTCGCTCTTTGATTTGGATGCCACACAAATTCAACTCACAAATTTTTCAAAAACAAATGAAATTCTTGTAATAATGGCATGCAATAAATCCCTCATTCCTTCTTGTTTAAACAAGCATGCTAGCTTGACTGCAAAGGAAACTGAAAAAAATTGTAACAAGAAGCTTAATAGGTAGCAACAAATCATATAATCCCTTGCGTCAATGCCACCACTTTTCTAAATAGTGCTACTTACTCTAGAACTTCTGATCTATGGTTTACTTTTGATCCATGCTAACTCAATTATTGATCCATTTATCTGGAAATTGTATCTATGTGGTATTCTTCGACGTATCTTTGCACCTATAAGAGGCAAATGCTAGTTTTATTTTGTATACCTATAATTCTTTCATATTTTAATTTTAGTTTTTTTTATCTCACTTTCTTTAATCCTGTCCACAATAATTAAAATAAAATAATAAAAAAATTAAAATAAAATAATAAAAGAAAAATTAATTTACTAGTAAAATTAAAATTTAATGTGAGAAGTTTATATATAGAGATAATAAAAATGTAAAGACAATTATATATATACAGAAATATCTAGGATCCAGATATATATCTAAAGAGTCCAAAAGCTCATTCAAGACCATATGTAATACATAGCCTCCTCATCTAATAAAAATTCACACCTTAACAAAATTGTTAGATCCTTTTAAAGAAAACATGTCATATAATCAACTTTCATCGAAATATATGATAAACTCAACCAAATTTTATGAAAAATAGTATACCATTTTTTACATTTCACATAATACAAATAGATAAATATTACTTAAGTATTGAACTATAAAGATTTAACCACCCATAGAGAGATGGCCAAGTGATTGAGACAGGGCATCATCACAATAAAAAACCAAGTACAAATTGTAGTAATCCTAGAATCATGCTTTACATAAGGTAAAAATGGGGGACTCATGACTTGTACTATAGATTAAAAAACATTTACCCTTACCAAAAAATATATGATAAAAATTTACAAACTACATAAGCTTAAGCTTAAGGGGATATAATCCTTCTTGCCTTCCATATAGATAATGAAAATGATTGTTCCAAGTCTCATGTTGCTTCTCATGTTATTTTATAAACCTTGATTGGAAAGAAAAATAGGAGGGCAGAAATGTAAATATAAAACATAATGAAACACAACGTAAGAAATAGAGAACATAATGAAACACACACATACATATCTCTAGACAATCAACACAATTATTTTCCTAGGAAATCCTTATGGGAGACTAGAAACCCTAAAAAGTAATGATGCTCTAGACTCCTTTTGCCCTAGGAAATCCTTATGGGAGAAAAACAACACTAAAATGTAAACATGCATTGAAACAACACACCATGATATTTCAAATTTAAAAATAATGGTTCGAGTCCTAGATAGCTTAGAATCCTATTTGTTTTCAAAATAAGGATGCACTCCCATTTGATTCTCATGATTAGGTTGTAATCATGAGGCTCTCGCTCAATAGTGGACCTTCCCAAAATCTTGTGACGTCTTGTCACAAACAAAACCATCAAACTGAAAACACATCATGCAAGAAACATAGCTCGCTGACATATCATTTTTCTCCTTCAAAGGAAAAAATTCACATCATGTGAATATCTCCATGTACTCTTACATATTGGTGTAAAAAACCATCAACCAAACACAAATTGACAAAACATGCCTCTTCAAACAATCGACTCAAGTCAAATAATAGAGCTCAGGTACAAATTTCCATATTTGTTGCATTTAAGTGTGTCGACGTAACTCTACTTTCAACATCTTGCTTCATGCAACATGCACCATACTTTGAATTTGCAAAGAAATTCATGAAACATCAAAATACATGCAAGGCCTTAATTAGATAAGAAATCTAACCATCTGTTAGCAAACCATTTCAATGGCGCATCTTTTAGCTGCACTTCATCATGCGAATCATCTTGACCCTCATCGATTATGGAATCCTCTTTTCCATTCTTGTCGAACTATCTCTTTCCACCACCTTCAAATGTTGTGGATGACTTGTTGGATACAAATTCCAACACTTGTCCACAAGGTGACCTTTCTTATGGCAATGAGTAATAAACAATTGCATCTTATTTTCAACATCATTTTCCTTGTCCAATGGGCCTTTGAATTTTTGCCTCATTTATTTAGAAAGTTTCAATGTGTATGGATGTCTTCTTCCAACATCTATAAACATTATGATTATTCAAACCACAACATATGCATTTATTTATATCACAACATCTGCACTTGTGTCCATACCTCTCACCACAGGGGCTTCACTCAATGAAGCTTTGACATATCGTGTGCGTTTGTGGCATATTAAACAATACCCTTAATTTCACTACATATTGGAAAATACCTTTGAAAATCACATTATTTAACCCCTACCAATACGAACCAAATACACCTTCCCAATTTAAAAAACCCCTCCTTTCCCATACTAAAGTATGTTCTTTTAAAACATGTTTTCTTGGTGATATGGGTGATTTAGAAATGATTGGTAGAGAAAAATTCATCATTTAATATGTACAATTTGTTTGGTTGAATCCACATGAAAAACAAGACTCCCAACCGTGAGAAGAGGAAATTACATCCTGTTTCTCCCCCCTAGCACAATTACCAGTCCAGTTAGAATTTAACAGCCCCAAACTGGATTTTACTCTCAAGTACTGGAACCTCTACAAATGTTCGAATTGGAAACATATGTTTTGCTTAGGTTTCTCCACTGGTTTTATGTCCAACTTGGATAACCTCCAACAACATCCTTCTTTTCATTTTTTATATCCCCTCTTGGATAACCATAATATCTTGAAATGGAACTAGCCAAGTCAAATATAGTATTGCAAATCCCTGATGATATCTTATGTAAATGGTTCATTCAATCATTATGTCCTTAGATAGTCAAGGATGTGTCCATGCTCAGGGATGTTGTTGAGGAACAAGCCATATTTGCTTCTCAAAAACTTTATTTGATATATTCTTAAAAAACCAAGTACAAATTGTAGTAATCCTAGAATCATGCTTTACATAAGGTAAAATTGGGGAACTCATGACTTGTACTATAGATAAAAAAAACATTTACCCTTACCAAAAAATATATGATAAAAATTGACAAACTATATAAGCCTAAGCTTAAGGGGATATAATCCTTCTTGCCTTCCATATAGATTTAATGATTTTACTCTCAGGTACTGTAACCTCTACAAATGTTTGACCTTGAAACATAGGTTTTCCTTAGGTTTCTCCACTGGTTCTATGTCCGACTTGGATAACCTACAACAACATCCTTCTTTTCATTTTTTATATCCCCTCTTGGATAACCATAATATCTTGAAATGGAGCTAGCCAACTCAAATATAGTATTGCAAATCCTTGGCTAAGTTAGATGAGGATTACATATGGTCTTCAATGAGCATTTGGACTCTTTAGATATATATCTAAAGAGTCCAAAAGCTCATTCAAGACCATATGTAATACATAGCCTCCTCTTTTAATATATAAAACTTTAATCCATGTGCTTAACCTTAACATTGACACAAATGGAATACAATTTTACTCACTGCTTTATGATAGAAAAATATGCAGATGAATATTGCCCACATATCCGAAGTGAAAAGGGATCTAGATTAAAAAGGGATGCTCCGGTCATCTATAAAATATAAATTAAAGAAGCATGACATATTAAAGTAATGTAAATTAGATATGCGTACCAATTATGTTCATATAACACAACAAATAGATGATTCAATCCAAATGTCACATAGAAGTCATATTTATCTCATGGGCCTTCAACTTAAATTATATATCTAGCATAATACATTAAGCTATAGGAGATAAATCAAAGAAGCATTTGAATGTAAATTAAAAATGTGTAATAATTATGTCCTCATTTAATATGTACAATATGTTTGGTTGAATCCACATGAAAAACAAGACTCCCAACCGTGAGAAGAAGAAATTACATCCTATTTCTCCCCCCTAGCACAATTACCAGTACAGTTAGAATTTAACAGCCCCAAACTAGATTTTACTCTTAGGTACTGGAACCTCTACAAAGGTTTGACCTAGAAACATAGGTTTTCCTTAGGTTTCTCCACTGGTTCTATGTCTGACTTGGATAACCTACAACAACATCCTTCTTTTCACTTTTTATATCCCCTCTTGGATAACCATAATATATTGAAATGGAGCTAGCCAACTCAAATATAGTATTGCAAATCCCTGGCTAAGTTAGATGAGGATTACATATATGGTCTTGAATGAGCATTTGGACTCTTTAGATATGCGCACCAATTATGTTCATATAACACAACAAATACATGATTCAATACAAATGTCACATATAAGTCATATTTATCTCATGGGCCTTCAACTTAAATTATATATCTAGCATTACATTAAGCTATAGGAGATAAATCAAAGAAGCATTTGAATGTAAATTAAACTTGTGTAATAATTATATGTCCTTTCTAGTTCAATAAATAGATAATAATTTGGCTCAACTATGCCTTGTAATCAACTATGCCTTGTACATGTTTTCCTTTAAACCTTTACTTTCATATAGCACATTTTCATAAAAAAATTATTTGTCAATTTTTTATTATATATTATGTTTTTTAATTAATTAATAACGGCCATTATTACTGAAAGGGATTTTACAAATTTATCTTTTATAAAATGAATTATGGGGGGCATATTGAGATGGTTATCTCACTTTTTACTGATTCTTCTAATATTCCTAGAATTTTATGAAAGAAAATATGAATTTGAACTGTTTGTATAAATTTAATGAGGATACATGAGTTGATTTGGAGAAGACCATCATCACTTATGTCTAGATTGAGACAGGGCATCATCACAATAAAAAAACAAGTACAAATTGTAGTAATCCTAGAATCATGCTTTACATATAAGGTAAAATTGGGGAACTCATGGCTTGTACTATAGATAAAAAACATTTACCCTTACCAAAAAATATATGATAAAAATTGACAAACTACATAAGTTTAAGGTTAAGGGTTTGATTGGAAATGTGTGAAGTTAGTATTACACACCCAATTGGACAACCTCGAGGAGAAAACATTTCTCCCACTTTATTTGTTGGCATAACCTAGTAAGTGTTATTCACTAGCATGTATTTTGTAAAGGCCTTTCAACCTAGTTCCCATTCAACTACATCCACCAAGTTGTAGAGGATTCCAAGCCTAATTTCATAAAAAGTAAGTTGGGGATGATCACATTGACTTGCTTGATGAAATGTCTATGAAGATTAACTACCTTGAACTATTTTTTTGCGTAGGGAAAGAGACACATTCCCATGTTTGAGCATGAAAACATTCTTTGATATTGTTAATGCGTCTAGTGTTTACTTCTACAAGTTCTATAGGCAGAGTCTGTAAAGGGCCAGATAGCCTCTGGATCTCATCTTTTATGAAAGGTGACATATCTAGTAAATGCCCCTACAGTCAATCTTTGGAATGGATCTAAATAGAAGTTCTTCATTTTAATATCCGTAAAACACAACAAATTTAAGGTAAACTATGTACATGTGTCATTTCTCCCACAAACTAAAGTGTATAAGTAGTAAATTTTATACCAAGTGTGCTCCCACCATGTAAAGCACAATTTGGTGAATTTATCATTTTTATAATATATTTTTCGATTAAATTTTGTTTCACACATGATCAATTATTGCTTTGAAAGTTGTGTTCTACATAATTTGTGTACAGTAAATTACAAATTGATTTTTTGAAATCTATTTTGTGAATGTCGACCAATAGATATATATCATGGAGGATGAAAGACGAAGATCAGCCGAATCCCATATGGAGGCTCAAGGATCGGAGGATGTTCACGGTATTTAAATATAATCTTAAATCTCCATACATGTGTGTACATATGGAATTGATTTTTTTATTAACTTTGTGAGTGAAATTAGTTGTTAATAAGTTTCATATTTTAATTTTTAGGAGGCAAGAGGAGAAGGGTTTCTACTCCATCCATGGAGCGTGGCCAAGGTTCAACTGGTCGAGGTATGAGTGGTAGCAAATTGTGGGAAGGGGGTGATATTTATTCCCCCGAAGGCCAATCAACGGCTGCTGGTTCTCAACAGGGTCACTGTGGGTCTGGTTCTCAGCAACGTCATTCTGTGGTTGGTTCTCAGCAGGGTCATGTTGGAGATGATGTTAACCAACAACATCAAGGTTGCCATCAATTTCAATATTTTTTCATTAAATTTGTACAACTTTTTTTACACGTGTTTTTTCTAATATACGAAATTTTATATATATTGATGCAAAGGTTGAAAATGTTCGAGCCAGTGGTCAAAATAGACGCAGGGCAGTGCGCTACATTGAAGAAGAAGGTTGTCAAGCCAACACAATTTATCCGTCTGAGATTATTGATATACCATGGGAAACGAACATGGCGGAATGCACCTTACAAAGGTGTCAAAGCCTTCATGCAAAATTTCAAAGAGATCTCGAGGCTTTGCCTCTACTTGCTGAGAGTAGACAAAGTCTTGAAATAGTTACACATTCATTGAGTGAAATGGTAAAAGTGTACAAAAATTTGGGGCCAACGACTGATTCATTTGTAGAACTAATGAGAAAGAGAAAAGAAACAGTGATAGGTCCTGATAAATGGCAGGACATAAAACAAAAAGTTTCAAGAGCAGATGCTAAGTCAATGTTTAATTATAAGGAAGGGCCAAAAAGAAAAATGTTGAAGGTGCAATATTTCAAGCACCCAGACAAAGCTGCTTATTTGTATGATCGACATCTTGTGGCCTTTGGAAGGCTTCCATGGAACAATGAAGTTCCTATTTATTTTGCACAGATGTTTTATGCAGAATTTTTTTTGGGTGTGAAACCCGACTATAATGACCTTCCTTCAGAATTTTTTGGCCCGGGGAGAGGTCGATTATGTCAACGTAAGGGCGCTAAGTGAGATGTGGAGTTGCCTCGCACTGAGCCGCCATTGGTGAGTCGACCGTTTCGAGTCGAAACTCTGCGATCAGAGTTGGATGTGACTTCCCAAATAAGTCGAGAAGCAAGAGATGTTATGATCGACAATGTTCAGAGCGGATTGAGTGGAGTCGATCTTTGTTTAAATCGACAAAGAGCACGTGAAAATGCACGTTCCAATTTTTTTTATCGTATAGATGAAGAGATTTACAACATGGATGTTGAAGATCTCCGAACATATGCAATAAATTGTCGCAATGGTCTGCAAGACCTAATTTTTCATGAGGAAGAGGGCACCGGAATGGTATGTGTTAGTGACCTTAGGGTTTGAAATTATTTTTACATATACATGTGTACAATTTTTAATAAATACATGTGTATGTACATGTATACATTTATTTGTATGTGTACATTAATCTAATTTAATGTATGATTATATGTTAAAACACCATTTGCAGTTCTCAGGCATGATGCGTGATGAAAATGTTAATATTACGTTCGGGACTTCCGGTTCAAACGATGCAGATGGGCTTGCCCATCATGATATGTTGGCACATGTATGTTAGTGTTTTTTAAGTGACTCTAAAATAAATATTTGTTGCCACACATGTACATGTATGTATATATATATATATAATTTGATAAAATGTTTTAACAGGTACCGATTCCGTCCGATGTTTTTGGGATGGCGATGCCTTCTTCTTCCTTAGGAGATATACCTTCTACTTCATTGGGAGATGAGCCACGAGTATGGACAATTTTTCACAAGTTTAAAATTTATGTTTAAAATATATATATATATATATATATTCTACGTCAAAAAGTTCCATTAAAAATTGAGATATATATTTTGAGATCTATATTTTGAGTTATTTAAAATTTTTTGAATTTAGGTTCCTATAGAAGATTTTTTTAATCCGGGGACTCTAGCGACGGAGATAGGAACATCCACAACATTTGAACAAGTTGTCTTTAGTTCCTTTTTTTAATATTATTGAAAATAAGTTTATATATGTACACGTGCATTTTCATTTGAAAGTTTTTAATATATATATATATATATATATGTGTGTGTGTGTGTGTGTGTGTATATATATATATAATTGTACATGTATATTGTACAGTTTACCACTACAGATGTTCCTATGGGAGAACTTGTTCATCAAATGGAGAGGGAACCTTGCGAGGTATTGCATGACTTTTTTGTTATATTTTGTTTTTTACATGAAGTTCTAGATATATATATTCTCATTCATTTTTAAAACTTCAAATTTTAATGTTCAAGTACATGTGCATTGTGTATGTAGGTTTCCTATTCACAGGATAGGGCGCGGACTGAGACCTAGACGCTAGATCCTCCATTTGATGGACATCATTTACAATAGATTTGATTTTAAAATTTAGATGGTTTTAAAATTTGTTAAACTTGATACAGTTTGATACTCAAGTGAGATTTACAATTTTTGGACATATTTTATTACATTGTTATTATATAATTTGTTTTATTTAATTTTTGGATGGTTTTAGTGCTTTTGGCATGTGAATGTGAAGTAATGTTGTCATCTGAACTACATTTGGTGCATGTGATATTTAATGTTAAATGTTTTTGTTGGATAGTTGAATTATAATTGGCATGGCATGTGAAGTTTTTACAACTCAAGTTTTGGATGGTTTCAATCTACATTTTTCATGTGATATTTAATGAACTTTAAATGTTTAATGTTTTAATGTTGAACAATATATAATCAAAAGGGTTTTAAAACTTAAATTTTTGGATGGTTTCAACCTACATTTGCACATGTGGTAAATTGAAATGTTACTTGTAACAAGACAATCCCCATTGATTTCATTGTATATATGTTGATTTTTGATTTGATATAATTGCATGTATGATGGTACATTACTTGTAAAGTCATTCGATTAATAGTGTTCATTGATTTCAGTGTAAGCGCAAAAAATTATTGACAATGTAGAACGATTTTTGTGTTATAATAATTAAACCAGTATCCAATGTTTACTACAATAGTTCGAGCTATTTAAATATTTAAATGGTTTATGATTTATGATTTTTACTTTCTTTTTAATATAATCGATACGGAAAGATGACAAAACTAATAAGGGTGACAATAAGAATAGAAGAAGAGAATAGTTTAAGATTGATCACAATAAATGCTATTTGTAATTGATTAAAGAATAGTTTAGTGCATTGGAATTCATTAAAGAATTGGTCATTGGAGCTGCTTCAAGCTAGGAGTGAGCGTTGTCACCAACCTACATTGAATATTTTACACTCCCTGGGGTGAATGATACTTTAAATTGATTGACAGTCTAAGACTTTCGAATTTTTCCGAATGCCAAATGATCTTACAAAGCTAGTAAATTTATAATATCCTAGTAGGTCATTCAGTGACAACTTTTACCAGAAACTTGAAACAACTTTGGCATGTGATATTTAATTTGTTAAATGTTTTTGTTGGATAGTTGAATTATAATTGGCATGGCATGTGAAGTTTTTAAAACTCGAGTTTTGGATGGTTTCAATCTACATTTTGCATGTGATATTTAATTAACTTTAAATGTTTAATGTTTTAATGTTGCACAATATATAATCAAAAGGGTTTTAAAACTTAAAGTTTTGGATGGTTTCAATCTACAACTTAAAGTTTTGGATGGTTTCAACTTACATTTGCACATGTGGTAAATTGAAATTATGTTACTTGTAACAAGACAATCCCCATTGATTTCATTGTATATGTTGATTTCTGATTTGATATAATTGCATGTATGATGGTACATTACTTGTAAAGTCATTGGATTAATAGTGTTCATTGATTTTAGTGTAAGCGCAAAAAATTATTGACAATGTAGAACAATTTTTGTGTTATAATAATTAAACCTAATAATATTGGAGAGCAAGAGAGATAAGGTATGGTGTTTACTACAAGAGTTCGAGCAGGTCATTCGGTGACAACTTTTACTGGAAACTTGAAACAAAGAGAATCTATCTTTGGCTAGGACATCATGTAAGATGCTTGACATAAACAGTAAAATTGTACTTAAAAGCTGAGATTCCGGCAAGTGGGGACAACCACTTGTTATCTCGTCCCTTGGAGGCTAGGCCATATGGGGACCGAATCTGACTTTACAAAATAAAGTGAAATAATTTGTACCATATGGTCGGAGAACATATACAGAACAATTAATTTC
Source organism: Pinus albicaulis (assembly GCA_034641835.2). Classification (NCBI taxonomy): domain Eukaryota; kingdom Viridiplantae; phylum Streptophyta; class Pinopsida; order Pinales; family Pinaceae; genus Pinus; species Pinus albicaulis. The sequence continues at coordinate 233,025 of JAXQQM020059479.1, read as the reverse complement.
ATTCTAGAATATATATATATATATATATATATATATATATATATATATATATATATATATATATATATATATATATATATATATATATATATATATATATATATATATCCAATACATATAATATTTTTCATCAATGCACATGTACAGAAAAACTACTTTCAGTTGATACTAGAGCACGTGCTTGTACCCAAACAATTTGTAACATGTGCAAACCACAAATAACATAAGCAACGAAATTTTTAGTTGAGTACTAGAAGTTCTAAAACATATTTAATCCAAAGATAAAAAATTGTTGGACACTTCACTCAAAAAAATTCTAATGGAATTCCATCCTCAATAATCCGTTCATGATCGAATTTTGACATTTTCCATTTCTTAATTTTTGATTTTTTCTTTGATTGAACTTCTATCAACTTTATGCATGCTGCAAACACCAAGTGACTATATTGACAACTTATGGAATCAAGTTCATAGTCTTCAAAGTAAACAAAGTCTCAACTTTGATGAGTTTGTCTGAAAGAATAACCTTTCAGTATAATAGACCCTCTGTCATATTGAAATCCGTGATCATTATAGTCTTGTAATAATTTACTTTTTCTGCTCAAAGGCAACGCATCAAATAATACTTCACATTTTCATCGTTGTCAATAGGTGCAATTACACAAAAATATCTCTCAGCACAATAAAATAAATTTAACATTTAATTATGCATATTTAAATTTATTTAGATCTTTAAATCATTAGAAAGTAATTCAAATGTTACCTTTCTCTAACAAGAATAGAAACTCGATCACCATCGGATGATATTGTAGTTTCCTCTGATTGCATTTCTTCAAACATTGCAACAGGCATTTTTTCCTTTGTATTTAGCTCTGTATGTTTCCAATCGTTCACATACATTTTGTTTTCACAAACGTCATTGGATTTTGTGTTGTATATGCAAACATCACAAAAACAAGAATATTTTCTTTTATCCAATGCAAACACATTTCTGGACTACTTTGTTTGAATTGAATGCAATTTTCGAGTCCCTTTTATTGTTTCAAAGTCACTTCCAATTGATCTATCTATGTCTCCGATTCCAATATGCCGGTAAAACCTTTATATGGAAAATTAGAAAAGAATTTGTAAATATGGGATATCAAAATACAATTAAAAATAATCATTGCATGATAAATGTACAATGTTTAAAATTAGATTACCAATATAAATTAAATTGAATGTACCTTCGCACTTCTCTTGATGGGTTAATCTCATGGCTTAGAGTAGTTTTGAACCATTGAACAACTTCTTCAGCATTCACAAGTCGGCGTGCAAAGTGGTTCATTTGATATCTTCGAAGTACTCATTTTATGCATGCTCCTGCACCGTCATGTTCTCCTTTTCCATGGCTAGTCTCAAATAAATTCCAACAATGTTTAATGCAGTTTTCTTATGAAGACAACACAACCAAAAAATGATCGCGCATTTGAATTGACCTCGCACATCCGTCCGACGACATTATCCAATGTTCATTGAATGTTATTCCATGATTTTTCAAGGAATCATAAATTTTTCCAGAACAATGTTGTACAAAATATGTATCATGTGTTCGATCATCACTAATATAAAAGTGATATTCTTTAATGACATGTCAATTTTCACTCGTGCTTTCTATATGATTGAAGTTTTGTTCAGCATGTCTATATAGAATACGGATGAGCATGAATACTTGGTAAGAATGATAGTATTCACTCTTAATTTCTTTTTGTGGAACAAATGTGTAGTTTTCTACAAAATCAATCACCGAAAAAAATGGTCCCTGGTGGAAAAAATTCACGATATTTTTTGAATTGCAAGTCTTTCCATCGAGCTCTATGGGAATGCTTGGTGTATTTGTAAATTTATGCCTCAAAATTTCTCAAAAAGTCTATCATAAAAATTTCGTCTTCCTGTAATTCAATTCTTTTAACATTATTTGAACGCTTAATCAATGTATGGATATATTCATATCTGTTCCATTTCACTTTCATGTTGACAATGACTCCATCATTTATATCAATACTATATTTGTTTTGTAAATTATCAAATTTCCACAATCATCGTATTTTTACCACCAACACATTTATTTTTGTAAAATAGTTCATCGTCTTCTTTCACATAGAATTTGAGATATGAATTCCTATTTAGATAGTGGAAGGAGGAGGTGAACTTTTCCATAATGTTCTACCGAAATCATGAATGTCATAATATAACTAAAATTCCACATGATAATGGCAACAACAAGTGTCGCGCACATGGGATAGGTTTTACATACCATGGTTTTTGTTGAACAAAAGCATTGAGTGAAACTTGAATTTGATGATTCTCTTCTTTGAACTTGTTGAATAACTCTATTTGAGTGCTTTCCAAGAGATGTTTTTCATGTTCTTCGTATTGATTTCGCGTTATTATTCTTCGCATCACATGTCTTGCAGTGGGTGAAACACGCGAATTATTCTTCCAATATTCATATATTATTTTCTTAACATTTTCTCCAAGTCTATCTTTGTATGGTTGCCTACAAATAGCTCTCCAACAAGTGATTTCATCATTTACATCTATTTGCAGTCGAAATTTTCGATGTTTGTGCAGAGTTTTTCGCGAGGTTCCGAGTGCTCGTGCCATAGATGTTATCAAATGATTCTCTTGAGTACTTGGTGAAACCATTGCCATCTGTATTCCTCTAAGTACATTTGAAACATCTTTATCTCTAGATCTCTTAATTGACTTTATAGCACTACTCATATTTTTTATCACCTCTTCCTTCATTTTTTTATCTTTGGTTGATTTTCGAATACCCAATAGTGTTGTCGCTTCTTTTAATTTCCTTGATGATAAGAGACCCTTCAACATTTGAGCTTGAACTGTCACCTCAGTTTTGAAAAACATTTCCAAAATTTTCTCGACACGATATCGTATAAAATAGTCAGGTTTTTTATCTCCATATGTGCGAGTGTCGACATTTTCCAACATCTCATTATCGATAGTGATTTCATCTGTACATATTCGAAAAAATAGTACATATTCAATAAATAACTAAATTAATAAATATGTCAATAAACATTAGGAAAATTTAACATATCAATAGATCAGTGAAGAGTTTATATTTACATACCCGATTCAATTTCATTATATGATTTTCTTCTTCTTCAATATTTTGAGGAGTATTCTTAGCCTATATATTAAACAAAAATATTTTTCAAACTAGTTCATCAAATAAAATTAAGCTTCACATTTTACATTGGGAAACTTTAAAAAATATATTAGCAGATCATAATATTTACATTTATATACTGCCCAATTTTGCTTCGAGGTTGATTTTTCTAATATTTGAGAATCTTCAATTACAAGATATCATAAAATATTAAACTAGTTCATCAAATTAAAATTAAGCTTCATATTTTACATTAGGAAAATTTCAAATATATATCAATAGATCATGTAATATTTACATTTACATACCTGCTTCAATTTCTGCTTGAGGTTGATTTTCCTCTTCAATATTTGAGAGGGCTTCTAACTTTCTTTTGCGATATTGTCTCGTCTCTTCTCTACGTTCCTCAGGGTCTCTTTTTCAATCATATTTTCTCACACAAGTTCTTCGATTTCCCATGATAATAGGGTATGAGGTTCAAAAAATTTCCGTCAAAAAATTAGACAATAACTCAATTACAAAAAATATCACAAAAGATTTAATTTAAAAAAATCTTAAAAAAAAATTAGTGTAAATTTTTTGTAAAAAATACGTAATCCAATCCAAAACACACACTTTAAAAAACACAAAACATGTAATTCAACACAAAACACGTACATACCTCCAATAAAAATCACACCGCCTCCAAGAAATGTCTTCCAAAAAAATTCTTTAAATCCAAAATTGTAAAATCAATTTGCTTCCAAGAAATGCTCTTAAACCCAATTCTTTAAATCCAAACTTTGAAGAAAAGTTTTTGAGCAAAGAAGCTCAAAATATTTATTTCAACACAAAACACGTACAAACCTCCAAGAAAAATCACGCCGCCTCCAAAAAATGTCTTCCAAAAAAGTTCTTTAAACCCAAACTTTGAAGAAAAGTTTTTGAACCCAAACTAAGTCTTTGTAAAATGAAATGAATTTGTTATTAATATTATAATTATAATTATTATTTATGCTTAAATTATTATTTATATTGTGATTAATATTTTTATGGATATCTATATGGTTGAGAATATTACTCCTCGAGCATTGAAATCTAACCAAGGCCACGGCTTCATTATTCAATTGGACATCAGAACCGCAACATTCATTGAACTTTGGAAGGCTTTCAGTGTCAATGCTCACGAGGATGGCTTTCGGTGTCAAGGCTTTGGAATGGCTTGAACGCGAACATGGTCAATGCTCACAAGGATGGACTAATCACAAGAATGTAATGATCACTTGATGCCGAGGGGAGAGACTCTGAAGCTTCATAATTCAGTTGAAAAACGGAACAAAAACCTTTGGTGTTATTATTTGAACGCAAAACAGGGTCTATGCTATCAACAATGGACTTATCACCCAATTTTGAGGGGGCAGACTTTGATGCAGATAAAAATGCAGAAAAAGTTGGTGTATAGGTCCGCATAGAGGGAGATGCAACGTCTTCTACATGCTGCTTAAAAAATTTCGAGTCCATGAATGAGGTCTGATTACCGATCAACGAGTTTGAATAAGTGGACGAGCACATAACTCTTACTCTATCAAAGAGGAATGCATGATCCTGAATAGAGCATGTTAGACAATGATGTATCTATACTATTTATTCAGAAATATTTTTGAGCTTTTTCACCCTATATTAGCTGGTTCCAAATGTCCAACAAATCTTAATGCTATGATTAATTTGAAATGCATCTATTCACTTTATGGATCACAAAAGCCTTAGATCTAATATAATTAATATATCAATAAGAATAAAATATTTTATAAATATTTGTAGTAGCATCAAAATATTTACTTTCTGATACATTTTATTTGAGTAAAATTAAACATTATTTTACATTGTTATTATTATTATTTTTAAAACGAAAAGATATTTTTAGATGCATTGCCATAACTATTTACATGCTTCAAATTTCTAGTTCCTTAATATATCTAGTGTATCAACACTTTAGAAAAATTCTAGACGCTAAAAGAGGACGCCAAAATAAACCAGAGAACTCATAAAAATATAACATATCTCCAACACCCCTATTGAGATGATTACCTAAAGGCGACATTAATTCTTCATTTCATCAGATCCGAAAGCCTACAACATATGAGGGATCTGCCATACTCATAAAAATTAAACCTAAGGAATGGCACATAGCATTAAAGAATAGTTACTTAAGGTATTTCGGTTGAATAAACATATTGAATGAGCCCCTCTGATCCCAATTAAAACATGTCATCACACGATACCATCTGTTCGGCTTGCAATGAATGAAGAATCGAAAAATAGACGTCGAGTACGGAAACCCTCCACATGAAGGAATCCACTTTCATTTTGTGTCATTTGGATGACACACTTTACTCTTCTCGAATCTAACAATCATTTCTTCACATTTAATGATTATGCTCCCATGGATTAAGGAGTGGTCACTATGATGGTTCACCCTTTTCACATAACACATAGGAATTAAATTAAGGAATGGGAAAAATATCCATGTGTTCATTATTAAGTTCTAATATTCCAATCCCAAGCATTGCCCCAAATGATTTGACATCTTCATTTTGGTTTTTAAGGATACCGAAGAAGAAAATATCTTTAAAATTTCTTATTTTCACTGTAATTATTTTCACCACGATTTGGGAGGAAGGATCTCTTTAGTATTTTTCTTTGGAGATCATCTTTATGACTATTATCAAATTCCTTAAAATTTTTAATTTTCTTATTCTTTTACTTATATTAATGTGTAGACGTTTCCATAATGTGATAAATTAAGTCTGATTATTTGTTACTGGATCTAGATCCCAAACAAATCTAAGCTATATTTTTTCTTAGGGGAAGAAGATAACCCCTCTTCCTCGTGCGACTCATTATTTTAAATTATTATTATTAATAATTATAAATATAATTAATATATAAATTAACATATATACATTTAAAAAAACATATAACAAGGTTTTTAATCATAAATGTTCACCCATATATTATCATACTTAATCTGTATAGAGGCTTTGTTACAATATCAAACACCAATACCATATTAGTACCACATGCCCAAAAAGCCAGAATTAATTTCATAAGACACTTTCTCATATTACTTTTTTTTTTAATTAATCAATTTAAATAAAAGGGAAAAAATTATCTAACTACTTCGGAGATAAATCTCAACCTCTGAGTTGTGAATACTACTAATAATATTCTATAATATTCTATTGAGGTTAATTCCCTACCATCCCCCTAATAATTATTAATAACTAAAATAAAATTATGGAAGCCCTATTCCGAAATAGACAACCATTACATTTTTTTCTAAGGTGAATTTCATTGCCTGTAAAAGTTGAAGATTACATTTGGAGTAAGAACTGTCTGTTCACACAAGTTTGGAAAGAATTGTAGGATCATCCTTTGCCTAGGTTAACAAATGGAGATTCAATATGTGTGGAGTTTTGGTGTGACAGCAAAAAACCAAGTAAAATATCCGGTTCTTTTTTGAGATCTGAAGCCAGCTATTGCTCGAAAAATATGAAAGCTCATAATCATTGGAGACTCAATGTTGGTGGTAAAACATGTAAGAAAATATGGGGAGCCCATGTTCTCAAACCTCTAGTGATTTCTCCAATGTACCACTCTTATAACTAGGAATAACCAGGAATTTTGGAAATAAAGAATGAAGAAATTATTCCTTTTCCATTTCCATGAATATAAGCATGAGAGTGTTTTATGGTCATCACCTTCGTCAACAAGGATGGTGGTGGTTTGAATCAAAATGCCACCATCAAATAATTTTGATGATGCACTCCTCGCAAGTTGATGACCATAAATATATTTAGAATGACAGAACCTCAAGTTTAGGTGGTGGAATGGCCCAATAGAGTGAACTATGTGGGATTTGGTGGATGGGAAAAATAATTAAAATATTCAGATATCCACAATTTATTGATAGTCAAAATACTTTAATATTCCAAACATTACTGAGAATTAAAGTTTAGTAAATATCCTAGAATTTAATGTTAACATAAAAATACCCAAAATATTCCAATAATCCAAAAATTTTGTACAATTCACATAACATTCAAAAATGTATGTATATTTGACATAAATATGACCCATAGGGTATAAGGAGGTATGTACCTTGGGAAGCACCATTCTTCCTATGATGCCTACATCAGTAGAATGAAGCCTTTTCTGTAATACTAAACAAAAGATATTTTGAGAGTTATATTGCAACACCCATCCATCATAGATATAGTAGGTAAACCATCCAATAGCATTATTTAATAGTATGAAAATAGTTATCTTTTTCCTTTTCTTTTGGAGTTTCGAGGATAAATACAAATATATTTATATATATTATATGCACATTGGATAACTTCATTATTTTAACTCTATGTTATTTCTATTATTAAGTGTATATGCTTTTTTTCATTAAAAAACATCCCCTCTTATGGGTACCATATCCTTTCCTAGAGAACTGGGTCACAGCTCTCACAATCACACCACCCTCCATAACTAGGGATTAATTTCGACCAATATTTTTCTTAATCTCCACCATCCAAGTATTAGGGCTCCAATCATATGGTGTAGGTTTTGATGAAATTATTAATGGTAACTGCTCCTACCTTCAGTTCCCTTTCGACATTGTTACTCTTCTCCTCTACCATAGTGGCTTTGCAACTGCCATGCCAAGGGTTTTTGTTCAATTTTCAACGATTTCCCATTGGTAAGTTAGTTCTTTGAAGCTATTTATTGTTTTACGTATGTCATTTTATGAGTTCTTATTGAGTTTCAGTATTTTTTGTGATGGTGTTTGAGTAGCAGGAAGAATTTTCAGGTTTAAGCTTGTAGATTCTCCTACATTGGCATGCGGCATAATTTTTCATCTATAAGTAACAAAAATTTATCTTTTTTCCTCTAAATTTTCTCTTAGCTCTGTTATCCTTTTGAGGTAAACCCACACATTTATTTATGTTTAACTCTTTTCTCTAATGTCATGATCTCCTGTTATGCACCATCGTTCCTTCAACACAACCTCTTAGAATTTCTTCACCAACGCTAGGGTTTCGATTCCCTCTCATGGTATTTTTTTATTATTGCACTTACATATTGGTGCGACATTGTTTATAGTTTGTGTGACTATGTGTATAATCTCATGCCTCTCTTGTTCTACCCTACAGGTGAGAGGTTCAATTCTAGCTTTTGGCTTTCTTATGGTGGTCTTATGCTTGATACGCGACAACTAACTTTCTTGGGGTTCTCCTTGCTCTAGGTTCCTGGGTTCTATACCCTTTCTTTGGCTCAAAAATTCAAATGGCTAGGGATACAAATAGGGGCTAAAACTTGATATGTTCTTCATGTTTTAGGATTAAAGCCTTGTATTATTTCCTGAATTAAAAAAACTTTCCTATTTTCCGTTGATGGCCTATGTAATTTCTGAAGGAGTAACTCAAGGAATCCTTTTGTAGACTAGTTTTACATTCTCATTATTCAATATTTGTATGTGTTCAAGAAGTGAAGAAATATTTATTTTGGTTTGTTTGCAAACTAAGGGGACTCCCATTTTGGTTTTAGTATAGAATTTGGAACTCTTATAAATAATGTCTTAGTGAATTAACAGTTTTACCTTCATTCCTTAATTAGCGAATTTTCTGTAGTTTATTAGTTTCCACATGCAAGGTTAAGTTCATTATGTTTTCTATTAGTTGTATATATTGGGCATGTCATAAAAATTTGAAAATTAGATTCTTATTACTATGTGAGCACATTTTAATTTTGTATATAGGTATATTTGTGCTTGAGTTTTACATTTATACTTCATAGTGGAATTTTTATACTTTTTTTTTTATGTCCAAGATCACTGTGTTTCATCATACACAATGATATAACAGTGATTTATTGTTATTTTTTTATGGTTATAATCAGTACCTTAAAAGGGAATGAATATGACCCGTTGGAGCCTATCCTATCTGTTTCAGGTACTTAAATACCTTCTTGGAGGAATAAGTATCATTCTCTGGGTGAAATTTTGGTTCCCCAATGAGAACCAACCTATTTCCAATACTATTACAGGCTCACCCAAAATAGACCATAACGATATTTGTTAAATCTTTCGGAAAAATACCTTTTATTTCTTAATGCTATCAACCTTCTTAATATTTATAATTAGTTACCTTAACACATACAAGAATACATATAAATAAGAACTTTATTCCAAGAAATGACAAAGTTCAATCTTTCGTAATGGAAACCAACTCTATAATCAATTATTTCAATTTCCTTTGTTTCAAACACAACGAGAACCTTCTATTATATTTCTTTAATTATGTTTCAAATCCACCTTTAATATAGTGAGAATCATGTAAATTATACTTGCATTTTTCTTCAACAATACTTTTTTTATACTAGAATTTTACAAATGTATTTTCCTACTTATGAAAAAACCCTTCTAATATTTCAAGAAGAATAAAATTTATTTTACATAAATAGATACATTTAAATATCATATTTGTTTCAAATAAAAGATACTTATATGTCTTAGTTAGCTCTACTAGAGAAATAGAACCAGAAAGATACTCCCTTAACCACCCAACTTATGCGACTAGCAATTACGTCTAGTTCTCCCTCTAAGCCTCTTTAGTTTCCAGAGTAGTTTAAGACAACAATTATTATGGGACCTCAATACCTCCAATCCAATCCATAATTTTTATTTTAGTTTTTCCACTGGTTGTGACAAGCTTAAGAACACCCTTCAGCAGTACACTTTCTCACTTCATAATGTCCTATCATAGGTTTCCTATTTTCCTTGTTTCCTCTTACTTCCCTCTCTAGCCACTCATGGCTTTTCCCCAACTGAGATGTTTTATTTTCAATCTCTCAAGGGGGAAGGGGTAATTGTCTAACTATCTAGAAACTCAACATAACTTTTAAACTAATAAAAATAATAAATAGAATTTTATATTCAAAGTTATCTTACCAACCTCTTCCAAATCTGAATTACCAATTATTGCATAGTAAAAGGTAAATGAAGATTATTTACATGAGCAAGGGTGTTACGTATTCCCCCCCTTGAGAAAAAATTTGTCCTTGATGTTTGATCGTGCCCTTATAACATGTTAGGGTATGATTATCGCTTCGAGCTTTCATCCTCCTCGCTGACCTCTTATGGGCTAAAGTGCCTCCACTGCACTTTAATCTAGGTGATATATCACCTCTATAGCATTGTTTCTCTTCGACCAATAATATGTAGAGGCTCTACCAGGAACTCTCCTTCTAGTTCAAATTAATCCACATCACAAATTATCGTTAGCTTATCGATATTTTGTAAACATCATTACTTTTCAAGGAAATATTATTTATTAATTCTTTACCTGCACCTCTTACTAGTGAATAATATGTCTAGACTCACATGTAGGTGTGTGATGCAAGTTGGTATGCAACATGTCCAACACTTTCTAGAATTTTTAAGGGTCCACAATATCGAGGGGATATTTTTTTATATCCCTTCCACTGCAAGGTGCTTTTCTTTGGTTTCACTCAAACATATACACAATACCTTACTAGAAACTCCTTATAATTCCTTTTTTATATGTGTATGATTTCTACCTATCTTGGGCATCCTTCAAATTTTGTCGGAAATTTTTCACAGTGAGCTTCATCTCTACTAACATATCATGTCCCAAGATTCGTGAATTTGAAATTTCTTAGAATATTATTTGCCCAAATTTTATAGTATAAAAATATTTTACCTTATAAATTGCTAAATTTTTATAGAGACATACAACATAATTATAAATATGAATATTTTTACAAAAGTATCGCCAATACTTTTACAATTTCCATATAAGGGACTAGTAATATTCGCCAAGATTTCTAAACTTTAGGATAGATTTCTATCCTTAAAATTTCCCCTAGAGATATCCCAATTAATGGGTATTATGCACCTACTTCCGTATAAGACTTCGAAATGGCTCATCTTCAACGATTCGTGATAACTATTATTTTATGTGAATTCCATTAACTGAAGGTACTCCTCCCATTTACTTGGTTACTACATCACATGCATTATTAACATATCTTCAAACACTTGGTTTACTCGCTTCGTCTTCCCATAGCTCTATGGGTGATATGTAGTGGTAAATTGAACCTGAGTGCCTAAACATGTAAAGAGAATTTTCTAGAATGTTGACTTGAATTTCACATCTCTTTTAGAGATCATAACCTTTGGAATCCTGTGTAGTCTAAGGATTTCGCACATAAATATATACGTAATTTACACATTTTTGTATGTAGATTGAACATGGATGAAATGGGCTACTTTATCTCATCAATAAGGTACAATTTAAATTCTACGTATTTCCTACCACAGCAAGTCAAACTAGCTCTTTCATCAAATCATCATGTATAAACATATCATATATGGTTAGATCAAACGAAACCATCATAAATTAGAATCATAAATCACATGTAACCATCATAAACAATATTCATAGATCATATGCATAATTAAAACAAAAATAAAATAATGATACATATCTTTCAATTAGTTCTTTGATTTTTCCTTTGTTCCTTATTCATTATGTACACACATTGAACCAATTTCCAAACCCGGAAAACACCGAGTGCCTTCTCTCCTCTTCAAACACATACACATACACATAATGTACATCAAAACACGTATACCCACACTTGGTGTATGTCACATACATCAATCAAGAAATTACTCAAATTTACTCAAAACAAAAAAAAAATTATCTATGGTCCACACGTTCGCTGATAGAGTACAGGCAGATTTAATATTCACTCTATGCTAATCACAGAACCTAATTTCAATACCACTCCCACGTAATTTACAACCTCACATTGCATATTATTAATGTATTTGGTTTACTCTAATGTTTATGGTGTGGTTATCAAACTTGGCGTATCTATTCTATAAACATACAACTCGTCCAAATACGTGGACGCATTTATGCTTGCCTTGGTGTTTTATTTCGTTTGCGTATTGGGTTGATACATGATCCTGAGGATATACCATACAGTGATCTGGTAATTAAATCCCACAATAATTATCTTTTCTCCTTTCGAGGGTATTAACTTCTTGACATACGGTGGAATGAACGTGGCAAACATTCGTCTCGCCAACTGCCGAAAGATGGTTTTATTGGAATTATGCGGATTGACAGCTACTCACAACTCGAGTTTCACAGAGTTATTGGAGGGAAAAAGAGACTGTAGACTCCTGCAAAGATTTTCGCTGGTTCAGTAGCTGTTTCAACCATGCATGGCGCGCCTGAGGATTGCCGCTGCCATAGGTTTTCTCGTCCAGATTGCAGCTTAAAGCTATGATCCTTTCTCTGGTAACTCCGTTATTCTCTTTCTGCTAGCTTCCTCAGATGATTATGGTTCAAATGTTAATTTCTTTCCTTCTCGGGTTGACAATGTGCTAGATGGGTAACTGCTATGGGGTTTATCTCGGCGCTAAGAGTGTGTGGGCGAGAAAGTTCAAGAAGGTAACCCATTCTGTTGTTATTTATTTACTATGGTGGAGTCTCTCCAGTCTTCTATTTGGTTTTTATCGATATAGGGTTATTCCGCAGGTTCTTCTAGATTTTCTTCTTACTCATGAACTCAATTCTCCTTGACAGTATTTCCAAACCGGTACCTACATACCTACAGGTGAGCTTTAATAAAAGAATTTGTATTCAGTTTTAACATGAATACCCTACGTTTTCTGAGTTATTTGTTTAATCTCCTTCATCACCCTACTGACCGTGTTGTTTCGTTTTCCATTTTAACAGGTTTATGGCCTTACTTTAAAGTGTACAATTTCCTGACTGGCCGTGTTCTCCTTTGCCAGGTACACCACGACACGCGTATACATTCATAGTTCTCTGCTAACAGCTCAACCCTTGCGGATTCTGCAAAGGGTTTCTCCTTTTCCTTAGGGCTCAGGATATTATCATAGCGTTCTGTGATAAGATAGTTTCTAGAGTGAAATGGGTTTACGCTACTACTGTGTTTCTACACTATTCTTTTCTTTGGCTGTAACATTGGTATACTATGTCGCTTTGATGGGTCGGGTCATGAGGGCGTTTAACTTCTGAACCTCCGATGCTCCGACACTATTTTACCAATGTATTTAAGTTCGTCTTTCGGTGGCTTTTGTAATCTTTTATAACATAAATTTTCCAAGACTGGTTAGGATTTCTTCCGGTTTTCTGTTATAATTTCTGTGCTCTATATTTCAATACGACCTATGGGTTTTGCATGGTGGTATTTCTTGCGCTGTTGGTGCAAGGAATCAATCTGGCAGTATTTAAATGCATTTTCATATGGTTAACCTTTTTCTTACAATGCCTTTCTCATCTAAATCTCTTCAGAGGGTTCGATAACATGATAGTATGGACAGTATGCTTCTTACTGTTGCACTGGGATGATAATTTCAGCGTTTAAGTTTTATTTCCACCATGCATGCACTTTTAAACTTTCTTTTTCCAGTTAATAGTTAAGATACAGGTGCTTAATGGACCAGTGATCGATATTCATACGGCTATACACGTTTTGTTTGCTCTGCATGCTTATATGTTTACCTAGATATTTATATACAGTGACCGGCCCACTATATCCTCACAATGGCCGTGTATAATTAGTTTCTAAAGAACAGGGGCGAGTTAGGGCTTCCAACCCAACCTCGGCTCCACAAGTTCAGTTTTGATTTACTTTCAACCCTGCAAAGTCTCAGTAGAATTTTCGGTTTTACCCTGCATCATTCCTACTTTTATTGAGTGAACATCCACTTCAACTACTACATTACATTCCTTTCTTTTATCAACGAAAGTGATTATCTATGGTTCGGTATCAGTTCTTACACCACAACTATCTAAAATAATACCTGTAAAGAACTCCTATTGTACTCTTCTTTACAACCCTAGAAAAAAACAGGATATACATTTTTCTTCATATTTCTGCTACTGTCTATGTCGATATTATTTCACATAATATAAAAGTTTAATTTCCACAGTAACACACTTCAGACTATTTAATTATTACTGTACAGATACCATAATAACATTCTCGCTTACAAATTATACTTACAGAAATCTTTCCAAGTCAATTTCTAAGTATTGGTAACATAGAACCTTAAATAACACTTATCTGGTAGGAAATAGTAGCCCTTAAACTGTGGTCTTCCCAACCATCAAGGGAGGAAATGACGTCCTCCTCTTGCCCCCTAGCTCCAGAATATCAGTCGGTGCCACGGGAACACAGAATAATCCTTCTGTTGTGACCTCTGGATGGCCAATCCAGCCACAGACAGACAATTCCGGGAATACGGTTTGCAGAAACTATTCTCCACTGGTCTTTCACCCAGCTCTAGAGATTACTGCAGTTTACCCTTTTTCCAGAAATTCACAGAACCCCTATCCCTCTCCTGGGATTTTCTTTTATCCCTGGAGGGTAGGTAACTATCTTCCAACTGTTCCCAACCACCTCTATTCTTAGAAACTTTACCAACAGTTTAAGAGATTCCATTTTCATTTTCTAACTCAGTAATTCAAAGTAAAATGGTGTTTTTGAGTTTCTTTTACCAAAATAAAGTGAACAAATAATAAAATAAACAAATTGTCTTTTCATCTTATTCATGCTAATTAACTCTTAATGAGGCTGTCACATCTTCCCCCCCTGGAAGTAACACCGTCCTCGGTGTTTGTAGCCCATCTCTGCAAAGAGTTCTGGGTAGGCTTCCTGCACAAACTTTTCATCCTCCCAAGTAGCTTTGTTAGGTCCAAAGTGCTTCCACTGCACCTTCACCTGGGCAACTACTCTTTTATGGAGTTCAATTTCCCTATGATCAAGTATACGTAGCGGCTCTACCAGAAATTCTTCGTCCAGTTCTACCTGAAAGGAAAACAACAGGATTACTAATCAGTAGATTTTTTTATTTTTTTTTAAATTCAATATTTCAGTTAGGACTTATTTCCATTCTATCTTCCTACCTGAATGTTTTGCCAATGAATTACATGTTTTTCATCATGCACATAACGCTTTAACAAGGACACATGGAACACATTGTGTACTTTAATATGACTAGGCAAAGCCAGCCTATAGGCTACTGGTCCCACCCTTTCCAGAATTTGGAAGGGTCCGCAGTAACGTGGGGCTAACTTGGCACAAGAAGTCCACCTTAAGGTACTTATTTTAGGCTTAATCCTGACATACACGTGGTCACCCACTTTGAATTCGCGATAAGATCTTTTCTTATCTGCAAATACCTTTTTTCGGTCCTGCGCGGCCTTCAAATTCTGCTTATTCTTTTTACTTCAGCTTCTAGCTCAGCCAACATTTCTGGTCCCAACATTAATTTTGTCTCCGGACTGCTCCAGTTAATTGGTGTATGACATTGTTGTCCATATAACGCTTCGAAGGGACTCATTTTTAGAGATTCCTGATATCCGTTGTTTTATGCAAACTCTACTAGGTGCAGGTAATCCTCCCATTTAGCTGGCTGCCACATTACATACATGCGCAGTATATCCTTCAAAACTTGGTTTACCCGTTCTGTCTGCCCATCCGTTTGAGGGTGATAGGTAGTACTGAAGTGTATCTGCGTACCTAAACCTTAAAACAAGGTTTTCCAAAATGCGGAGGTAAACTTAACATCTCGATCTGAAATTACGGTCTTAGGTATACCATGCAACCTAAAGATTTCCCTCATGAATATGTCTGCAATCTGCACTGTCTTGTAAGTGGATTGCACAGGTATGAAATGGGAAGATTTACTTAATCTGTCCACCAATACCATGATTGAATCATTCTGCTTCCTTGTTCGAGGTAAGCCCGTGATGAAATCTAAAGAGATCACTTCCCATTTCCATTCAGGAATGGGTATGGGCTGCAGTAGCCCTGCTGGGTGCCGATGCTCCACTTTAACCTGTTGGCATTCTAAACACTTGCTCAAATATTCTGCAATGTCTCTACACATACCTAGCCAATGATATATATTTCTAATTGCCGAAAGCATCTTTTGATAGCCAGGATCGCCAGCATAGTTGCTGCGATGGTACTCGTCCAGAATTAACTCCTTGAGACTTGCACGATTAGGAACATAGGTTTTTCCATGAAAAGTTAACATCTGTTCTTCATTGCTTCCATACTCGGATGGCTTACCTTGATCTTTATCCGTTTCCATCTACTGCCATAAAAACTTGTATTCTGGGTCCTTTTGTGCTTCTTCCCTTATTTGCTCCGATAGCTGGCTTACAGGTTGGTTGTAGTACATTGCATAAATCCCATGCAATTTCCTACTCAGGGCATCTACAACTCAGTTTTCTTTTCCTTTAACATGTTGTATGTCCATGTCGAATTCACTCAAAAAGGCATTCCACCTTGCTTGCCTAGAGTTCAAATTTGCCTACTTAAAATAGTTAGTCAAACTGCTATGGTCTGTTTTAAGTACGAACCTTTTGCCCAGTAGATAATTCCTCCACATTCGGAGAGCATGCACTACTGCTGTGAGTTCTAGATCATAAGCAGAGTACTTTTGTTCATGTTCTCTCAATTTTCTAGACTCATAGGCTATTACCTTGCCTTCTTGCGTTAATACTGCACCAACTCCCTCCTTACTGGCATCAGTACACACCACATAGTCTTTGCTGGGGTTAGCAACCTTCAGCACTGGTGTTGTAGTTTAGAGCTGTTTCAGCTTCTCAAAGCTGTTCTGACATTCATTCGTCCATTTCAAAGGTTTACCTTTCTTTTGTAAGGATGTAATAGGATAGGAAATCTTAGAAAACCCTTCGATGAACCGCCTGTAATATTCGGCCAGACCCATAAATGACCTGATATCTGCCACATTCTGTGGTACTTGCCATTCCATGATAGTTTTAATCTTTTCAGGGTCCACCGCTATTCCTTCAGCTGTCACAACATGACCTAAATACTGGATTTCTAATTTAAAGAAATCGCACTTGCTGAATTTAGCGTACAACTGATGCTTCCTCAGTATTTCCAATACTATTCTCAGATGCTCCTTATTTTCTTCCTTGCTCTTTGAGTAGATCAATATGTCGTCTATGAAGACCAGTACAAAGTGATCTAAAAACTAATGAAAAATGCCATTCATCATCCTCATAAGGGTTGCTGGTGCATTTGTCAATCCGAAGGGTAATACCACAAATTGATAATGCCCATATCTGGTGCGGAATGCTGTTTTGAAAAGATCCTCATCCTTGATTCGAATCTGATGATATCCAAACCTCAAATCTATTTTAGAGAATACTTTGGCACCTCTCACCTAATCAAATAAATCATCGATTCGAGGTAGAGGATATTTATTCTCAACTATCATCTTGTTGAGTTGTCGGTAGTCCATACACATACGTAAGGTTCCATCCTTCTTTTTAACAAAGAGGACTGGTGCTCCCCAAGGTGACACGCTTGGGCGAATATATCCTTTTTCTAACAACTCCTGCAACTGCATCTTTAACTCTGTTAATTCTGGTATACTCATTCTGTAAGGTGCTCTTGACACAGGAGTGGCTCCGGGTAGTAATTCAATGGTGAAATCAATATCTCTTTTAGGTGGCAACCCTGGAATGTTTTCTGGAAATACATCCAGGAATTCCTGTACTACAGGAATGTCTTTTATATCTGCAGCCTTTTCCTTAGATTTAGCATACCCTACTTGAATTGCGTACAACTGACATCCCTTTCGGATACACTTGCTCATCTCAGACGTTGTTATGGGGCGTAATTGCACAGGCTTTTTAATTCCTTTAATTTCCTTACGTGTACCATCTAGCGCTCTATAATAAATTGTCTTTTCCTTACAGTCCACTAAGGTACAGTGTTTTTCCATCCAGTCCATTCCTAGTAACACGTCATACGATCCCAATGGCAGAATGTTTAAGTCTACCTGCAACTGCTGTTCTGCAACTTTCAGTATACAATCAGCAATTTTTGCAGTCACTTTGTGTTTTGCTCCGGTGGCTAGTTGAACTAACCAGGAGTTTTTAAATTTTTGTTCTTTTAACTTACACATCTCCACTAGTTTAGGACTTACATAACTTAAACTAGCTCCAAGATCTACTAAAATCGAGACAGGTTTAGATAACATAGTACCTTCCAGTTCAATCATTATGGGTTGGAAGTTAGCCTGTCGATCCTCCAAGGCTGCGTTTATACGTGGTATGTTTCACGCCATGTCCCCTACTGTTGATGCCTCCTGCAAGTTTTCCATGGTTTCATTCTTTTTCCGTTGTGGGCAGTTCTTATAGTAGTGTGCTTCCCCACAGCCCCAACACTGTAGGGGAGGTTTAGAATTCTACCCCTGCTCTGGTTTTCTTGATGCTTCTATAGGTTTATCTTCAACTGGCCACTTGATCCTTTGATGGTTCCTGTTAAATTGTTTGCTGCCAGTGTTCCATCCTACCCCTTTAAAGTGGCTGCTTTTGCTGCTTTTAAAAGTAGAGGAATTCTTCTGATTTTTCTTGGGCTGCCAACCCTTTCCACCATCCCCTTTGGTCTTATACTGCTGGTAACACATGTGTGCTTTTCGGACAGCTTCATCCATCGTTTGGGGGTTAACAAACTCCATTCTTTCCCTCATGGGAGTAGGAAAACTACTCAGAAATCTCTGTAACTTTGCTTTTTCCTCTCTGAGGTAAGGTACATAGCGTAGCAGGGAAGTAAATTTCGTGTCATACTCATCCATGGTCATTTGGCCCAGCCTAAGATCATGGAATTCCTTGGCTTTATCATCATAAAATCTTTCTGTTAGATATTTATCTTTGAAGTACTACTGGAATAATTCCCATGTAATGTCCCGCTCCTCAATACTACGAACATTTTTTACCTCCTCCCACCACAGGGTGGCTTTCTCTCGTAGTTGGTATATAGCCAATCTGGCCTTCAGATTGCTGCTATACTCATATACCTGAAAATATTTATTGATGTTAATCAACCTTGCTTCAGTTGCTTCCTTCGCCTCACCATCAAACATTGGTGGCTTAATCTTCTGGAAACTGTCCTATGACTCTGCTACGCCTCTTATGATCCTGTCGTCAGAATGATTTTCTGATTCTACTTCATTGTTATTACGGTTTTTTCTCTTGTGAGAATAACTCTTTTCGGTCTTTCAGTGGTGTTATTTACGGGTTTCTTGGTCCTCACTTCGCTGGTAAGTTTTCTTTTCCACCTTTGGGTTGTCGCATTTCCTGATTTTGTTTTATCGATATACTACACGGGATCTTTTCACAGTCTTGCAACAATTTTTCATTGTCCTTCCGGACTCTCATCATTTCCTCATATGCTTCTTTGTACGGTGTTTAGCGAGAGAAAACGGTTGTTGGTGTTGTTCTTCCGACGATATGCTCGTTTTGATGTTGTTCCACAGTTAATTGGACCCACATCTCTGGGTCCCATAGCTTGTTGGACCTTGACAGCTTTTTGGTTGTGATTGAGACGCTATATGTTCCCTCATATTCTTTCCTCTTCTCGGTGCACTAATACACACACAGCTTTGTTAGTAGACCTTTAGGTGCCAGTGTAGTAACCGGCTCTGATACCACTTGTCACATTACATCAATCAAGAAAATTACTCAAATTTACTTAAACAAAAAAAAATTTACTCATGGATCACATGTTCGCCGATAGAGCATGTGCGTATTAAATAATTCACACCATGCAATTCACCAAATTTAAATTTAATCACCACTATTCACATATGGTAAACATTGAACTCAATTTCAATACCACTTCCACGTAATTTACAACCTCACATTGCATATTAATGTAATGGGATTACTCTAATGTTTACACATGTGGTTATCAACCTTTGGAGTACTTATTCACCATGTATACATCTCGTCTAAAGACGTGGACGCATTTATGCTCGCTTTGGTGTTTTTATTGCGTTTGTGTGTTGGGGTTGATACACAATCTCGAGGATATACCATACGGTGATTTGATAATTAAACTCTACAATAATATCTTCGCTCCTTTCGAGGATTAACTTCTTACATACGGTGGAATGAACGTGGCAAACATTCGTCTCGCCAAATGCCGAAGATCGGTTTTATTGGCATTTCCGGGAATGACAACAAGCCACCACTCGAGTTTCTCGTTATTGGAGGGAAATGAGACCGTAGACTCCTTCGCCACTACTGCTCCGTTGGTCGTTTCCTCCACGCATGGCGCGCCCGAGGGTGAAGCTCGCCATAGGTTTCTCATCCGTATTGTAGCTTAAAGCTATGCTCCTTCCCCTGCAATCGTTATTCCATTTATGCTAGCTTCCTTAGATGTTTAAGGTTCAACCCATAATTTCTTTTCCTTCTCGTTGCCGTTGTGCTCTCAAAAGTGTAACTACTATGGAGGCTTATCTCGGCGCTAAGGATGCACAAGGAAAGTTCCGTAAGGTAACCCATTTCCGTTGTTTTTATTTACTATAACGGAGTCTTCAGTATTCGTTTGGTTTTATCGATATAGAGTTATTCGGCGTGTGCTTATAGATTTTCTCCTTACTCATAAACTCACTTCTCCTCGACAGCACTCGAATCGGTTCCTACATACCTGTGAGCTTTAATAAAAGAATTTGTATTCATGGTTAACAATATTACTCTACGTTTTATGAGTTATATGTTTAATCTCCTTCGTCGCCCTACCGACCGTGTCAAGTTTCCCTTTTGCATTTTTACGTGTTTATGGCCTTACTCTTAAAAGACCTTCCATTTTTCTTTAAAGTGTACATTACTCCGACCGCCGTGTTCTCCTTTGCTAGGTACACTACTAACAAAGTGCGTATACGCTCATAGTTCTCTACTTAAAACTCAATCATGTGGTTTCAGCAAAGGGTTTCTCCTTTCTCTTAGGCTCCGTGGTATTATCACAGTTGCCTTCTGTGATAAGATAGTTTCTAGAGTGCACAGGGTTTACGCTACCACCGTGATTCCGCACTATGCCTTTCTATGGCCGTAGCATTTATATACTATGTCGCTTTGATGGGTCGTCGTGGGGGACGTTAACCCTTTAACCTCCGACGCACCGACACTATTCTACCAATGTACGTGTTTGTCTTCTTGGCCTTTGAAATCTATTTTGACATGAATTGCCAAGACTCGTTGAACCGGCTCGGACTCGTTATAATTTCCATGCTATATAATTCAATACGACCTATGGTTTTTGCATGTTGATCTTTCTTGCGCTCGCTGGAGCAAAGAATCAATCTACAAAAAGAGTGTAAATGTATTTTTTTTATATGGTTAACCTTTTTGTTTACAATGTCTGCCTCATCTAAATTTCTTTTAGAGTGTTTCGATAACATGATAGAATGGTCGTTGTGTTTCTTATCGTTGCACTATGATGGTAATTTCAACGTTTATGTTTTTCTTTCCTTAATGGCGTAGCTAAACTTTGTTTTTCCGCTTAATAGTTAATTATTGTGTGCTTAATGGCCAGTTATCAATTTTCATACGGCTATACACGTTTTGTTTACTCGATGCTTATATGTTTACCTAGATATTTAGATACGTTGACCGGCCCACTTACCCTCACGATGGCCGTGTTAAAGTTAGTTTCTAAAGGACAAAGTGAGTTAGGGCTTCCAACCTAGACCTGCCCACCCGCTCCGTTTTGGATTTACTTTCGACCCTGCTGTCCTTGCCACAGCACTTCTGCTTACTCCCCGTATCTTTTCTTACTTTATTGAGTGAATATCTACTTCAACCGCCGCATTACATTCCTTTATTTTATCGTTGTAAATGATTATCTATGGTTTGGTATCGCTCTTACACCTTGGCTATTTATAATAATACATGTAAGAACTCCCATTGTACTCTTCTTTACAATTCTAGAATAAAACATGATATACTTTTTTCCCCTCATATTTATGCTACCGTCCGTATCGAGATTAATTCACATAATGG
This sequence comes from Pinus albicaulis, assembly GCA_034641835.2. Classification (NCBI taxonomy): domain Eukaryota; kingdom Viridiplantae; phylum Streptophyta; class Pinopsida; order Pinales; family Pinaceae; genus Pinus; species Pinus albicaulis. Next base: position 210,924 of record JAXQQM020059479.1, on the reverse strand, counting down.
GAAAGCGACCCACAAGACATACTTCGACTATTTAATTAATATTGGGTTACAGGTACCATAATAACATTCTTGCTTACAAACTCGACTTACATAAATCTTTCCAAGTCAATTTCTAAATTTTAGTAATATAAACTTTAAATAAGACTTATTCGGTAGGAGATAATAGCTCTTAAACTCGTGGCCCTCCAACCATCAAGGGAGATAATGACGTCCTCCCCCTTGCCCCTCAGCTCCGGTATCAGTCGGTGCCACGGAACAAAGAATAACTTCCGTTGTGACCTCTCGGATGGCCAATCCACACAGATGCACACTCGGGGAAATACGGTTTGCGTAAACTAGTTCCACCTGTCTTTCACCCACTTCAGAGATTACCGAGACCACCTTTCCGTAACGAACCCCTATCCCTCTCCGGGATTTCCTTTTATCCCCGGAGGGTAGGTAACCGTCCCTTCAACCGTTCCCAACCACCTCATTCTTAGAAACTTACCAACAATTTAAGAGATTCCCTTTTCATTTTCTTAACTCAAGAATTCAAAGTAAAATGATGTTTTTGATTTTCTTTATCAAAAATAAATGAACAAATAATAAAATAAAACAAATTGTATTTTCAGTTATTCATACTAATTAACTCTTAATTAGATTGTCACACAAATAAAATAATTAAAAAAATAATCACTAGAATTACCATAATTACCTCATTTTAACAGAGAAAAACCACTTTCAAAGAAAAATAAGTCTAAATTAATTGACTTAACCAATCCTAAATTATAAAAACTTATAATACTAATAAAAATAAAAATAATGAGAAAATTAATTCATTACTTAGTTACTTATACTAAATTATCAAAAGAAAGACTAACACTTGTAACAAAACAAAACTATTTAAAGAAAAAAACACATTTACATGAATAACTTAAAATATAAAATATCCCGATTTACATCCCAAACAATAAAGAATAGTTTCTAGCAATAATGATCCTAAATTACTTAAATATATTTGGTCAAATTATTTATAAATAATCCATTTTCAGGGTACCAATACCCGTCCGAGTGGTAAACACCTCCTAAATTCATTCTTATTCATAGAGATCCTCATGGAAGTTTGTGCATAGTAGTTTGAAACACCTCCTAATTACATTCCTATTCATAGAGATCCCCTGTAAAGGTTCTAGATGAAGTCAGATGCCTTGTTCATGGTAGTTGAGGTAAGAAACATCATTTAGGTCTTAAGGTCAACCTTATTTTAGTCCTTAACTATTTTCAATGTTCTAAGATTAGTTTATGGTATGAAATACTTCCCAAAGCTGTAAAATTCCATCAAATTCCAAGATCTCTTATTTAATTGGTGTGTGATAGTTTGATGTCTTGTTCATACAGAAATTAAAACTTATTAAAGTTCAAGCTATTTTCTTTTCACCCTCGACTTTTAGTTGTTGTTCACCCTTTTGTCCGTTGTTGTCCTCCTCTTAGCCCCCCATTTTTTTTTTTCCTTTGATCCCTTTATCTCGATTTCTTTCTCTCTTTCATATTTTTAATAGATTATAATTAATTATTTTTTTTTTTTAATTATAATATTTAGCTATTATAATTTAGCTATTATATTATGATTTAACATATTAAAATTACTTATAAAGTAAGAAATAAGAATATTAAATTATATTAAAATTATATAATATAACTATTAATTAATTCACCTTAATTATATATATATATATATATATATATATATATAATTCTTTTTTTTTTCTTATTTTGTTTATTCTAGTCAAACTAGTAGTTATTTACAATGGCTAGTTGGAACATTTTTTTATTTATTTAAACCTGGTTCCTAGATCATATTTTTCATCTTATCCCGATTGATGAATCACATCATGGTTCTAAACGGGTCCACAATATATACTTAGATGTGATTATCACCTAAAGATTTTATGTACATTTTATGGATTACGTAAGTCAAATTCCTAATAATATCTCCAAAAAACCATATATGGCAATTGCAAGTCTAATTTAATGTTCTATCTCGGTCCATATTGTTTAAACTTATAATTTGATAAAAAATCCATACATTATAATTAATATAAAAACATTTTTATGACCTTATCAACACTATGTGTTACGCTTTACATTTCAAAGACAAAATGTTACAAACGATATTAAAAAATAAGAAATGTTTTAAACATCATATTTACACATCACTTACATAGATTATGGACAAACTTTGCTAATGAGATTTAGAATAAAAAATAATAGTTAAATATTTAATTTTCTTTAAATACAATAAGAAGAGATACCAAAGGCAAGTTGAGTGAAAAAGTGCAAGGAGTGAAAAAAATACAATTAATAAAGTTTATGGGTAAATTCACAATTAGTGAACTTGGTTAATAATCAAGATAAAGCCTTTTTTAGAAATGAAACAAACATTTTAAAGGCGATAATTTCTCAAACCTTGCTAATAAAATAGTTAACTTTAATCAAGCCATCACTAACATTAATGAGAAGTTGAGTGTATTAAAAATACTAACATAAATGAAAAGTTGAGTGTTCGGGCCTCCTTGTGTTGGACCTTAAACGTGGAAGAGGTGGATGGACTACAAATATGACTGAACTAGTATGTTGACATATTGCCTAGACCACATAATTAGGTAATATGATTTAACTAGTTTGTTGATATATTTCCTAGACCACATGAATTAGGTAATTGATGTATGGTCACCATCAATCCATGGATTATGTGATTCAACCACGTGTATCTACACATAGATTAACTTAATTATATATTTGTATGTTAATTATTGTATTTTTATTATAATATTATATGTTAATTAAAACATTTTTCTAAGTGTACTCCCACATATTTTTCTCCGACAATAGAATCTTCTTTCTCTCATTGTCATTTCTATTCAGCATATGCTTAACAATATGATTATCGAATACAAGTTTAGTTAGTTTTATTTTTAACAACGAACTTGAGTGGTGAGTAGTATTTTTAAAAGTTTGCCCAAAAGTTTTTAATATGGAATATAATATTTTTTTTGAATTTGATTGTGTAAGATATACTAATTTTTTTAATAGTGTATCACGTCAATAAAGATTTCTATAAACTCCTCGGAATAAATAAATGACTCATATATTTTCTATATATTATTCGAAATAAATAGTTGACTTACAAATTTGGATATATTCCTTGAATAAAAATTGACTTTTATTCAGAACTAAAGTTAATTATTCATTTTGCTCCCTATTCATTCGTTGACCACAATTTACATAAACTTAGTTTCAGTAACTTGCGTGCCATTACAATGAGCGACCATCTCTAATCTTGGTATAGCATACTCAATGTGGTTCAAACAAACTGGAGAAGGAATAGGACGTTTGAACAAAATCTCCATGTACATAGTAGGAGAGCATAAAATTTTAAAGCATACTTTAAGACATTGCATCTTTAATATATATATATATATATATATATATATATATATATATATATACTAAATTTCATATATATATAAAATCTCTACCAACTTTCTCATACATGAGTTTATTATTGGTGTGAAGAGATTTTGTGGTTGTTGTATCATTTTGTAACACCTCGTTTTATGAATTAAGTGGGAGAGATGAAAGACTTTTAGGATACATTAATATTTATTTTAATAGAATTGATTAACAATATCATATTCGTTAGTAGGATTTGAATTTAATTATAATAAAAGAAAAGATAAATGAATTTTTGGAGTAAAAGAAATTAATTGAATGGTAATTATTTTCACATCCGTAAGTAAAAATAGAGACAGGCCTAATAGTTACTTTTGGAAATCATATAATGAAAATCTAGAAGAAGAGAAAGGTCTGCTCATAAAGAGGTTAAGGGTTTAACAACTCCAAGTTGATTCAAAGTTGTCCAAAGTTTAGTAGGTTTTCTAGTGAGCTCTAGACCCCGAAAGTATATAGACTGATTTGGAAATGATATAGCCTATCTTCTCAATAAACACTGCCCCGCTGCATAAGGCTCGTCAGAAGGAGCACTGTGGGAGAGTAGAGAGTATGTGATTTTATTCAATGGTTGGGTGGACTATCGGGCCACATGAAAGACATTAGGATAAGTATAAAATAAATATTTATTTTTTGTTTTCCATGCATGATAGATTGGGAATGATACGTGATTTGAAAATAGTTTTAGTTTTTTTTTCTCACTATATTATGAAGAATGAGGAAGAGTATTATGATATCAGACAGTTAGAGAATAACTACTTAAAAAATGTAAACACAGAAGTGTGATTTGTAAAGAAAGAATGAGATAACATCATGAGTAAACTTAAAGCCCCAATATAGGAGAAATTCATTAGTTAAATGAGATAAAGGGAAATATTCTCTCAATGAGTATATTGTAAACTCCATATCACTTCCCAAACAAGGTAAATATATTTTCCGTCCAAACAACTTAGAAATATTCTTAAAGAATTACATGCGTAGAAAACAACTAAACAAAAATTTCGTAACTATAAGGGCACTAGGGTTTAGCACCGAGCTTTGTAAAGACAAGGCAAGGGTCGCAGTCCCCCGGCCGAGTTGCTGCCAAACGTCACTAAAAAAATGATTCAAGGCTTTACCATAGTGATTTCATCGTAACAAAAATTCTTCCGAATCCATAGTAGAGTAATAGGACCCTACAACATAAAGTATGCATGTCGACATTAAAGATAACGGTATATAACTAGAGTAAATGTAAATATTGACATATAAAACTTCCATATACAAAGATAAAAATAAGATAAAAACAAGGATTTCAGGAATCCATTTATAAAACTTGTATCCAAAAATAACATAATCAATGAGAAAAGTACCCACATGAAGGTTCTCAAAATTAACCGTAAAATATTCAAAAATTCAGAATTACATACAAACCCAAAACAAGTTAAACTCAAGTATGAATTGAAAGAACTCTCAGATAAGGGCTTAAGAGCTCCGTGTATACATAACCCCCATAATATAAAATAACAACTACTATTGGTAGATCATTACCACATGGGTAGACTTAAGCAATAATAAGTAATTCTATTAATATTCATGCCGTAACTTCAAACAAACATTATGGCCGGCATTGTTGAATCTTGAAGCACCCTATACACATAGAGGTTTGCCCTCAATCGACCATAGGAAAAACAAACTTATGCATATAAATGTGGGACCTGGAGAATTAGTTGGAGTTACTCGTAAGCTCGGCTAAGGAATGTAAACAAGAGCCGAGATCTCTCCGGAGGAATAATTTGTAAACCCATACCTAAAATAGAAGGAATTACACAATGAGTCAATTAAATAAAAAAACAATAATACCGAAGCAAAAAACTTGCAGGCATAAATCAAGAATGTAAAATGGTAGTAACGAAGAAATATTCCCTAGGGTTTTTAGATACAAAACTCTCGCTTTGTTCGCATCTTCATAAACCCGAACACCCATATGAAGTATTCCATAATAATAAACCCTCCATAGAAGAAATAGAAATACGTCATCGTCAATCTGGGAAAACACCAAACCTAAGTTTGGACTTAGAATAACCTAAATATATTGCAACAAGCTAACATAACAGAGAGAAACCATAAACAATAAAGACGAGCTCAATCAAGTGTGTTTCAAATGAGATGACACTTCCTATAGTAAATAAGCAATGACGTGGAGGGAGAAAGATGTTTACTCAGAATGGTATGGCGGATGCGGCATGGAAGATGGCCTTAACTCTTTATAAACTAGTAATCCCCATACCCACAGAGCCGTAGCCGATAAAATCAAGAAATTGCATAGCAGAATGAGAGCAAGACGACGAAGGAATGAGACAGAAAGTGTTCACACCAGGGAGTAGTTACCCCAACTACTCCGTAGGCCCTTAGATCCGTTGGATCTAGGGTTAAACACATCAATCTGGATGATATCTTTTCCAACCCAATATTTTTTAAGCCAGCTTGTACAACCATAGTAATAAAAGAGTGAGGTTCCTTTTGAAGAATTAAACTCAATCACATTCCAATTTCATAGTTAATAAGTGTCTACAACTCCGTATGAAATATCCTCCTAATCATATTAAATATCGAATGAAAACCCATTGTACCGAGTAATCAAGGTTTTGATCATATGTAACTAGAATGATGTTGAGTCGTGCTACTTCTGGATTTTATAAACATATAATTCCAAAGTCTTGAGTAAAGTATATGTCTCCAGTTTTAACGTTGATTTTTTTAAATGTTTACGTAATGAGGTATGTAATAATTGTACCTATAATGTAAAGGGAACCAAAGGTAAGTCTTTATACCTTATAGGTATATGAAGTAGATTTTATAAATAATATGAAGTTAATGCATATAAATTGTATTTAAAAATCATGCTATTATAAGGTGGGACTAGGATTATGTGGTTAGAGAATGTGTTGTAATAAGAACTTGTCATAAGAACATAGATGTAAAGATATTACAAGACGTGCCAAGTTTGACCTAGGTAATTTTTTTTTTTATTCGGGGTGAATTTTGTTTAATTCTATGGTTGTGATACAAAAGATCAAATAAAAGTTTACACATTGGGGCTGGGAGCAATAATGATAAAATGACAGCTACTTAGAAGCTAGGTTAAAACCAATATTGAAGGATGTAAATCCATCAACTGTGAAATTGCAAGTGAGAGGGACTATTCATCAAATGGATAGAAATATACAAAACCTATCCTTGCCCAATCATGAAGTCAACCCGTAAATGTGGGTGGAGTTAAGTGTAGACCAACACTTCAATAAAACCAAGAGGACAATCGGAGAGCAGCAATGCTAGACAAATATATTTGGATACAAGACAAAGCTTCGTATAGATATGACTCGAGTTCGAAGTGATAATGAGTAGTTAATGAGAGAACAAGAAAATATACTCAAGAGCCTCTCGGATAAGAAGGACCACCATTGCACAACCTAGTCTAGAAAGGACACCCACTTCGGGAGAAAGTGAGCAACAAAATATACATGATAACCTGTGAGGGAGTCAAACTCAATGGAGTAACAAGAGTAGAATTTATAACGAAGCCGATCCGGTAATATATCATATCATAAATAACTAAAGAAACATAAAGTGGAGTTAGAAGGGGAATTTCGTAAAATCAAACCCCGCATTCGATGGAGAAGCTAAGGAGATGGCGGAGGTCTAGATAATAAATACAGAATAAGTACTTCCAATTTTATGAATAAAACAACTCAAAGATCACCTAGCTATCTACCAATTGAGGGAAAAGGACAAATTATGGTTGGAGGAGGTGAAAATGTGTACTTGGAATCGAAGACCAAAACGTGACATGGGATGAGTTTCAACAATATTTTAAATATAAGTATTTAACTAAACGATTTTATGATAATAAATCAAGAGATTTTCATGATACGAAGTTGGGGGAAAATGTCTATGGATGAATTAGTCACAAAATTTACCTCTATTAAGATATGTAACATATTTAAGAGATGAAAAAGCGAAGGTAATAAATCTGCTTCTGAGCATCCTCTCCCCGCTCACATGAAAAAAAAAACAATCGAGTTTGTGAACCCCAAAACCATGGATGAAGTGATAAGGAAAGCTAGAATGCGCTATCATTAGTCTAAGGCTAAGGGGGGAATTGTAAAATCTGGCCACCTAAGAAAAAGATAGAAGGGCCTTTCAAGTTTTAAACTAACAGATCAGAATTATAAAAACATTGCAAAAATCGTGCAAATAAACAAATTGGGAGAAATCAAAGAAAAAAACAAAAAATGGGTAGCTGAAGAATGCCATACGCAGGCTTCTAGTAGGCCCGACCTTGGACAACCACAAAAACTCCCATTGTACGTCGGGGATGTATTAAGCACATTATTTCAAGAATTATCCTCACTGAGGAGAAACGAAGTGGCAGTCAACTCCGTAAGAGGCATCTACACCGGAGTCGTGCACACAACATACCCAGGATCAATGTCGCTCTATAAGATAGAAAAAGTGATTTTCAACCAACCATGATTGAACCGGAAGGTAAGCTTCAAATCTAATCAAGCTCATTTTGGTTGACCCCGAGCGCTTGAGCTATATAAACCCCAACATAGTGTAACATTGTAAATTGTAAAATCATAAATTAAGAGTCCATGGTTGGTTGAATTGGCTACGGGGACCAAAAGGGGAGTTAATTCCAAAGTCCCAAATTGTGAACTAGACATAGGGGATCATCACATAACTCAGAGTTGAACATACTACCTTTGGGTTCACATGATATTTTATTGGGTATGGACCTAAGTTAGAAAGACATTGTTCGTTAGTGGATTGTAAATATAAAGTTATCTACTTTAAATATTAAGATGGCACTCGACAAGAATTGCAAGGAATTAAGAAACCACTTCAGTTTACACCCGATTATAGCATCTCGCCGAGTAAATGCATTAGAAAATGACAGCTAAATTATAAAATTCAGGTGGGTTTCTCAAATTAAGATAAAACTCTCATGTTGGAAAATATTCCCCTTATACAAAAATTTATGTATGTGTTTCCAAGAGAGTATTCTAGGATTGCCACCAAGAGGAGATATTGATTTCACAATATAATTAGTACCGTAGCACAAATATCAAGAGCACCCCACAAAATGAGTGCAAACGAGTTGACAAAGTTAAAAATGTAGCTAGAAGAGTTAATGTATAAAGGATATATTCGGCCAAGTGCGTCTCCTTGGGGAGCACCGGTGTTGTTTATTAAGAAGAAGGATGGGACTATGCATATGTGTATGGATTACCGACATCTTAATAAGTTGACTCGTCAAAACAAATATCCATTCCCACGAACAAATGACTTGTTTGACCTAGTAAAAGGGGGCAACAATATTTTCAAAGATTGATTTAAGATTGGGATATCACCAAATATGGATTAAGGATGACGATATATCAAAAAAAAAAAATTTCACACCAATACTGGGCATTATGAATTTGTGATGTTACCATTCGAGTTAACTAACGCACCATCAACCTTCATGAAATTGATGCATGGTATATTTCACCCATTCTTGGATAAATTTGTTTCGAATTTTATAGATGATATACTGATCTACTCTAAAAATATGGAGGAATGTATGAACATTTACATGTAGTATTGAAGATGTTGTGAGAACATTAAATACACCAAATTTACCAAATGCTATTTTTACAAAGAGCAAATTCGTATCCTGGGACATGTGATATCACCGAAGGGATTTTAGCAGGACCCATAAAAGATAAAGGCGATCATGGAGTGGAAAGTCCCAAAAAATGTATGTGCATATGTTCGTTTATGGGGTTGGTGGGTTCTTATCGACGTTCATCAATTACTTCTCTAAAATAGCTTTTCCTATTACCTCCTCGCAATAGAAAGGAAAAAATTTTAAATGCATTCAAAACAATGCCAAAAATGCTTTCTTTGAAAAGTCAAGGAATTATTAACCACCGCCCGAGTATTGAAAGTGTATGTGATCCAAGCAAGGATTTTGAGGTATGCACCGATGCTTGCAAAGAAGGAGTTGGAGTAGTTTTGACCCAAGAAGGTAAAGTCATTGCATACAAATCCAAGAAGCTAAAGGGATCATGAAGAGAGGTATTATGTGTATGATTTAGAGCTAATGGCAATAGTGCATGCCTTTATGAAAAGTGAGGGCATTATTTACATCGGAGAAAATATTTTGTATTAAGAAAATACTATGGTAGTTTAACTATCAATTTTAAGAAAGTCAACATTTGAATGCTCGAAGAAGATGGAATGCATTCCTAAGTGAATTTGATTCTCGATATTCAACATGTAAAAGGAAAAGGAGAACCGTGTTGTCAAGTGCTTTGAGAAAAAAATTTTAGGTTATCTATGAACTCTCTATTTCAACCAGGAATCTAAGTTCCAAGGAATAGATTATGGAGGCAAAGAAGAATGGACCCCGAGTATCAATTCTTAACGCGCACGCAAGAGATGGAATCAAGGAGGAAAACAACTTTAATATGAGTTTAATGAAAAATAACTCCTATTTTACCGGTAAAAAAGATATTTATTCTAAATCAAATAAGCCTCAAAAAGTCGATCTTCTAGATGAATATCATAGGAGTTCCTATGTAGGACACCGCGAATATCGAAAATGTTGAACAACAACTAAAGACTATTTTCATATGGGAATGCGGGGAATAATATTGTCGGGTACTTGACCAAATGATTGAGTGCTAGCAAGTCAACTTAGAACATCAACACCTGTAACGTTGCTTCAAACTATTCTTGTATCCGATCGGAAGTGGAAGTCATATCCTTGACGACACGGGTTGCCAAGAAAAAAGAAGCACAATAACTCAATCATGGTGGTTGTAGAGAGACTAAAAAAGGTAGCTCATTTCATACCTAGTCACTCCACATATAAAATAATACAAATTACGGATATCTTCATGAAAGAGATTTTTAGATTACATGGTATCCCAAGGGTTGTTATCTTAGACCGAGATGTAAAATTTACATATGGCTTTTGGAAGACACTTCGCTTTACCGGGATGGGAACACAAATTCAGCTTTAGTATTGTGTATCACCCCAAACGAATGGGAAACCGCATTGTGGTAAACCAAGTTTTGGAGGATATGCTGTGCATGTAGGTGGATGCAACAAACTCTACCAAGTGGGAGGAGTACTTGGATTTAGGTGGAATTTCCGTATAACAATGGGTATCAAGAGTCCCTCAAAATGATTCCTTTTGAAGCATTGTACCGTAGACAATGTCGAACCCTTGTTACTTGGTGCGGTCCGAAAACCAAAATGCTTCTCGGACTCGATATGGCCAAAGAAATGGAGTGTGAGGTGAGGAATATTAGACAAAACTTGAGGTGAGCTCAAGACCGACAAAAAGTTTATGAAGATCGAAAAAGAACATTCGCGGGATTTTGTGGTGGTGACCACATATTTAAGAATTAAACCAAAGAGGAGAGCCTTGAGGTGAGAGTTCTTGTGATAAATTGCCCCCGGTATTGCAGACCATTCCAAATTTTGGAATGGATCGGGCCGATAGCTTATCGACCGGGTAATTACCCCTAAGGATATTATGGTACATAATGGCCCATGTATCGCTACCGAAATGATACATACATGACCATAAGCATGTGATACATTTAGCAAAATATAAAATGTAAGTCTCGATTGAATTATGATTTTAGACGAAGTAGTACTGTTTCCGAGCTAATTAAAGGTCATCTCGTGCTAATGCGCGTAGAACCAAATAGCGAGTTTGATAGAGCCTCGGCAGTATTCTCGATCGTAGAGAATAACTCTCCGAAGGTGAGTCATCCCCCGGTTATGGTATACGAATCACTTTAGCCTGTGAGAGGCCACCGCACTACATGGAAAAGACCTCAGTAGGAGTGCTATAAAGGAGGTTTTTAGTGTTACAAAATTGGCCAAAATTGTCAAAAAACATTGTATACAAACATCCGTTTATGATTACATAGGTTTCGTTAAGCTTTTAATGGAAATTAAACATAATTAAAAAACAAGCAATCGGAGGTTCTTTACGACAAAGTTTTTTCATCGGTGCGCTACTCTCTAGCTTTAAAGCACTAGTGCATACATTTATAAGGTGCCCCATGGCGTTGAAGGAGAGTGAATGCACTAGGTCAGTACATAAAACCAATCGGGCATACCGTTGGCAATACAACACATGAGACGTTCTAATTGGCCTTGGGATTTGTGTGGTGCCCATAGGTCATATCAACGCACCAAATAAGGGTAGACCATAGAAACACACCTGATGCTTAGTATCACAATAAATGCACCAAGATTTATAATTGTTATTGGTATTCGTATAGCCCCCATAGGTTGTACAAATGCACCCATGCTTATGCACATAAATGCCCCCTACAGCATAGTATCACACAAATGAACCGAGTTTTATAATTGGTATCGCCTCGTGCGCGTCTATGTCATTCAATGCAATAATCGGTGCGTATAGACACATAAACGACCGCAAAATGCAAAGATATTTTTTAATTGGTTTTGGTATTTGTGTGGTGCCCATAGGTCGTAGAAATGCATCTAAGGTACGTAAATGACACGCACCAGTTTTCATTTTGTATTTTTTAGAAACATCGACCTGTGACATTGCAATTATTGTGATTATTTTAAATTCATTTTTCATCAAAAGTCGACAAATCTTATAAAAATATTCATATTAATTAAATTTTTATTAATGCATTTGAATGTGATGTTTGGATTAATTTGTTATATCATATCATAATTATTGTGGTTTTTCAAAATTCATTATTCATCAAAAGTCGAAACATATATATCTTATAACAATATTCATATGAATTAAATTTTTATTAGTGCATTTTGAAGAACAACAATGGAGAACGCAATAGAATTAATTAAAACATATTTTATTTTATATATATATATATATATATATATATATATATATATATATATGAATAAGACAGTCTTTGTCATATAAAATGGAATAGTTATTGGTATCCCTTTGTCTTTCAATTGGGACACTATGTCCATTACATTAAACAAAATGTTTGATTTCACAGACATATTTCAAAAAATACAATGCCTTGCTTTGATATCAAAACATAGTGATCACCATTCTTCGCTTGAATTGCTGTCACTGCTATAGCTACTTCCATGACTTGGGTTACTTTTAGGAATGGTTTGTTCATGGTGTTGATTATTTTCTTCTTCTTCACCTTCCATCTACAAATATAAAAATAAATTGAAATGATTGTATATAAATTGATGAGAATAATGAAAATTGTAATATTAAATAATATACATCAATGTAAATCAAAAATAAAAATGATGTACCATAGCAACAATTGACTCATAAACTACACACATTCTTTCAAAAACATGTACCATGCCATCTTTCAAAATTTCATCTCTTGGCGCAGTTCCATACTCTGTTTCCTGCAAGTTTTATACCCCATAACAAATCATGTATTTAATATAAAATATTTTTTTCTCTATTAATTATAGAGGGAGCTAAGTAAAACAAGATCGATAGATGCTTACAAATTCCACAATTAATTTATGATATGCCAACATATACTCACAACCCATATTTAACCCAATTTCAATCAATTCGTCTGATGGTTCTTCTTTGTATGTTAGCACCTGTTTGAAGACATTCAATGATCATTTTTGTAAAACAACTTAAAAATGCGAAAATGAAATCTAGTTAAACTGTTATAACGAAGTAACAATTACTCACAAACTTAGATATCAACCCTTTTCTTCCTTGTTGTCCTATTTTATGTGTTGAATGGGTTCCATTTTCTTTTCTTTTTTCTGCAAGAAAATTCTTCGAAATTAATATTTAATGCTAAATTGTTTATTTATTCTACCTAATGATCGAAAAATTCAATGATTACATATTACATTTGAAGCACGTTGTTGTTGAGATGGCTCCTCCTGTGATGCAATTTTGTCCATTTATTTGACCATCTCCTTGTACACCTTTTTGAACATTCCTACTGGCATATTTCTGATATCATCTCGTTCATCGTTTGAGATTTTCATAGTCTTCCTGAAAATGTAACATGACGATAAAATATTTAATTTTTATATTGATATATGAAAAATAAATATAACAAAAGTGATATATATAAATAATTCTAGACAAACATTTAAAGGAAAATTACTTTTTCATTCCTTCTTTTTTGTTGTTGTACATTTTTTCTATTAAAATTATTACATGTCTCATTGACCAATTATGTGGAAACTCTTCCTGTAGTTTAGATAAAATTTGGTTCTTGGAATCATTGGATTGATTTTTATATTGTAAGTGGAAAGAACGTCTATACATTCATTCTACTAGATGCCTCAAACTTTTGTAAAAAAATTTCCCCCTTTCGTTAACTTCCAGCACCACTCCAGATGAGCTAAGGAGCAATTCATTTTCATTTGCATGTTCTATTTTTTTATTTTCTTAGAACAACATTCCTTTTCTAAGTTGTTGGTCCATGTAGAACATTAAACAGATGTGAATTAATAGAATGTTTGACACATGTTATCTAATAATTTTAAGTATATTATTAATAATAATTAAAAAAAGAAACTCATATTGGATCGATAGTATTTTTTCATTCACCTCATTCATCCTTTTGCAATTTTTCCATCAAGCTTTTACGCTCTTCTGGTCCTAGATCAGAAATAATTTTATCAATCTTCATCATTTTGTGGCTCTGCATGATACACAGTAAACAATAAATATTATTTAAACTTACATATAGTTCAAAAATAATATTTTTTATAAAGAATTTACAAAGAACTTTCCTTTTTTTATTTTCTTGATGTATTATCAGTATTTTGTTTACTTGATCTCTTGTCGGTCATTTATTTATCAATCTGAAACGTGTACCATATCATTCATTAATATAGTTATAAATAAAATGTCAACTTTTCGGGTAAAAAATAAATCTCACGACACCGGTGCACCTTTCATGATGTACGCACTGCCGCCGGTGCGTGGGAGTATTAAAAACGCACCACAAAACAGTCTAATATACCGTACGGTGCGTGGGGTATTATAAACACACTGCAAAAATAGTGTAATAAACCGTACGATGATATCATCGTAACATGGAGAACCGGTGCCCTATTTTAGATATGGCACACTAATTTAAAAAAATTGTTTTCAAATTTTTTATTACACAGTACTTGTGTGGTGCGCTAGGTTATGTAGGGCGCATCGTTAAAAAAATCTATTTTTTCCAAAAATTCACGCAATGGCCGAATGGATTGGGATCCAACTATGCAAGTCTTCATGTGGGTTGGATGTCAATCTAAAATGAAAAGCCCTAATTCTAAAATCACATAAACGGGGAGAAGAAAGGGCAAAAACAAAAAAATGAAGGGTTTAGGGTAAAAATGGATAAAACTGCAGAAAAAGTAAAAAAAATAATCACATTTAATCACGAGATGGTTTGAAATTTTATGATACAGGGTTTGAATCACCAGAGGTATGGTTTATAATTGTCTGAATACTTCTATTCAAATGTATTTCGCTACTACACAGTGCCCTCGTGCTCTCTTGCTCCACGTATGTCTCCTATAAATATCTAGCTGAAAATTTTAGAAAAAATAGTGAAATAATAAAAAGTGTTTAGTATTTAAAGAATTATTTTATGAAATTAGATTTTAAAAAATATTTTGCGACCCATTTTTCAATTTTCCACTTTTTTTTTACACTTAAAGAAAATAGAGTTGAGCTTTTTTAATTTGCATTTATTCGTCACCAGTGCGTCACTTAATAGCACCGCACCAGAGCATCTTTTTTTAACAACGACACTGGTGCAGTTATATGTATAGTAGCATCGATATGGGGTTAAAGCACCGAAACTAATTTTAGGTGTGTACACCAAAATTTAGTGAACTCCAACCATGGAAATTGAGAATTAGAATTTTGTTTATTCTTGAGAATTAGAATTCAAATTAAAATTGAAAATTAAAATTGGAAAAATTCTTGATGGAAATAGCTATTCCTCCAATGCATTTTGTTTATTGCAGGAGGTCCCCACTGATTATGTGGAGAGAATGCAATGTGAGGCGTGTGAAGATGCAATACTACAGGGCCCAAGTGGGCAATTGTGCCATGTGAACCTGTTATAATTGGCACTTAACTATTTGCAACCAATATGTTTTAGAATATAATCTGTAGATAGAGGGATGGCCTGCCAATAATTAGTACATGTAATCTGCAAAAGGGTAATGTTCTGGGAGCAAAGACAATGAGTCCTTCATTCTACATTTGTTAGTAGAAGACCGACTAGACAATGCATTTATTACATGTGCAGGCAATGGTTTCCCATAGAAAATGAGTATAGGGTTGACCAGAGGAAAGACATTGCAAAATAGGTTATTACATTAGCTTTCCCAATGGGAAACCGATTTGCAGGTGGAAATATGGTAGTTGCAGGTATCTATGCTTTCCTTCGCATAGAAATGGTCACTAGATTTCCATTTATAATACAGGCAGACCTTTTGCTGGTTTGATCCATAGGACCACAACTCAGGCAAGTTAGAGATGCTATTCAGGTTCAATTGAAATCCAAAGATGTGATTTTATGCGACGTTAGCTTTGCCGATAAAAGTTTATGCAAGCCAACTGAAGCTTGGACAATACTCCAAGCTGCTTTTAAATGCATTCTAGAGAATATTTCCCTTCATGGGACCTACCAGCATGATCAAAAACTTCAATTGATATTTATCTGTTGTCCTTAAGGGAATGTGAATCCTTCCCTCATGGTGCCTCTTGGCTTTATCAACTGCCTCGATTAATCTTTCTCTGCCATCAACTCTGCCCTCCATTTCTCCATCATGGGACCTATTAACCCTATCGTCGGCCTCAACTGAATGCTCTCTACCGGTCTCAACATGTACTCTTTTTCTCCTTTTCTACTTTATCGAGCTCTGTAGACGTCTTCATCCCTGTAAGCGTCTTTGTCTGTCTTTCTGTTTGAATCACTCATTTTCTCTGCTATAAAATTCTCAACCGAAATTCGAACTCTCATATTTTCAAACCATCATCTCCTTAGAAAAATTATTGTCCGCGATTCGAACCCTCCGCTGCTCCAATGCTACACTTTAGAGAACAACCCTGTTCCAGTGTGCACTATTTTATAGGTGCACCGGGGCGGTTTGTAAAATATAGGATTTTGTTTTGGCGTGGTGTTTTATGACGCACCGGTGCAAAAGAGTTGTGAAGCACCGACGCGTCTAAGTAATAAGACGTACCGGTGCGTGTTATGATTGTAAGCGCACTAGACTGTATAAAGTTCTTTCTTTTGTGTGTAAGATCATAATAAAATAATGATAATTCTAAAGTACATGAATTTATTTGCATTATTTTCTAAACTTTATTATGTTACAAAAATTCATATTATTCTAGATTTATTATTTTACAATTATTTACAAATTTTAATATTTAAATATTTTAATAAAATCATTTCACATTAATACAATTAAAATTTTGACATTAATACAATTAAGATTTTACAAATATTTTACATACAATTAGAATTAGAATTACAATTTTACAATTTCACATACAATTACGATTAGAATTAAATTACAATTTTAATTTTACATACAATTAAATTTTACAATTACAATCATTTCATAGTAATACAATTAAAATTTTACAAATATTTTACATACAACTAGAATTAGAATTAGAATTAGAATTACATTTACAATTACAATTCCAATTTTACAAATATTTTACATACAATTACAATTACAAATACAATTACAATTTTACAATTTGTCATATATACAATTACAATTAAAATTACAATTGCAATCATTTCACAATAAATGAAATATTACAATTACAATTAAATTTTTACATTAAATATTTTACATACAAGTACACTTAAAATTACAATTACAAATACAAATACAATTTTACAATTTTACACACAATTAAAATTTAAAGTTCAATTACAATCATGACATAATATCTAATAAATATCATGGTCATTTAATATTAAATTAATTAATAAACATGATGATCATGATAACCATAGTACAAACATCATGTTCGACTAAAAAACACATCCAAACATCAAATTAATATTATATATTAACATCATCACAACACAAACATAAAATATACATCTCATGTCAAATAACTCATGCTATCACATACACATATATCTCAAAGCTAAACATTAAATGAACATATCTAACATGACCTAACAATATACACATCATGATGATCACCAACATGCAAATTAAGTACAACTGCAACATGAACATAAAATACATGGACCATATATATATATATATATATATATATATATATATATATATATATATATAATGTTAAAAATATACAATTGTAATATAAATGTCATGGATCAGCTGGTGGTAGTACAACATCAATAGCAGTACTAGTGGAGGTATGTTTAGTCAATGGTGCAACCTCGACGGTTGATGGTCGAGCCTGCTCATGATCATGACTAGTACTGATGGATGGATCAGCTGGTGGTAGTACAACATTAATATAAGTAGTACTAGTGGAAGCCTGCTCAATCAATGGTGCAGCCTCAACGGTCGATGGTCCAACCTGCTCATGATCATGACTAGTATTGATGGATGCTATAGGCTGCTGACTGGACAGGGCTGATGGTTCAACCTCATCTCCATGATGACTGCTAGATGCTAGTGGAGCCTCATGCTCATCTAGTGTGACACGAGGTGAACGATCATGAGATGATGAGTCGCTGATTGCAGACTATCCATCACGTGTTGCGGCTCGACCATGCCTATAATGTGCAACAGTCCTCCTCAGTCACGTAACGGCTATCATAACTCCTACGACATGCCGCATTAGGGTGTACATGTCACGTGGCATGCATCTCCACATCCCTAATAGCCTATCATCGGCCTGTATGTCTTTGTAATGAGCGGGTCTGATGCCTACCTCAACAATCAATGCACTCAATTGGTCACCCAACTCCATCCTGTATCTAGTATCAAGTCGACCACGCCTAGCAAAAGGCGGTACCGGCACACTAGCAGGAGCATGTATCTCTACACCGACCTCCTGATCATGATCCTCGGCATCTGCCATGTCTTGATCGTCATCAGGATCCACACCTGAATCATGTGGAGGTTCTAGCATCTCATCGCCATCAAAAGAGCCAATGTCTACAAAATATATACAAGTACACAACAATAATTAGACAAATTTCATTACATAATTTAATAAAAACAAGTTAAAGAACATGTTAGAATAAATATAAATAAAATAGTAATATTACCTCTATCATCTGGCGGCTCAGCATCTGTGAAGAGGATGTTGGCACACCCTCACTAATCCAATCTAGCATAAGGACAAGGAACCACAATGAAGGGATGCAACTCGTCAACACTGGCTAGCAAGTCCAGTGCATCATGTGATATTATGGCTGGAAACATAGTCTCTCCCCTCTTGGGCATCATCTACCCCCACATGTGCATCCGGGCCTCCAACATCGGCCTACGAGGCTGCCGAACAAAATTAGGCCTCGTCTCTGGAAACCTCTCCAAAAATAAACAAAAAAGCTCTGAAGAAAAAGGGAAGATGACCCTCCCTTATGCATGAGCACGACATCTATCTAAGGCTGTACAGAACTACCGCAAATAAATGGCAGAGCACCTGACAAGTCGTGGCTCCTGTACTAAATAATCAACATAATATAGAAGCGGGAAACTAATGAGTTGCTCGTCACTAGTGTTGTGTGAAATGGTCAAAATGAGAATTGAGAGGCACTGCACTTCCTCTCTACCAAATGCACCAATACATAACTGGCCTCCAAGGACCTGAAACTATGAAGGAGACAATACATCTTCTCCCATGTATCTCTCGGAGTAAACTAACTGACTGCCTACTACATAACCAGCTGGAACCTCTAGGAACGAGGGAAAATCCACCCCTCTCCTCGATAGCCCTGTAATGAAATAAATATCCTCCTCAGTGGGTGTGTACCACTAGTCAGGACTAACCTGGAAAGCATGTTGTTGGGCATTCCACCTGTGGATAAAATGTCTGAAAAACACACGATGGGCCTTTAGGTAAGTAGCATCCTCATAGAACTTGAGGAGGCCTACCTACCTTAGGAGCCCCTGGGTATCTGTTGTAATAGGAAGAGGGTACGCATCTCTCTCCCTCTCTCATGCCTCCCACTGGCGAAGCATGTCATACTACTCCTCCTGTTGTTGATGTTGTTCCTCCTCTTCTCTCTAAATCATTGACATATTAGATAATTCTTTTTTATAAATTCAGACATGTATTTAGGAATATACATATATAATTTTTTTTGGAAAAAAAAACAGACCAGTCGGTGCACCACAAAAAACGATATGCACCGGTTCCGGTCCATTTTTTGTTTGTAGCACACTGGCGGCAGTGCCCCAGATGACATAAAACGCACCATATGTAGTGCACCTGAAATTTTTTCAAGCACCATTGACTATATATGGTGTCAAAAGAGTGGTGTAATGACTAAAATATACACCCTTGCGTGTATATTCGTGTCAGCACACCGAATTTTTGACAAATTACATAGTCAACGGTGCGGTCTTTTACCCGACAGCACCATTGACCCTGTCGGAATATCAAATGTGGTGCGTTGACAAATACCGAGGCAGATATTTCCATCAACGCACCGCGTTGCTATTCCCATGGTCAATGGTGTGACCGGCTAAATGACCACATCACACTTGTTTTTAATTTTAAAATAATGTGGGGTGCCTTTTTGTACCACCCCGGAACCAGTGTGGATACCGTTAGCACCGGTTGCGGTGCAGCCTGTAAATTTTACAGGTAGCATCGCTTACCTATGCGAGCTGAACGACTCGTCTGCACCGCGCGGCAAAAAATAAAAAATATTTTTAAATGGTTAATTTTAAGGTTATTTCAAATTTTAATTTGCTAAAAATCTTAATTATGGAAAAACAATAAAAATCCATGTACATTTCGCTGTTGAGGAGGCATATTGGTTGTAGAATTTGCAAAATAAAATTTGCCCACCGTTTTGCAAAATGCAAGCTAGAGATTGGTGGCCAATGCACAACAACATTGCGTGTAATGGGTGTAATGGGAGCACCAATGTTAATGCGTTTAGAGAAGGAGAAATTGCACTGGTGCTTCAAAGCTTTGGAGCACTAAGAAAAGTGAAAAATGCGGTTTTTTGGCCGTATTTTTTTTTTATATTTAACCCTGTTCTGGTGCGCGAGGTTTTATAGGTGCACCAATGCAGTTTCTTAAGACCACATCAGGCAGTTTCAGATTTGGTGCAGTGTTTTATGATGCACCGGGGTGGTTCCTCAACAACACACTGCGTTGTTTCTGTTTTGGCATGGTGTTTTATGATGCACTGGGGTGCAATAGTTGTGAAGCACCGGTGCTTTACAGTAATAGGACGCACCAGGCAGGTGTTTACGGAGTGCACAGTGTTCGGTGTGCCAATGTTTTGTGCAACCGGTGCTTCCTCTTGTAAAGCACACCGGTGATTGAGAACAGAAAAGTGAAAATGTGGTTTTTTGGCCGTAGTTGTTTTTTATTTAATCCTGTTCCGGTGCGCACGTTTTATAAGTGCACCGGTGATGTTCCATACGAATGCACCGGTCCATTTCTGTTTTGGCGCAGTGTTTTATGATGCACCGGCACAGAAGAATTGTGAAGCACCGGTGTGTTAGAGTAATAAGGCACACTGGGTAGGTGTGTACGGAACGCAGGGTGTCCGTTGCGCCAATGTTTTGTGCACACTGGTGCTTTCTTTTGTAGAGCGCAATGGTAATTAAGAGCTCTGGAGCACTGAAAAAAGTGAAAAATCTGGTTTTTTTGCCATAATTTATTTTTTATTTAACCCTTTTCTGGTGCACGTGGTTTATAGGCGTACCGGTGCTGTTTCTTATGAATGCACCGGTCAGTTTCAGTTTTGGCGCGTTGTTTTATGATGCACCGGCGCGAAAGAGTTGTGAAGCACTGATGCTCTATAGTAATACGATGCATCAAGCTGGTGTGTACAAACCGCACAGTGTCCATTGTGCCAATGTTTTGTGCGCACTTGTGATTTCTCTTGTAAGCAGCACCAGTGTGATGTTGGATGATAAGCGCACCGAGTGGAAAAAATCCAGAAAACCCTCCGCCTGCCAACCTCCTCTAGTAGCCTCCGCTAGAAATGGATGTATGGGGTATTTTTATAAGAGGTTCCTCATAAACATCCGCCAGAGGGTCTTTTCCTTGTAGTGCTGGGAGGATGAAAGTTTCATGCGGGAGACGTATCCATAACTGTTTCCAAAAAGTTAAGTAACACAAGAGACAGTGCTTTCCTTTGAGGGGCGGATGTAACACCCCGTTTTATGAATTAAGTAAGATGAAAAACTTTATGATACATTAATATTTATTTTAATAGAACTGACTAATGAATATGATTTTTGTTAGTAGGATTTGAATTTAATTATAATAAAATAAAATATGGATCATTTTGTGGAGTAAAAGGAATTAACTGAATGGTAATTGTTTCCAAGATCCCAGAGTAAAAATAGAGGCAGTTTTGAAAGTTACTTTCCCAGAAAAGGATATAATGAGAATATTGAAGAAGGGAAAGGGTTCTATTCAGAAAGAGGCTAAGGGTTAAATAACTGAAAGTTGATTAGGAGTTGTCCAGAGCTAGTAGAATTGTCGGTGGAGCTCTCGACCCTAATAAGTATAGATTGGATTTGGAAAATCGTGAGGCCTATCTTCTAAACAAACACTATATGGTGCATAAGGCTCTGGGAAGGTGCACGAGGGGAGCAGAGGATGTGGTTGCCTCTCTCATGGTTGGGTGGAACATCAGTTAACAGGACAGACATTGAGATAAGTATAAAATGAATATTTGATTTATCGTTTCTCTATGCATGACAGATTGGGAATGATACGAGATTTGAAAATAGTTTTAGTGTGTTTTTCTCACTATATTATCAAGAATGAGTATGAGTATTATCATATTGTATGCTAGGATAATAACTACTTTAAAAACTGTAACATATAAAGTGTGATTTTTAAAGCAAGAATGAGATAACATTGGGAGTAAACTTAAAGACCCACTACAGGAAAAATCCATTAGTTAAATGAGATAAAGGGAAAGATTCTATCAAAGAAGTAGACTGTAAACTTCATATCACTTCCAAATATAGGGTAGATATATTTTCTATCCAAACAACTTCAAAATATTCTTGAAGAATTACATGCAGTAAAAAACAACTGAATAGAGAAAATTTTGTGCAACTATAAGGGCACTGGGGTTTAGCTTCGAGCCCTGTATAGACAAGGCAAGTGTCACAGCCCACTAGCTGAGACACGGTTGCAAACATTGCTATTTTATAATATATTACCGAAGAAAAAATTATTCACAAGGTTTACCATAGCATTTCCTATAATGGAAATGTCTTCAGAATACATAGTAGAGTAATAGAATTCACAACATAAAGTATGCATGTCGACATAGAAGATAATTGTATCTAACTAAAGTAAACTTTAAGTATTGACATATAAAACTTCCATATACAAAGATAGAACAATATACAAACAAGGATTTCTGGAATCCGTTAATAAAAGTTGTATCGAGAAATAACATAATCAATGAGAAAAGTACCCACATCAAGGTTCTCAAAATTAGCCAGAAAATCTTCGAAACTTCCGAATTGCATAGAATTCCAAAACAAGTAACTCAATTCTGATTTGAAATAACTCGGTATAAGGGTTTAAGAGCCTGTGTATACATAACCCTCATAATATAACAGAAAAAATACTACAAAGAGACCGTCGCTAGAAGCACTGGTAGACTTAAGAAATAACAAAGTGACTCTATTAATATCCAGATCGAAGCTTCAACGAACGCTATGATGGCGCTGTCGAATCTTGAGGCACCCTGTACACATAGGGTTTTGCCCTTAGTCGACAATAGGAAAAGCAAACTTGTGCACATAAATGTTGTACTGGAGAATTAGTCAGGAGTTACTCATAAGCTCGACAGAGGAATGTAAGCGAGATTCAAGCTCTCTCTAGAGGAATAATTTGTAAACCCATACCTGAAATAGACGAAATTACACTGTGAGTCGATTAAATGAAAAACAATAATATCGAACCAAAAACAACTTGGAGAAGACACTGATAATGTAAAACGATAGTAATGAAGCAATATTACATAGGGGTTTTCGTGATATAGAGATCTTCTCTGTTCGCACATCTTCGTAAACCCGTACACCCATCTGGCGAGACCGAGCATAGTAGACCATCCACAGAAGAAAGAGAAATACGCTCACTATCAGCGGTGAAAGCACCAGACCTAAGTTTGGACTAAGAATAACCTAAATCTATTGCAACATGCTAAATATAATAGAGAGAAATCATAAAAAATAGAGATGAGCTCAATTGGAGAGGTTTCAAACAAGACGACCCTTCTTGCAGTAAATAAAAAACAGCGTGGAGTGAGGAGGATGTTTACCTGTGTAGAGTATGGCGGGTGTGGCATGGCGGACAACCTTTAACTTTCATAAACCAGTAACCTCATACCCACAGGAAGCCAAAACCAAGCAAATCAAGAACTTGGAGATTAGAACAACAACCAGCGCAACAAAGGAATGAGACAGAGTGTTCCTGCTGAGGTGAGTAGTTACCCTAACTACTCTAGAGGCCCTCAAATCTGTTCGTTGGATCTGGGGTTAAACACATCAATGAATGAGATATTGCAAACCCAAGATTTTTAACAGTTGAACAACCACATTAATAAAAGAGCGAGGTGTCTTTTCAAGAATTAAAACCGAATCACAGTCCAATCGCATAGTTAATAATTTTTTGCAATCCATATGAAATTTCCTCCGAATCATATTAAATATTGCATGAAAAACCACTGGAGTGAGCAATCAAGGTTCTGATCATATTTATGAGAAATAGTGTTGAGTTGTGGTACTTCCAGATTTTATAAACATATAATTCCAAAGTTTTGAGTAACGGATATGTATGCTTTAACGCTGCTTTATTTTAATGTTTAATGCGAAGGAGGTATGTAATAATTGGAACCCTAATGTAAAGGGAAACAAAGGTAATTCTATACCTTATACTTATAGCGGAAAGAGATTTTATATATAATATGAAGCTAATGCATATAAATTGTATTTATAAATCATAAATTATAAGGTGGGATTACGATTATTTGGTTAGAGAATGTGTTGTGTTGGGGTTCCCATGTTTTGGCCAGATTGGCAAGAACAAAAGATGAGACAACATCATAACCACTTTTGGGCCCTAGGATCTAGCCCTCCTGGACCCGGAGAGGGATCTCTCCAATAAAGCAAAGAATGATGTATCTTTGAGAGCTCAAGATGAGATGTTAGGCTAGGTATGAAGCACAAAGGGGGTTTTAAAATGATTTGGTTGAAGGGTTGCTGGGTTGGTTAGGAGATAATAGGCTAAGAAAGTAATGGGAGGGAAGGAACAAAGCAGCAGGAAGTTTCAGCTAAGAGGATAGGCCGAGAAAGTGCCATCCATTGGGCTATGGAGTCATGAAAGGAAATTACATGCAGCAACTAGCCAAGGCTTTCAAAGGGCAAGTCATCTACACTAAAGGATCTTTTAGGCAGATGGTGGAATGGAACATTAAGGAGAGAAAGTGGAAGAAGGAGAGGCACCCATTTTCTGTATATAGATCAGGTCAGAGGTCATTTAACTCCAGACTTGCTTGGACATACTCAAAGGCAGCTCTCAAAGGTAGACAAAGGGGCATCTTATAGATCAGACCAGAGGTCATTTAACTCCAGGTCTGCTTTAGCAACTCCAAGAGAAAACAGAGATAAGATTGACGAAGAAACATCCAAGCAGCAAACCCACAAGTTCATACATCAGCCAGCAGGCAATAACATCCACTGCACTGGTTAAACCACATGAATTCGCTCTTAGATAACACATAAAGCAGAAAACATTACAGGTAGGGAGAGCAGGAAACATAGGGCACCTAGCAAGGGTGAATCCTATGTTATACTTCTGTTGCCTACCAGAAGAACATGAAACAGTATGAAAATGTAATAAACAGAGTTAGGAAAAACATCACCAATAGTAATCGACCAGGATCCTGTGAAAAGTGCTTTGATTAATTGATGCAAAACCAGTCATGAACACTAAGCTCAATGGCTAATACAGTCCAGACTTTCTCCTCCCAGCCTATTACATACAACTACTCTGCTACTCCCTCCCACAACTGTTCTAACAGTCGGAATGAATCCCTCTAACAACAAATTTCCCAACAGCTGAACAACAACCTTTACAATGTGTTCTTCTGGATTCTTATAGGAAAAAATAGAGCAGAAGATGGTAGGTGAGGAATTAAATGAATAATTTACACTCAGAAGAGGAGGAAGGCTGCAACCCATTATGTTTTAAATCTGTGCAATTACTTCTGGTACTCTGGCTGCAAAACTACTGCCATTCTCTGTTGACTGGACAAAATGGTGAAATAATGATGCTAGGGTATCCATACTGTGTAAAAAATGCTTCTTGATGACGTAGGACTGCTGAAAGGGCGTAGATCTTCATTTGAGGAAAAATATAGACTGAAAAATGATGTGTAACGTGTCCTTTCATGGAGAACGCTCTGCTGATACGGAAAACCTGATAATATTATCTCTCTGTGCATAGGACCGTCCAAGAGATCCACGGGGTCTTCCAAATCATACTTTTGCGTTCTAAGTGTCCCTGTAGAAGCTTATGAGTCTTCCATTTCCTGCCTCGAGCTCTCTGCTGACCTTTTCTGTGAATTTCAAGCTTCAATGGTGCCAGAGGGTTGGTAGAGTTTTAAAATCTGCCCTTTGATGAATTAATGGCGCAAGAAACCCTCCAGACGCGTCCTGTAACATCAAGCTCTGAATATAACCTCTGCACCTGGTCTTCATTGATCCCTCTGTCACTGTGACAGAGATCGCGCATCATGGCGGTCATTTACTGTTGAAAACCCTACAACAACACAATATATGTGAAGAAAACAATGGATGGGCAATGGATGATGTGGATGGATTGAGGAGATGGCCATGCAGGAGTGATGGCGGTGAAAAATTGTAGGGGAAATGGTGAAGAATCGCTCTAGTAAGGTTGGCGGACGTTGCAGAATGAAAAATGCATGAAAAACATTACAAAACCATGAAAACGGGACGTTATATGTGTCGGAATGGTTGAATGGTACAGGATATGCACATGGGGCAACATGGCATACGGACAGCCAAGTGGATAGATGACGTGGGGACCCAGGCGACGGTGGAATGGTCAACGATGCATGGACCGATCTGGACCATCAGATCTCCAGAGAGATCGGTGGCGGAACGCGACGCACAGTGGGCCATGGGGGCGAGGGGCAGCAGGTTAAGCAGTGTGCGGCTTCGGTGAATGAGCGTCGTTGGATGAGGGCTCCAAGATCTGACGGCCTTCATTTATTCCGCTACCCTTCTATCATCCTAACAATAGCGCGTGAAATGAAAGTGGTTTCAGCTTCGTACAGGGGACGCGTGTTGATAGATGTGTGGAATCGCTGGGTTTCAGATGAATACCGCCAGTTCGCAGATGGTGGTGCGGAAAAACCATGTGGATTTGGAACAGTGCAAGCGGGGTGGGGACCATCGTTTCGGGCGCACTCCGCGCCGTTGGATTATACGTTAATTTGGACGACGGAGATTTACCGAAAAATCAAACCGGCGGCAAACCTTTAAAAACCCAAAAATGTGATTTACCAAAGGTTTTCTATGATTTTTGGGCGGAAAAAGGGTTGGAGGGGATAAGCACCTAACGGGTTTAGTGAGTGGTCCTGGCGCTGGGTTTTATGGAAGAAAAGGGGCGCGGGGCTATCAGAAGAAGGGCTAGGCCTGTTATAAGGTCGGAAGTGGGTTTTTGTGCCATTTTAATGTATTTTGAGGCCTAAGGAGGGTAACGATAGGGAGATGGAGGGGGGTTTTGGTGAAACAAGGGTAAGGGTAAGAATCAAAGGGGATTTTGGAGGGGTTAAGGGAGGAATTGGGCAGAAGACAAAGGGGAAACAGAGGTGACAATGTGGTGTTTTGCAGGGGTATGAGGGGAAATGTAGGCCTTTCAGGAGCATCATTTTGTAATCAGTGAGGCCTTAGATAGGAAATCAGCATAGGGGATTTATTAAGTCAAGACACTGAGAGAACTCAAGGATGATGTGTCTTTAGGGGAGATGCATTCCTTGAAGGTCTCCAAGATAACCTAGCCCCCAGCTTGCTTGTCAAGAATTTCATAGGGGGGCTAACAGTGGCTCCACATGGGGATGTCTTCTCCTTGGAGGAGGCAAGAAACCAGAAATGATCTTTGGAGTAGGCCAGTTGCCTGCTGCTTGGCACATCCCTTTCTTTGATCAGTTTCCACAATATGAACATGTTACATCAGCAGAGACATTCTTCCCAATCAGTATACCTACCCACACTACAATCCTAGCATTTTTTTTTCTTTCCTTAGGGTGCATTTGAGCTAGCAAACCCTTTACATCATTTTATTTGCAAACAAGAAAAAAAACCTATTCTACTTCTACCCTTATTTCTCTATGAGACCAGATTAGACTGTTGGTCTCACATGTTTCTCTACCTACACTACTACCTGCTAGGCTTAGACTGTGTAGCAGGTTTCTTCTCTACATTCTAAGACAGTAATTGAAACAACTAACTACCTGCTCATAGGCTGAGCTTTATTGAGCTTTTCCTACCTACCCTACTCTACTGAGATTTTTCCAAGACTAGCTTAAAAACACTGTCTTCTAATGTAACTTGTCCATCAAATGATCTCATGGCTAGTTCTTCTTGCTCAACTCCTTGAGCAGGCTAGATAGGCAGGGCAGCTCCCACCCTTTTGGTTCAATAACAACAGCCTCAAAAAATGTTCTCTCCATTTGCAACATGCTGCTCAAAAAGACCCTTGATCCTTCTTCAAGTATATGCAGGAAATGTGCATAAGGATCATGAAATGATACCTGGTTATGAATATCTAGCAAGCAGGATTCAACCAGGACTTCCTCTTCTTCCACTGGATCAAGGATAAAACTCTCTTGAAGAAGAGAATCTCCTTCATCTGCTTCACTTTCTGAACTAGAGGACTCATCATAGATTGTAGCAGTGTCCTCCTGGAGCTTCTATATATTTTGCTCTGAGGTACTGAGCTCTGTGAGAAGATCTGTGTATTCTTGAGCAGGGTTGTACTCCTTTGCTTCCTTTTTTTCAAGAGAAGGCTCCTTGCTTACATTTTTCTCAAGAATCTCTTCTTTTCTCTCCTCCTCGTCTTCTGAAAGGAAAGACTGCTGGTTTCCAATCTCACTGATGATTTGTGGTAGAGAAGAATGAAGATTCATAGAATCTTCATCTGCTATTATACTGTCATAGCTCTCCCCATCAGTATCATAGATAGGCTGACTGGTTTCATTACTTCTCCAGAGTTGTTGGTCTCGATCTTCCTCCCACGGATCTAAGGATGATGGTCCTGCAAGCTCAGCTTCTCTTTGAAAGCAATCATCATCAAACAGATCATAAAAAGGAAAATCATCACTGTAAGTAATGTCACCCTTCAAACTTATCGGATTCTCAGCAGGTCTTTCTTCATTCTAATCTACAGAGGAGTCCTATGAATCTGAATCATCAAACAGATAAGATGACTGAGCAAGAGTGTGTGTTCTATAGAATATTTCTGGGGTGGACTGCTGGTTTAATATCCACTCTATCTCTTCTCCTGTCAAAAGAGGGGTTTCCCTTTCATCAAGGACAGAAGCACAACAGTCCTTTTTCTCTTGTATTAGCTGATTTGGAGGCTGGATGTTTTCTTGAGCCTCATCTTCCACACCAGATTCTGCCTCTTTCATGTAGTTTTCTACTTCCTCAAGGCAACTTTCCTTATCAGCCTTTGCTAATAGGTCTTGATGTTCTTTGGTCAGCGTAACACAAGGCATAGGTAAGCAATCAAGAAGTTCCTGATCACTAACCTCCTCATCTTCTATAGATTCTTGAACATCATACATGTCTTGCTCATCTTCTCGGTCTTGATTTTGTTCTTGCTCTAAAAGATGCATAGGCTGCTCGAAATAGTCATCATCTGTATTCATATTAGTCATGTGCATATTTATCATTTCACCAAACATTTTTGTTAATTCAATTAATTGATCGCACAAAGCATCATACTTTGCATCGCTGTCCATGTTTGGATTCATGCTTTTGCAAAGAAGGCTACTGCTTCTCCTCAACCGGTTCAGTGTCCTTCACCAGTGCAGTCATTTTGTCTTTGGATCATAGGGAGTGTGGAGTTGCCAGGTGGATGGATTTGGACATTAGAAACAGACTGATGTCCACCATCAGCAATTAAAAGCCAATCTAAAGGCAAAGTGATCTCCTCCCCAGCGGAGTCGCCATTATGTTGGGGTTTCCATGTTTTGGCCAGATTGGCAAGACCAAAAGATGAGACAACATCAGAACCACTTTTGGGCCCTAGGATCTAGCCCTCCTGGACCCGGAGAGGGATCTCTCCAATAAAACAAAGAGTGATATGTCTTTGAAAGCTCAAGATGAGATGTTAGGCTAGGTATGAAGCACAAAGGGGGTTTTAAAATGATTTGGTTGAAGGGTTGTTGGGTTGGTTAGGAGATCATAGGCTGAGAAAGTAATGGGAGGGAAGGAACAAAGCAGCAGGAAGTTTTAGCTAAGAGGATAGGCCGAGAAAGTGCCATCCATTGGGCTATGGAGTCATGAAAGGAAATTACATGCAACAACTAGCTAAGGCTTTCAAAGGGCAATTCATCTACACTAAAGGATATTTTAGGCAGATGGTGGAATGGAACATTAAGGAGAGAAAGTGGAAGAAGGAGAGGCACCCATTTTCTGTCTATAGATCAGGTCAGAGGTCATTTAACTCCAGACCTGCTTGGACATACTCCAAGGCAACACTCAAAGGTAGACAAAGGGGCAGCTTATAGATCGGACCAAAGGTCATTTAACTCGAGGTCTGCCTTAGCAACTCCAAGGGAAAATAGAGATAAGATTGACTAAGAAACATCCAAGCAGCAAACCCACAAGTTCAAACATCAGCCAACAGGCAATAACATCCACTGCACTGGTTAAAACACATGAATTCGCTCTTAGATAACACATAAAGCAGAAAAAATTACACGTAGGGAGAGCAGGAAACATAGGGCACCTAGCAAGGGTGAATCCTATGTTATACTTATGTTGCCTACCAGAAGAACATGAAACAGTATGAAAATGTAATAAACAAAGTTAGGAAAAACATCACCAATAGTAATAGACCAGGATCCTGTGAAAAGTGCTTTGATTAATTGATGAAAAAATAGTCATGTACACTGAGCTCAATGGCTAATACAATCCAGACTTTCTCCTCCCAACCTATTACATACAACTACTCTGCTACTCCCTACCACAACTGTTCTAACAGTCGAAATGAATCCCTCTAACAGAAAATTTCCCAACAACTGAACAACAACCTTTACAATGTGTTCTTCTGGATTCTTATAGGAAAAAATAGAGCAGAAGATGGTAGGTGAAGAATTAAATGAAGAATTTACACTCAGAAGAGGAGGAAGGCCGCAACCCATTCTGCTTTAAATCTGTGCAATTACTTCTGGTACTCTGGCTGCAAAACTACTGCCATTCTCTGTTGACTGGACAAACTGGTGAAATAATGATGCTAGGGTATCCATACTATGTAACAAATGCTTCTTAATGATGTAGGACTGCTGAAAGGGCATAGATATTCATTTGAGGCACAATGTAGACTGAAAAATGATGTGTAACGTGTCCTTTCATGGAGAACGCTCTGCTGATACAGAAAACCTGATAATATTATCTCTCTGTGCATAGGACCGTCCAAGAGATCCACGGGGTCTTCCAAATCGTACTTTTGCATTCTAAAAGTCCCTGCAGAAGCTTATGAGTCTTCTATTTCCTACCTCGAGCTCTCTGTTGACCTTTTCTGTGAATTTCGAGCTTCAATGGCGCCGGAGGGTTGGTAGAGTTTTAAAATCTATCCTTTGATGAATTAATGGTGCAAGCAACCCTCCAGATGCTTCCTGTAACATCAAGCTCTGAATATAACCTCTGCACCTGGTCTTCATTGATCCCTCTGTCACTGTGACAGAGATCGCGCATCATGGCGGTCATTTACTGTTGAAAACCCTGCAACAACACAATATCTGTGAAGAAAACAATGGATGGGAAATGGATGATGTGGACGGATGGAGGAGATGGCCATGAAGGAGTGATGGAGGTGAAAAATTACAGGGGAAATGGTGAAGAATCGCTCTAGTAAGGTTGGCGGACGTTGTAGAATGAAAAACGCATGAAAAACATTACAAAACCACGAAAACGGGACGTTATATGTGTCAGAATGGTTGAATGGTACGGGATATGCACGTGGGGCGACGTGGCGGACGAATAGCCAAGTGGACAGATGACGTGGGGACCCAGGCGATGGTGGAATGGTCAACGATGCATGGACCGATCTGGACCGTCAGATCTCCAGAGAGATCGACGGTCGAACGCGATGCACAGTGGGCCATGGGGGCGAGGGGCAGCAGGTTAAGCAGTGTGCGGCTTCGGTGAATGAGCGTCGTTGGATGAGGGCTCCAAGATCTGACGGCCTTCATTTATTCCGCTACCCGTCTATCATCCGAATAATAGCGCGCGAAATGAAAGCGGTTTCAGGTTTGTACAGGGGACGCGTGTCGACAGACGTTTGGAATCGCTGGGTTTCGGATGAATACCGCCAGTTCGCAGATGGTGGTGCGGAAAAACCATGTGGATTTGGAACAGTGCAAGCGGGGTGGGGACCATCGTTTCGAGCGCACTCCGCGCCGTTGGATTATACGTTAATTTGGACGTCGAAGATTTACCGAAAAATCAAACCGGCGGCAAACCTTTAAAAACCCAAAAATGTGATTTACCAAAGGTTTTCTATGATTTTTGGGCGGAAAAAGGGTTGGAGGGGATAAGCGCCTAATGGGTTTAGCGAGTGCTCCTGGCGCTGGGTTTTATGGAAGAAAAGGGGCGCGGGGCTATCAGAAGAAGGGCTAGGCCTGTTATAAGGTCGGAAGTGGGTTTTTGTGCCATTTTAATCTATTTTGAGGCCTAAGGAGGGTAACGATAGGGAGATGGAGGGGGGGTTTGGTGAAACAAGGGTAAGGGTAAGAATAAAAGGGGATTTTGGAGGGGTTAAGGGAGGAATTGGGGAGAAGAAAAAGGGGAAATAGAGGTGACAATGTGGTGTTTTGCAGGGGTATGAGGGGCAATGTGGGCCTTTCAGGAGCATCATTTTGTAATCAGTGAGGCCTTAGATAGGAAATCAACAGAGGGGATTTATTAAGGCAAGACACTGAGAGACCTCAAGGATGATGTGTCTTCAGGGGAGATGCATTCCTTGAAGGTCTCCAAGATAACCTAGCCCCCAACTTGCTTGTCAAGAATTTCATAGGGGGGCTAACAGTGGCTCCACATGGGGATGTCTTCTCCTTGGAAGAGGCAAGAAACCAGAAATGATCTTTGGAGTAGGCCAGTTTCTTGCTGCTTGGCACTTCCCTTTCTTTGATCAGCTACCACAATATGAACATGTTACATCAGCAGAGACATTCTTCCCAATCAGTCTACCTACCCACACTACAATCCTAGCATTTTTTTTTTCTTTCCTTAGGGTGCATTTGAGCTAGCAAACCCTTTACATCATTTTATTTGAAAACAAGAAAACAAACCTATTCTACTTCTACCCTTATTGCTCCATGAGACCAGATTAGACTGTTGGTCTCACATGTTTCTCTACCTACACTACTACCTGCTAGGATTAGACTGTCTAGCAGGTTTCTTCTCTACATTATAAGACATAAATTGAAACAACTAACTACCTGCTCATAGGCTGAGCTTTATTGAGCTTTTCATACCTACCCTACTCTACTAAAATATTTACAAGTCTAGCTTACAAGCATTGTCTTCCAATGTAACCAATCCATCAAATGATCCCATGGCTGGTCCTCCCTGCTCAATTCCTTGAGCATGCTGGATAGGTAGGGCAGCTCCCACTCTTCTTGTTCCATAACAGCAGCCTTGAAAAATGTTCTCTCTATTTGCAACATGCTGCTCAAAAAGACCCTTGATCCTTCTTCAAGTATATCTAGGAAATGTGCATAAGGATCATGAAATGATACCTGGTTATGAATATCTAGCAAGCAGGATTCAACCAGGACTTCCTCTTCTTCCACTGGATCAAGGATAAAACTCTCTTGAAGAAGATAATCTCCTTCATCTGCTTCACTTTCTGAACTAGAGGACTCATCATAGATTGCAGCAGTGTCCTCCTAGAGCTCCGATATGTTCTGCTCTGATGTGCTGAGCTCAGTGAAGAGATCGATGTATTCTTGAGCAAGGTTTTGGTCCATTGCTTCCTCTTTTTCAAGAGAAAGCTCTTTGCTTAAATTCTGCTCCAGAATCTCTTCTTTTCTTTCCTCCTCATCTTCTGAAAAGACAAGCGGCTGGTTTCCAATCTCACTGATGATGTGTGGTAGAGCAGAATGAAGATTCATAGAATCTTCATCTGCTATTATACTGTCATAGCTCTCCCCATCAGTATCATAGATAGGCTGAATGGTTTTGTTACTTCTCTGGTGCCATTGGTCCTGATCTTCCTCCCACGGATCTAAGGATGATGGTCCTGCAAGCTCAGCTTCTCTTTGAAAGAAATCATCATCAAACGGATCATAAAAAGGAAAATCATAATTGTAAGTAATGTCACCCTCCAAACCTATCGGATTCTCAGCAGGTCTTTCTTCATTTTGATCCACAGAGGAGTCTTCTGAATCTGAATCATCAAACTCATAAGATGAATGGGCAAGAGTGCGTGTTCTATAGAAGGCCTCGGAGGTGGACTTTTGTTTTAATATCCGCTCTATCTCTTCTTCTGTAAAAATAAGGGTTTCCATTTCATCATGGACAAAAGCACAACAGTCCTCTTTCTTTTGTATTAGCTGATTTGGAGGCTGGATGTTTTCTTGAGCCTCATCTTCCACACCAGAATCTGCCTCTTCCATGTAGTCTTCTGCTTCCTCAAGGCAGCTTTCCTTATCAACCTTTGCTAATAAGTCCTGATGTTCTTTGGTCAGCATAACACAAGGCATAGGTAAGCAATCAGGTAGTTCCTGATCACTGACCTCCTCATCTTCTATAGATTCTTGAGCATCATACATGTCTTGCTCATCTTCTCGGTCTTGAGTTTGTTCTTGCTCTGAAAGATGCATAGGCTGCTCGAAATAGTCATCATATGTATTCATATTAGCCATGTGCATCTTTAGCATTTCACCAAACGTTTCTGTTAATTCAATTAATTGATCGCACAAAGCATCATACTTTGCATCTCTGTCCATGTTTGGATTCATGCTTTTGCAAAGAAGGCTACTGCTTCTTCTCAACCGGCTCGTTGTCCTCTACCAAAGGGAGTCATTTGGTCTTTGGACTGCAGGGGAGTGTGGAGTCGTGCTGTGTGATGGATTTGGATATTAGAAATACACCGCCGTCCACCATCGCAATTAAAAGACAATCTAAAAGCCGTTGTCTCCCTCCCCAAGTGAGTCGCCATTATGCTGGGGTTCCCATGTTTTTTGGCCGTATTGGCAAGACCAAAAGATGAGACAACATCGAACCACTTTTGGGCCCTTTGGGCCTCTAGGATCTAGCCCTCCCGGACCCGGAGAGGGATCTTCCAATAAAGCAAAGAATGACGTATCTTTGAGAGCTCAAGATGAGATGTTAGGCTAGGTATGAAGCACAAAGGGGGTTTTAAAATGATTTGGTTGAAGGGTTGCTGGGTTGGTTAGGAGATCATAGGCTGAGAAAGTAATGGGAGGGAAGGAACAAAGCAGCAGGAAGTTTTAGCTAAGAGGATAGGCCGAGAAAGTGCCATCCATTGGGCTATGGAGTCATGAAAGGAAATCACATGCAACAACTAGCCAAGGCTTTCAAAGGGCAAGCCATCTACACTAAAGGATATTTTAGGCAGATGGTGGAATGGAACATTAAGGAGAGAAAGTGGAAGAAGGAGAGGCACCCATTTTCTGTCTATAGATTAGGTCAGAGGTCATTTAACTTCAGACGTGCTTGGACATACTCAAAGGAAGCTCTCAAAGGTAGACAAAGGGGCAGCTTATAGATCGAACCAGAGGTCATTTAACTCCAGGTTTGCTTTAGCAACTCCAAGGGAAAACAGAGATAATATTGACGAAGAAACATCCAAGCAGCAAACCCACAAGTTCATACATCAGCCAGCAGGCGATAACATCCACTGCACTGGTTAAACCACATGAATTCGCTCTTAGATAACACATAAAGCAGAAAACATTACAGGTAGGGAGAGCAGGAAACATAGGGCACCTAGCAAGGGTGAATCCTATGTTATACTTCTGTTGCCTACCAGAAGAACATGAAACAGTATGAAAATGTAATAAACAGAGTTAGGAAAAACATCACCAATAGTAATAGACCAGGATCCTGTGAAAAGTGTTTTGATTAATTGATGCAAAACCAGTCATGTACACTGAGCTCAATGGCTAATACAGTCCAAACTTTCTCCTCCCAGCCTATTACATACAACTACTCTGCTACTCCCTCCCACAACTATTCTAATAGTCAGAATGAATCCCTCTAACAGCAAATTGCCCAACAGCTGAACAACAACCTTAACAATGTGTTCTTCTGGATTCTTATAGGAAAAAACAGAGCAGAAGATGGTAGGTGAAGAATTAAATGAATAATTTACGCTCAGAAGAGGAGGAAGGCCGCAACCCATTCTGCTTTAAATATGTGCAATTACTTCTGGTACTCTGGCTGCAAAACTACTGCCATTCTCTGTTGACTGGACAAACTGGTGAAATAATGATGCTAGGGTATCCATACTGTGTAAAAAATGCTTCTTGATGATGTAGGACTGCTGAAAGGGCGTAGATCTTCATTTGAGGCACAATGTAGACTGAAAAATGATGTGTAACGTGTCCTTTCATGGAGAACGCTCTGCTGATACAGAAAACCTGATAATATTATCTCTCTGTGCATAGGACCGTCCAAGAGATCCACGGGGTCTTCCAAATCATACTTTTGCATTCTAAAAGTCCCTGCAGAAGCTTATGAGTCTTCCATTTCCTGCCTTGAGCTCTCTGTTGACCTTGTCTGTGAATTTCAAGCTTCAATGGCACCCGAGGGTTGGTAGAGTTTTAAAATCTATCCTTCGATGAATTAATGGCGCAAGCAACCCTCCAGACGCTTCCTGTAACATCAAGCTCTGAATATAACCTCTGCACCTGGTCTTCATTGATCCCTCTGTCACTGTGACAGAGATCGCGCATCATGGCGGTCATTTACTGTTGAAAACCCTGCAACAACACAATATCTGTGAAGAAAACAATGGATGGGCAATGGATGATGTGGACGGATGGAGGAGATGGCCATGCAGGAGTGATGGAGGTGAAAAATTGCAGGGGAAATGGTGAAGAATCACTCTAGTAAGGTTGGCGGACGTTGCAGAATGAAAAACGCATGAAAAACATTACAAAACCACGAAAACGAGACGTTATATGTGTCGGAATGGTTGAATGGTATGGGATATGCATGTGGGGCGACGTGGCGTACGGATAGCCAAGTGGACAGATGACGTGGGGACTCAGGCGACAGTGGAATGGTCAATGATGCATGGACCGATCTGGACCGTCAGATCTCCAGAGAGATCGACGGCGGAACGCGACACACAGTGGGCCATGGGGGCGAGGGGCAGCAGGTTAAGCAGTGTGCGTCTTCGGTGAATGAGCGTCGTTGGATGAGGGCTCCAAGATTTGACGGCCTTCATTTATTCCGCTACCCGTCTATCATCCGAACAATAGCGCGCGAAATGAAAGCGGTTTCAGTTTAGTATAGGGGACGCGTGTCGATAGACGTGTGGAATCGCTAGGTTTCGGATGAATACCGCCAGTTCGCAGATGGTGGTGCGGAAAAACCACGTGGATTTGGAACAGTGCAAGCAGGGTGGGGACCATCGTTTTGGGCGCACTCCACACCGTTGGATTATACGTTAATTTGGACGGTGGAGATTTACTGAAAAATCAAACCGGCGGCAAACCTTTAAAAACCCAAAAATGTGATTTACCAAAGGTTTTCTATGATTTTTGGGCAGAAAAAGGGTTGGAGGGGATAAGCGCCTAACGGGTTTAGCGAGTGGTCCTGGCACTGGGTTTTATGGAAGAAAAGGGACGCGGAGCTATCAGAAGAAGGGCTAGGCCTGTTATAAGGTCAGAAGTGGGTTTCTGTGCCATTTTAATGTATTTTGAGGCCTAAGGAGGGTAACGATAGGGAGATGGAGGGGGGATTTGGTGAAACAAGGGTAAGGGTAAGAATCAAAGGGGATTTTGGAGGGGTTAAGGGAGGAATTGGGGAGAAGACAAAGGGGAAACAGAGGTGACAATGTGGTGTTTTGCAGGGGTATGAGGGGCAATGTAGGCCTTTCAGGAGCATCATTTTGTAATTAGTGAGGCCTTAGATAGGAAATCAGCAGAGGGGATTTATTAAGGCAAGACACTGAGAGACCTCAAGGATGATGTGTCTTCAGGGGAGATGCATTCCTTGAAGGTCTCCAAAATAACCTAGCCCCCAGCTTGCTTGTCAAGAATTTCATAGGGGGGGCTAACATGTTGTAATAAGAACTTATTGTTAAAAACATAGATGATATTACAAGATGTGCCAAGTTTGACCTAGGTAAATTTTTTTTTATTTGGGTGAATTTTGTTTTGAGTCTATAGTTAAAAAAATTTAACAACTCTAAGCTGGTTTTTACCATTTATAACACACTCACTTGAAAATTCGTGCTTTCTCAGCAATATTAAATTGGAGAAAAGGAATGCAGAGAAAACGTTGCAGATCATGGGAAAGGGTTATTCTATTATTATACTGATGATTGTTATACTGAATTTGTATAGAGATATAATTCAAAATCCAAAACAACTTGTATTTTTATTATGCTGTTTTGGCAGCCCAAATGTGGAACTTGCATTTCAGGTCATCTACATCCAGCTTACATGGCATTAGAATCTGTTAAAACTGTAAATCATATCAGAAATCACGCAGCTGATTCATTGAAAAATCCACCGTGAATTCTAAAATAGCCCGACTATGCAATCTCAAATATGTGATTCATAATAGAATTTTATAGGTTTTATTGTGATTGTTTATCAAATATATGGTAAAAATACGTTCTTAATTTTGTTTTGCGGATCAATTTTAATTGTTGGGTTGAGACATTGAGTAAATACATATATATGCAATACTTTTTGAAGTTTCTCTATTTATTATTGTGGTTTTGGCACAAGTTACAAGTCTCAAATTTGAAATACAAATATAGTGAATTCCATCATGTAAAATAATGTTTTTAAATATACCATGTCAATTACAAATTTATAAGTATTCCACAAATATAGAGTAAAGTTAATTATTTATTTGCTCCTTATCAGCTTAGTTTCTCTTTAACTTCTTTAACTTACATTCCATTATGGCGAAAATGTTTGAAAACCAATTTCGACGTAGGAAAATCTCTAATTTTAGAACATACTTCATCGTATCTCAAAAGATGCACTTTCGGCATTATAGTGTATAAAATGTATAGCATTGTTACATATCTTCTACCCACTTTTTTTATACACGAGCTTATTATTTCGTCAGCTAAGCAGCACCAGCGCTAAATAGATGAAGAAAATCTCGATCCTCAGCTTCTATCATTCACTCAAACTTTCTTTAACAATTCTAACCTAGTTTTTAAGATTTATATATCACACACTTGAGGATTCGTTCTGGCGGTCTAAATGCTCAACACGAAAAGAGGAGGGGAGAAAACGTTGCAGATCGTGAGAACATGACTCTCTCTCAAACTGAAAATTGATTATTTTACTAAGAAACTTCGTGGATGTTTTCAACAGATAGAGCGTTGAAATTGTGGGGTTTGATCATTGTGTTTACAACATTAACTCTTTGATTTTTTTAAGCTTTGGTTAGTAATTTTAATCTGTTTATTGTAATTTAATATTATAGGTTAGGGTTTAATATTAATTTTTTAGTTTAGGATGTTTATCTTTTTGGTTTATTAATTTGTTGGCTTTATAATGTTAACAATATCTAGGATTTATTATTAACAATCTATAAATTTTAATGATTTCTTGAGTTTGTTTCTTTCTTAAATTTATAATATTTATCCACTTAGTTTACTAATTTTTAGGTTTATAATATTAATAATTATTTGGGTTTATAATTTAATCTCTTGAGTTTATGATATTAATATTGTCTTTGGTTTATTAATTCATACAAATTAAAATATTGATTCCTAGGATTTGTTAATCCTTTGTGTTGCTAATGTTAATAATTCTTGGTTTTATAATTTAATTTTCTTTGTTCCTTAATCCCTTAAGTTTAGAATATTAATTCCTAGAGTTTATTAATAACTTGGGTTTTTAATATTAGTTTGTTGAATTTATTGATTCTTTGGGTTTATTAATCATTCGTATTCATAACATTAATCCTTTGAATTTTCTAATTCTTTGGGGTGGTAATATTAATCCTATGGGTTTGTAATATTAATAATCTCTTGGGTTTATTAAACACTAATATTAAGGGTTTAAAATTAATCTCTTAGGTTTATAATGTTTATGATTCCATTTATTAATATTTTGGGTTTATAATATTATCAATCCCTAAAGTTTATTAATAGCTTGGATTTGTAATATTGATAATAATATTGGTTTATCAGTTTATTGGGTTTAAAATATTAATTCTGAAGCTTTATTAATCCTTTGTGTTTTAATATTTATCCACTAAGTTTAAGTGTTCATATAAAATATATTAATAAGTATATTAATAAATATATTAGAATGGTATAAATTTACTTTAAGTGATCATATGAAAGGTATGTACATTTATATTAATAAATATATTATAATTATTTAGCATATTTATAAGAGATGAAAACTTATTATACATAATAACACAATATTATTATTATATTATTATTATGTTATATGTGAATTATAATATAGTTTGAGTTATAATCGTTAATGTATTAGCAAAAAATATAATATATTATTATTACATATTTTATTATAAAATAATATATTATTATATAATTTAATGTACACTAATAATATAATATATTTTACTTTAATATATAGTAGGTATATCGTTAATATTATTGATACACTTCAAGTATATATATAAAATATAGTGAAAATTATATATATAATAATTATTTACAATAAAAACATAATGGTGACAGTAAATACATAGTATTAATAATAATGAAATGTTTTTATTATGTTATATGTGAATTATATTTTAGTTTTATATATAACTATTAACATATTACCAAATATTTATGTAGTAATTAATACTATATTAATATACAAAATAATGTTAATATAATAATTATATAAATATAAATATAAATAATATAGCTATTATTATTTACATAGTTATTAATAATTAAAAATATTAGCTTTTAACAAAATATATGTCATAATTATTAAAGTTATGAGTGGTGGATATATATTTATAGCTTTATATCAATTACATTGGTAAACCAATGTAGTTGTAAATATATTTTATATACATTTATAGACTTATATCAACCACATTAGTAAATATAATTATGCTAATATAATACACTTGAAAATTAATATTAAAAACCTAAATGCAAAAAAAAAAAACAAACGTTGCAGATCATGAGAACATAGCACTCTCTCTAACTGAAAAATGATTATTCTACTCACAAACTTCGTCCCTGTTTTCAACCTAGAGAGCGTTCAAATGTTTTGAACCCATAGAGCGTTGAAATAGTGATTACGAAAAAATATTCTTCCTACATTTGTTGTTATATTGAAGTCTTTCAAGTGAATATTTTGTTCCGTGATTATTGGATTTATGTATCGGATTCACTAAAGATGAATAATCGATGTTGATGGCACAAACAAATATATAAATCAAAAACAAAAGAAATACTATCTGCATAATAATGATAGTAGGGAAACTTAAATGACATTTATTAATATTGACATTCCTTGTAAATGAATTCGAGTAAACTAGTATAATTCATCCATAAATCTTAAATTTGAATTGATAATGTCTAACCTCAAGAACCACTCGGATAAGTTACCATATATCTCAAATTCGAATCGATAACAGATAACCTGAAGAACCACTAGGAGAAATTACTTGTGATCATCTCTGCGAATAGCTCATTTCCTACCCACGCTGGAAAAATGAATATGAATCGAAAAAATAAACTTTACATTTCTGCCCATACCAGAAAACATAATAAACCATTAACAAAAAGCCATACATTATATTAATTAATAAAATTAATTTATTTAAAAAACAATAACCCTAATTTATTTAAAAGAAAACTAAAATGTATAGTGACCATTTTCAAAGTCCTAAGATCTATATGTGGTTTATAAAGAATGGTCATGAAGGTATTCATACTAGGATGAATTTAATATGAATAAGTTAGTAAGGTTATGTATGATGGTTTTAGAATATTTTGAGGACATTTATATTAGGATGAACTTAATATGAATAGTTAGTGAGGTTGCGTATGATTGTGATTGTTTTAGAATTTTTTTTTATAGATTTTATTTTAAAAAAATATTTTTAGAGATTTAA
This sequence comes from Pinus albicaulis, assembly GCA_034641835.2. Lineage (NCBI taxonomy): Eukaryota > Viridiplantae > Streptophyta > Pinopsida > Pinales > Pinaceae > Pinus > Pinus albicaulis. The sequence goes on along the minus strand of JAXQQM020059479.1, from coordinate 168,662 downwards.
TTTTTTCTTTATATTTTTTATTATTTTAATTTCTTGAGACTTATTTTCTATGTAACATTTTTTTTATCAAAGTTTATATTTATAATTAAATTATAATATTTCACATATAAGCTATGTGTGGTAGTTTGAAGTTTAGGTCATGAAAATAAGATAGAAAAACATAAATTAGGGTAAGAGGCTTTTGATTTCATCCTTCAACTATTATTAAATTTTCAATACCTATCCATGGTATTGATAGGTATTGAATACTTCCTAACGGTACTCGTATTTCTAGTGAGAAAATAGCTAAAGGAGGTCATATATGATGGTTAGAGGCTTCACTCTTAATTTTTTTTAAGACTCATTCAAGGCTTAAGGAGCTTCTTCAAACACTATTTTCTACTGTGGATATTACCTCATAAAGAATGCTCATATTCCTAGTTGGCGTAGAGAGATCCCCTATAAAGGTCATTCATGGTGATTTAAATAATTATCCATGGCTATCAAGTTTTATCAACATCATTGAGTGTTTCATGCCTCTATCTCAACCATTTTCAAGGAGCCAATTACCATGCTTAGTGGGAAACAACTTCTAATTATATTTCTACTCACAGTTGGATTCCAAATATCCCCTACAAAATTTATGCATGGTGGTTCCATGGCTTGATTATGGTATTTGAGCTAAGAAGCCTCATTTAGGGATTTAGGCCCTCTCTTATTTTCCTCCCTAACCAATGTCAACCTTCTAAGATTAATTTGTGGCATGAAATACCTCCTAAAAATGTTCATATTCTTATTCAAAGCTCAAGATATCCTATATAAGTAATGTGGGTTGGTTTGAGTCCTTGTTCATACTTGTTCAAAATGCCTCATTAAGAACCCATCTAAAAATTTGCTATAAATGATTTGTGGTGGTTATAGATATCTTTCAATATTTCATCTGAATATAATGTACAATTCATGACATTTGATTCTAAAATTAATGTAAAATTTATATATCATATATAATGCAATTTCATAATTTTCTGACCTAATCAACACTATAATACCATATGTTATACATTGTATTTTAAAAAATAATGATTAGAACATCATTATGCTGCAATTTCAAGTAGCAAGTAAATGTTCTAAACATAATACTAGCATAGATTAGTGTAGAAAAATTTGTATATAGGATTTATGATACTTAAGAATAACTAGTACAATGCAATATAATGAAAATAATTGACTTGTTTAAGTACACTTAAATAAGAGTAGAGGATGGATGAAATAAGTTGAGTAATGTTTGTATAGGTGAATTTACTATGGGTTAACTTGGTTATGATGAAGTTTTTTCATAGTTGAAGATTTTTAAAGGTAGTATATCTCCAAGATCATAAATTGATAAAATAAAGTTAATTTAAATAGCTATTGAAAATAATAAGATTAACGAGGAGTTGAGTTTGGGAATTTTATTGGTGAACTTGGTCATGATTAAGTTTTTTCATATTTGAATTATTTTAAGATAGTATATCTCCGAGCTCATAAGTTGATAAAATTAAATTAATTTAAATAGTCAATGAAAATAATAAGATTAATGAGGAGTTGACGTTGAAAATTTTATTTGATTGATAATATATATATATATATATATATATATATATATATGATGATGATGATGATGATTAACGTCCACTAACACCAATGAGGCCTATCGGACCTCAAGAAAGGAAAAATAATCTAAGTTTGATTCTTCAAGATCATGTTTCTATGATCGAGGAGAAGGAAAATAAGCACTACAATATTACTATAGGTGGGCTGGATTAATAGGTGGAGTGGATTAATTGTTTAAGAATATTAGAGGTGTGGCGGATGTTAGGGAATTGAGAGCAGATGTGAGTAAGAGTCGGACAATATAAAAGGAAGTTATTTTCATCTTCCACATGCTTAGTATCACAAATGTGCCAGATTCTATTCTTCGAGGGAGTCTTGGGGATAGACTACCCCTTGTCTCACTCTGAAGCTCATGAGAGTTAGTTCTTATCCTGGCAATGTTCATTTTTTTATTAGTGTTGGTCAACAAAGATAGATAATTTTGATTATCAAGGATGGGGTTGATGATGTCCTTATAGTATCTTAGCTTCCTTTTACCCTTGAGCTCCTCATCCTCCCACAGTTTGTCCTTAAACTTGGAGATAATAGTATTTTTGACACTATGTTTACTTCCCACACTGAGAGGTAATAGGATTTTTGACACTGTATTTACCTCCTACACTGATTTCCTCTTTAATTCTCCAATGGTTGAGACAATACTGGGCATCCTTATGGCACCTTCTCTTGAGGGGAAGGTGGGGGTTTTTTACTACAATTAGAAGAAATTTCTGGAAGCCTTTTGGATTCCATGTTGTAAAGCTTCTTCTTATACATCAGATATTTTTAAGGGTGAAAATGTGAAGCTGGGTTACACTTTTTGCCCTTTTTTGAGAAAAAAATTTTATTTTTTTCGGTTTTTCAACTTTTTGCAAACTATAACAATTTTTCTGTGTAGAATTTCATTTTGCGATAAAAATAAAAGTTGTGAGAAATTTTGTTAGCTTTCTATTACTTATTTTTTGAAATTTTTTTATGCATATTTGATATGTCAAATTAGCGTTTCTTTGAGTGTGTGTTTCTTAACAATCAAAGGATTCATAAGAAGTCATGTTATGTCGCAATGTTGTATTCATTGAAAATTTGTGTTTTTGAAAAAACAAAATGTGTTACAACAATCTAGACAGATTCTACTTTGTTTTCATCATATTTACAAAGCCAATGGATGCATATCATAATTACTAGAATTTTTTGAACTGGTCCAATACGAAAAACTGCGTATTTTGGATATGTTTCGCGTGGCAAGAAATTTCTTAACATATAAGTTATAAACTAAAAATCTAAAAGCTACCCATTAGATTCGACGGACCAATGTAATGCCCCATAATTTTTTCATTTTTTTTTACAATGTATTTTGGGAGATAAAAAATTTTGATTTCACTGAATCACAATGACCCTCAGAAATTGTTTGCACCCATTTTATTAGAAAAATAATCAAAATTAATAAACGTTTACGAAATTCCATAAAAGTTATATTTCCTCAAAGTAGATTCAATTCTGAAAATGCTTGTCTTGGTTCTGTTGGGGTTCTCATGTTTTGGCAGATTTGGCAATACCAAAAGATGAGACAACATCAAACCACTTTGGGGCCCTAGGATCTAGCCCTCATGGACCCAGAGAGGGATCTCTCCAAATAGATCAAATAATGATGTCTCTTTGAAGCTCAAAATGAGGTGTTAGGCTAGGTATGAAGCACAGAGGGGTTTTAAATGATTTGGTTGAAGGGTTGCTGGGTTGGTCAGGAGATCATAGACTGGGAAAGTAATGAGAGAAAGGAAACAAAACAGCAGGAGGCTTCAGCAAAGAGGATAGGCCATGATAGTGCCATCCATTGGGCTATGGAGTCATGAAAGGGAATTACTTGCATCCACTAGCCAAGGCCTCCAAAGGGCAAGTCATCTATACTAAAGGATCTTTTAGATAGATGGTGGAGTGGAACATTAGGAAGGAAAGTGAAAGAAGGAGAACAACCAGCTTTCTGTCTATAGATCAGGTCAGAGGTCATTTAACTCCAGACCTGCTTGGACATACTCAAAGGCAGCTCTCAAAGAGACAAAAGGGCTGCTTATAGATCGGACCAGAGGTCATTTAACTCCAGGTCTGCTTTAGCAACTCCAAGGGAAAAACAGAGATAAGATTACAAAGAAACATCTAAGAAGCAAACCCCCAAGTTCATACATCAGCCAGCAGGCAATAACATCCACTGCACTGGTTAAACTCCACGAATTTACTCTTAGATACACATGAAGCGGAAAACATAAAGGTAGGGAGAGCAGACAGCATAGGGCACCTAACACGGGTGAATCCTATACCATTATCCTGATGCCTACCAGCAGAACATGAAACAGTATGAAAATGTAAATAACAGAGTTAAGAAAAACATCACCAATAGTAATAGACCAGGATCCTGTGAAATGTGATTTGATTAATTGATGCAAAACCAGTCATGTACAATATGGCTCAATGGCTAATACAGTCCCAACTTCTCCTCCCAGCCTATTACATACAAACTACTCTGCAACTTCCTCCCAAGGCTGTTCTAACAGTCAAACTGAATCCCTCTAACAGCAGATGCCCAGCAAGGCAACAACAACCCTTACAATGTGTTCTTGGGGATTTCTTATAGGAGAAGAGAGGAAATAGAGGTAGATGAACAATTAAATTGAGACTCATTAAGACAGTAAGGCGGAAGTGTTCACGCCCATACTGCTTAATGGCTTTCTGCAGTGCTGTGTGTACTCTGTAGACTGTTTGGAGGCTCTGCCAGGTCGATTTTGACCTCGGATATTTCTTTGAAGTCCTTTCTGGTGCTTGGAGCTCTGTGCTGCCACTCTGAAATAAATGAACTGGTGAAAGATCTGCACGTTTTCTCCATTCCTCCATCATTGCGGCTCAGACAGTCTTTAATGAAGCTCTTGTCTGTGTATTAAATTACTTATGGGCTCGAGGAGGTATGGAGATCTCTGTAGGAAAGGTGTACGCCTGGAGAAAGAGTACTCTGCTGTTAGGTAGCACAGTAATTACTTGCTGGTGCGCTCATCAGTCTTCAAACTGAGCCTTAATCCTTTGAAAGTGGGGCTAAACATTGATTATGTCAATAACAGGTGTTAACCCCTTTGGATCCTTTCTGCTGATCTGCTGGCGATACCGAAAACACCTCACTGTGGTGTCTGCACACTTTAAAATAAACCTGTTTAAAACCCGGGCAGTGATGGCGGAGGAAATGCAGCGGAGGCGGCGGAATGGTGGCAGAGCAATGGAGAATGGTGGAAAGAACACAGAGCGGCGGAGAAATGATTAATAGCGCAAAGGCCCAAAGGTCGAACACTCGGGCGTAATACAAAGAAAACGCACAAAAACAATGAAGCGGAGCTATGGATGTGGGACCCAGCGGAGGCGGAGGGCGATTGGATCAAAACCGTCAGATCCGAGGAAGACGGACAGCCAGGATTCAATCGGGAAATCGCAATCGGGGGGGACAGAAAAGACACACATTGAAACTTCCGATTGCGATTGGGTGGAAGAAGCGATGACCGTTGGATCATGTAACAAACGGACAGACGAGATCTAATCGGGGGGAAGGCAGAAAGACTTGTGATCGGAAGGAATGAAGCGATTGAGTGCTGGCCATCGATCTGGAGGAGGAATGGACGGTGGAGATGAAATCGGAAGACAGAGAGAAGAACTTGCGATCAGCGATCGGGGGGGGGGGAGTTGCGATCGAGCGATGACCGTCGGATCGCGGGAGAATGGACGGCTATGATTAAATCGGGAGACGGAGGGAAGGACTTGCGATTGACGATCGGGAAGGGGTCTGCGATTGAGCGCTGACCGTCGATCTGGGAGGAAACGAACGGTGGGGATGCAATCGGGAGGCGGAGAAAAAGATTTGCGATTGGATGTTGGCCGTCCGATCTGGCGGGGAGATCAACGGTGGAGATGTAATCGGAGGTGAGACAGAAGGACTTGCGATCAGCGATAGGAGCGGCAGTGCGATTGAACGTTGGCCAATAGATCCGAAGCCAGATCAACGGTTCACGTTAAATCGGAGGGGCAGAAGAGGGGCGGCGAAATGACGATGCGATTGCGCGATAGCCGTTGGATCATGCAACGGATGGACGACTATGATGTAAATGGAAGATTGCAATCGGGGTGGCACCAATGTGACTTGTGATTGCGATCGAAGGGGATTTGCGATTAGCGGAGGACCGTTGGATCGCGGGTCGGGTGAATGGCGGAGATGCAATCGGGGGATCGTAATCGGAGGAAGGACGCGATCGGAGGGTGCACTTAACATGTTACGATTGCGATTGGGAGGAGGCTTGCGATTAGCGCTCTACCGTCGGATCGGGACCACAGATCGACGGTGCGGAATGTATTGCCACTTTTAACGTTATAATCAGATCGCATCGGGGTTTTAGAGTTTTACAAAGGGATTTTCCTCCCGCCAATAGTTCCGATTGCGATTGGCGCTCGGGACTTAAGCGCTTGGTCCCAGCGCGGGGGCATGTGGGGGAAGTGGTTAAAGGGAAGGGGCTAAGCCCTATTACATGGTCGGAAAGTGGGTTTTTTAGCCCATTTTAATGGATTTTAGGGCTGGGGAAGGGGAACGATAGAGAAACAAAGGGGGAAGAAGGAAAAACAAAGGGTAGGGGAAGAAATTAAAGGGGATTTTGGGGGGATTTGAGGGGTAAAAGGGGAATAGAAGGGGAAGACAAGGGGGATGAAATAAAAGGGAAAAAGGGGGCCTTGGGCATTTTTTCATCAGCAGAGAGGCTTTAAAAGGGGAATCAGTAGAGGGGAAACTATCAAAGGATAAAAGACACATGGAGGCTTCAAGGAGACTGTGTTTTCAGAGGAAATGCAATCCTTGAAGACTCAAAAATGATTTAGCCCCCTATTTGCTTGTCAAAAAATTTATAGGGGGGCTAACAGTGGCTCCACATGGGGATGGCTTCTTCTTGAAGGAGCCAAGAAACCAGAAGATGATCTCTTGGTGTAGGCCAGATGCCTGCTGCTTGAACCATCCATCTCTTTCTTTGATCAGCTGCCACAAGCTATGAAGACAACATATCAGCAGTACAATTCTTCCGAACAACTACCTACCCACACTATAGTCCTAACATTTTTTCTTCTTGGGTGCATTTGGACTTGCAGACCCTTTACATCATTAATCTTTACAAACAGGCACATAAATATATTCTAATTCTACCCTTATTACTCCATGAGACCAGATTAGGCTGTTGGTCTCATATATTTCTCTACCTACACTACTACCTACTAGGATTAGACTGTCTAGCAGGTTTCTTCTCTACATTCTAAAACAGAAAATGAAATAACTAACTACATGCCCATAGACTGAGCTTTATTGAGCTTTCCTACCTACCCTACCCTAACCGGAAATCTCTGATGTTCTAGGTGATATGATAAAGCCAATACAGCCAGTCAAGTAGTAGTGAAAAAGGATATGAGCACTGGCTGCCTGTCAGAGATAACCACAGGGCGCTCTGCATGTGGTTCTTCAAAACTATGGTCACCATCAGTAGTGACCATTTCTGATGAATCTGGCCCTTGCTAAGGATCAACGCTGGAGTATTTGAGCAAATCAGGGCCTCCATGTATTCTGCCATAGGATCCACGAACATATGATGTACATTTTTTTCTTTTAGGCCTCCCCATATTGGAAGGTTGTCTACGTCCTGGGCAGCTTCAATTATTTCTTCGTTTTCCACTGTGTCTTCAAGGTGGCTCTGGGGAACTGGATATTCTTCTTCTTGCACGTCGAACAACAGCGGAATCTCTGTATTTTTAGGGGGCGGGAGACTTTCCAAGAATGCTATTGGGTCTCTAAACTCGTATGATTTTTCTTGTGAGTTCAAGAGTTCAATCTCAGCCTCATATCTCACCGCCAGTACTTCTAGGACAACCTCCTTCAGCTCAGGCTGGTCATTGAATCTTGAGCTGAAATGCAGAACATTTGGAAGGTCTTTACTTCTGAGTTGAGCCAGTATTTCTGATATTCCACAATGAAACTCTTCAAGGGGGCTCAACTCAGAGTCTTCCATTTGGTAGGGATGATGTTGCACTGCGACTGATCTCCCAGTGGAGTCTTATGTAAAACCATAGATAATCAGTGGCCAGCTGATTACCAACGGAGTCTTTTAATCATTCAGGAATTGTGGAGTCGCCAGGTGGATGATTTACAACTTACTGTCCACCACAGTGGTTTACCAAATCAAAGCTGACTGATCTGTCCCCAGTGGAGTCGCCATTATGTTGGGGTTCTCATGTTTTAGCAGATTTGGCAATACCAAAAGATGAGACAACATCAAACCACTTTGGGGCCCTAGGATCTAGCCCTCCTGGACCCGGAGAGGGATCTCTCCAAATAGATCAAAGAATGATGTCTCTTTGAAGCTCAAAATGAGGTGTTAGGCTAGGTATGAAGCACAGAGGGGTTTTAAATGATTTGGTTGAAGGGTTGCTGGGTTGGTCAGGAGATCATAGACTGGGAAAGTAATGAGAGAATGGAAACAAAACAGCAGGAGGCTTTATCAAAGAGGATAGGCCATGACAGTGCCATCCATTGGGCTATGGAGTCATGAAAGGGAATTACTTGCATCCACTAGCCAAGGCTTCCAAAGGGCAAGTCATCTATAGTAAAGGATCTTTTAGACAGATGATGGAGTGGAACATTAGGAAGGAAAGTGAAAGAAGGAGAACAACCAGCTTTCTGTCTATAGATCAGGTCAGAGGTCATTTAACTCCAGACCTGCTTGGAAATACTCAAAGGTAGCTCTCAAAGAGACAAAAGGACTGCTTATAGATCGGACCAGAGGTCATTTAACTCTAGGTCTGCTTTAGCAACTCCAAGGGAAAAACAGAGATAAGATTACAAAGAAACATCTAAGAAGCAAACCCCCAAGTTCATACATCAGCCAGCAGGCAATAACATCCACTGCACTGGTTAAACCCGTGAACCCGCTCTTAGACAGCACATAGGGCGGAAAACATAAAGGTAGGGAGAGAAGACAACATAGGGAACCTAACAAGGGTGAATCCTATACCATTATTCTGATGCCTACCAGCAGAACATGAAACAGTATGAAAATGTAAATAACAGAGTTAAGAAAAACATCACCAATAGTAATAGACCAGGATCCTGTGAAATGTGCTTTGATTAATTGATGCAAAACCAGTCATGTACAATAAGCTCAATGGCTGTTACAGTCCAGACTTCTCCTCCCAGCCTATTACATACAACTACTCTGCTACTCCCTCCCATGACTGTTCTAACAGTCAAGAGTGAATCCCTCTAACAGCAAACTACCAGCAACTGAACAACCACCCTTACAATGTGTTCTCGGGGATTTCTTATAGGAGAAGAGAGGAAATAGAGGTAGATGAACAATTAAATTGAGACTCATTAAGACAGTAAGGCAGAAGTGTTCACGCCCATACTGCTTAATGGCTTTCTGCAGTGTTGTGTGTACTCTGTAGACTGTTTGGAGGCTCTTCCAGGTCGATTTTGACCTCGGATATTTCTTTGAAGTCCTTTCTGGTGCTTGGAGCTCTGTGCTGCCACTCTGAAATAAATGAACTGGTGAAAGATCTGCACGGTTTCTCCATTCCTCCATCACTGCGGCTCAGACAGTCTTTAATGAAGCTCCTGTCTGTGTATTTAATTACTTATGGGCTCGAGGAGGTATGGAGATCTCTGTAGGAGAGGTGTACGCCTGGAGAAAGAGTACTCTGCTGTTAGGTAGCATAGTAATTACTTGCTGGTGCGCTCATCAGTCTTCAAACTAAGCCTTAATCCTTTGAAAGTGGGGCTAAACATTGATTATTTCAATAACAGGTGTTAACCCCTTTGGATCCTTTCTGCTAATCTGCTGGCATTGCCGAAAACACCTCACTGTGGTGTCTGCACACTTTAAAATAAACATGTTTAAAACCCGAGCAGTGATGGCGGAGGAAATGCAGCGGAGGCGGCGGAATGGTGGTAGAGCAATGGAGAATGGTGGAAAGAACACAGAGCGGCGGAGAAATGATTAATAGCGCAAAGGCCCAAAGGTCGAACACTTGGGCGTAATACAAAGAAAACGCACAAAAACAGTGAATCAGAGCTATGGATGTGGGACCCAGCGGAGGCGGAGGGTGATTGGATCAGAACCGTCGGATCCGGGGAAGACGGACGACCAGGATTCAATCGGGAAATCGCAATCAGGGGGGACAGAAAAGACACACATTGAAACTTCCGATTGCGATTGGGCGGAAGAAGCGATGACCGTTGGATCATGTAACAAACGGACGAACGAGATCCAATCGGGGGGAAGGCAGAAAGACTTGCGATCGGAAGGAATGAAGCGATTGAGCGCTGGCCGTCGATCTGGAGGAGGAACGGAGAGCGGAGATGAAATCGGAAGATAGAGAGAAGAACTTGCGATCAGCGATCGGGGGGGAGTTGCGATTGAGCGATGACCGTCGGATTGCGGGAGAATGGACGGCTGCGATGAAATCGGGAGACAAAGGGAAGGACTTGCGATTGACGATCGGGAAGGGGTCTGCGATTGAGCGCTGACCGTCGATCTGGGAGGAAACGGACGGTGGGGATGCAATCGGGAGGCGGAGAAAAAGATTTGCGATTGGATGCTGGCCGTCCGATCTGGCGGGGAGATCAACGGTGGAGATGTAATCGGAGGTGAGACAGAAGGACTTGCGATCAGCGATTGCAATGGCAGTGCGATTGAACGCTGGCCGTTAGATCCGAAGCCAGATCAACGGTTCACGTTAAATCGGAGGCGCAGAAGAGGGGCGGCGAAATGACGATGCGATTGCGCGATAGCCGTTGGATCATGCAACGGATGGACGGCTATGATGTAATCAGGAGATTGCAATCAGGGTGGCACCAATGTGACTTGCGATTGCGATCGGAGGGGATTTTCGATTAGCGGAGGACCGTTGGATCGCGGGTCGGGTGAACGGCGGAGATGCAATCGGGGGATCGCAATCGGAGGAAGGATGCGATCGGAGGGTGCAGTTAACATGTTGCGATTGTGATTGGGAGGAGGCTTGCAATTAGCGCTCTACCGTCGGATCGGGACCACAGATCGACGGTGCGGAACGTATTGCCAGTTTTAACGTTATAATCAGATCGCATCGGGGTTTTAGAGTTTTACAAAGGGATTTTCCTCCCGCCGATAGTTCCGATTGCGATTGGCGCTCGGGACTTAAGCTCTTGGTCCCAGCGCGGGGGCATGTGGGGGAAGTGGTTAAAGGGAAGGGGCTAAGCCCTATTACTTGGTCGGAAAGTGGGTTTTTTAGTCCATTTTAATGGATTTTAGGGCTGGGGAAGGGGAACGATAGAGAAATAAAGGGGGAAGAAGGGAAAACAAAGGGTAGGGGAAGAGATTAAAGGGGATTTTGGGGGGATTTGAGGGGTAAAAGGGGAATAGAAGGGGAAGACAAGGGGGATGAAATAAAAGGGAAAAAGGAGGCCTTGGGGATTTCTTCATCAGCAGAGAGGCTTTAAAAGGGGAATCAGCAGAGGGGAAACTATCAAAGGATAAAAGACACATGGAGGCTTCAAGGAGACTGTGTTTTCAGAGGAAATGCAATCCTTGAAGACTCAAAATTGATTTAGCCCCCTATTTTCTTGTCAAAAATTTCATAGGGGGGCTAACAGGTTCCGACAGTTAATTAACAACCTTTCATGGAGTTTAATCAATCCAAAGTTGCAGAACCGTTTTCAGAGCCTGGTTTTTGCGTAATTGGTGACGCGTTAGTTCGGCCGAACTTTTAGTCCAAGTTCGGCCGAACTATGTTTTCCTCTTACGAGTCGTTAAATCTAACGTGTTAATAGTTCGGCCGAACTTTTTATCAAAAGTTCGGCCGAACTTGTCAAAAAATTTATAGGGGGCTAACAAAAAGTACTCCGGGAGACGAAAGCTAGAAATGGAAAGAGAGCTATATCATCCAAAGCCACAAAATATGCTTCAGCTAGTGTCACAAGGGCTGAAATAGGAAATCTATTAGAAGAATTCAAAACAGACCTATTGAGCACCTTAGGAAATCAAATTGACACTATGAAAACAAAGAAAAGACAAGAAGAAGAAGATCAATTAATGGCTGTCTTTTGTCCAAAATGCCGGAAGAAACATGCTTTGAAAGATTGTCCTTTAGAAAACATTCAAGTGTGTGCCTTTTGTATTGAAAATCATGATATATTTCATTGTTCTAAAATAAAGATTTTGCATAATTTTAACTTGGAAGCCAATGCAGATTTGGAAAATGTGTATTTCATGGGTGCCAAGAGACCATGGCAGCCAAGACCTCCACCTTCAGGTATGTTTCCAAATCATAATTTTCAATTTCCTGCACAAGATCAAATGTATGTTCAGAATTCTTGGAATGTACCCATGCCATGGCAACACCAAAATTACCCCCAACAACAATGGAAACCATTTCAGCAATACCCATCATATCCTCAACCATACTCATCATATCCTCAACCATATCAACAGTATAATCAGCCATATCATCAGTATCCTCAAACATATCAACAATATCCTCAGCAGCAAGTTGTTCATCCACCCCAAAACATTCAACAAACATTGCCTGCTCCTCCACCAATAAATCCACCCCAATTACAACTTCCATCTAACCAACCTCCTAGACCCACTCAGATTCCTGCTCAACCTGTACCAAATCCAAATAATAGAGCAGAAAGACCGTCTTACAGTGTAGATGAGGGACCATCATATCCCACATTACCTTTACAAAATATTGAGTTGAGGTCTGGTAAGGTACTTCAAAAAGAACTTCCCATAGCTGAGAAACAACAGGAAAACAAAAACAATGAAAATGAAACACCAAATCAAAAGAAACAAAATGAAGACATCAAAAATAAACAAATCCAACCATTGCAACCACCACCTTTTTCGGAAAGATTGATCCAACCAAAGCTTCCCATATCTCTACCACAATTTGATGCTTTAGATGAGCTGAAGAATGTCTATATAAAAATTCCACTTCTCCAAGCCATAAAAGACATTCCTATATATACTAAAGCAATTACAGAGTTATGCCTCAAGAAGCCTACAAGAAAAAGACTTGATCCACAAACAATTCACGTTATTGGACACCTAGCTGGCCTTATGTCAAATACTATATCAATGGAAAAGTATGTTGATCCTGGCATTCCCAGAGTCACTACAATCATCAACAACATACCTATTCCAAATACTTTAATTGACTTAGGGGCAGCAATAAATGTGATGACTCTTGACACAATGAAGACACTACAACTGAGAAACTTGCAATACACACCAATTGTTTTAGAACTAGCTGATAGGTCTAAAGTGATTCCTGAAGGAATTTTGGAGGATATAATTGTTTCATTGGACTCTTGGGAGTATCCAGTGGACTTTTTAGTTCTTCAACCAAAATCTAATTTAGGAGGTCACCCTATCATTCTTGGTAGACCATGGTTAGCAACTGTTGATGCATTCATAGGGTGTCGATCAGGTAATATGATCATTTCACGAGGAACTGAAAGGAAACAACTCACTCTTTACCCATCAGCACAAACACCAGCAGTAGCAAACAACTTATGGCTTGATGATAAATACAATGATAAGGAAGAAGTTCAATCTGTTTTTAGCATCAATCAGATCTATGATTTTCATGAAGATAATAATGATGATTTGATAGAATTGTTCCTTTCTGAACCTGAAATGTTTGAAGAAATAAGAAATGAACAATACCATGCTGCAGATGAATTTTTGGCACAAAATTTTCAAGAAATATGTACACTCCATTCTTTGCAAACATCATTTCAAAACATTTTTCCCATTCAATCTATCACAAACACTCAGAGTAAGACTATAGAGATTAGTCAGGGCAAAACATTGAATATTAGCACTCACCTAGACTTATCTCAGGAAGAAAAATTGATTCAATTATTGAGAAAGTATCAGCAAGCATTTGCTTGGGACTACACCGATATGCACGGAATCCACCCTAAAACATGTACTCACCATATTTACACAGATAATAACATAAAACTAGTGAGGCAACCACAGAGAAGAATGAATCCCATTCTTCAAGATATTGTTAGAGAGGAATTGCAAAAACTATTGAAAGTTAATTTTATATATCCTATCTCTGACAGTCAGTGGGTATCACCATTGGTAGTAGTGCCCAAGAAAAATGGCAAGTGGAGGATTTGTGTTGATTATAGGCAATTGAACAAAGCAACCCTCAAAGATTATTTTCCACTACCATTCATCGACCAAGTGCTAGACACTTTAGCTGGGAAATCATCATTCTCTTTTCTTGATGGTTTCAGTGGCTATAACCAGATCAGGATAGCTTTAGAGGACCAAGATAAGACCACTTTTACTTGTCCCTGGGGCACTTATGCCTATAATTTTTTACCATTTGGACTTTGTAACGCTCCAGCTACATTTTAGAGAGCTGTTTTAGCTATTTTTGCTGATTTAGTTCATGAATGTGTTGAAGTTTATATGGATGATTTTTCGGTTTATGGTAATTCATTTGAGCATTCATTAGAAAATCTTGAAAAGGTTTTGAAGAGATGTATTGAAGCTAATCTGTCTTTGAGCAATGAAAAGTGTTTTATGATGCTAGATGAAGGGATAGTATTGGGTCACTATATTTCTTCTCAAGGCATTAAAGTTGATCCAGCAAAAATTCAGATCATTGTCAATTTGCCAATTCCGAAGACTCAAAAAGAGGTAAGAAGTTTTCTTGGGTATGCAAGCTATTATAGACGATTTATTGAACATTTTAGCAAAATAGCTCTACCTCTGTTTAAACTTCTAGCAAAAGATACACCTTTCAACTGGAATGAAGATTGTCAGAAAGCTTTTGAAACACTCAAAGAAAAACTATCAACCACACCAGTCTTAAAAGGACCTAACTAGACCCTACCATTTCACATCTGTTCAGATGCATCTGATACTGCAGTAGGAGCTTCATTAGGCCAAAAAGAAGAGTCTTTCAATTATGCTATCTATTTTATCAGCAAAAATCTAACACCTGCAGAATTAAACTACATAGTCACTGAAAAAGAAATGCTTTCAATCATACACGCTGTAAATAAATTCCGACACTATATAACTGGCTATGAGGTTTTTGTACATACCGACCACTCAGCCATTAAATATTTAATGAATAAACCAATCACTAATGGCAGAGTTACAAGATGGCTGTTATTACTACAGGAATTTAATATTACAGTGTTAGATAGACCAGGTAAGGAGAATCAGGTGGTAGATTTTCTTTCTAGACTCCAGAACTCAGGTGAGATTTTTCCGGTTGAAGATTCTTTTCCAGATGAAAATCTGTTTGCAATTTCAGTAGTAGATCCATGGTATGATGACTTAGCCAATTATTTGTCCACAGGAAAGACACCTCCACATTTTACTACAAATGAGAAGAAGAGGCTTATCAAACAAAGTGCTAGATATTCATGGATCAATGGAGATTTATTTTACACCGGTTATGATATGATTATTAGAAGATGTGTAAGAAATGATGAAATAATTGATATTTTAAAATCTTGTCATGACGAACCGTGTGGTGGGCATTTTGCAGCCAAGAGGACAGCATTCAAGATTCTCAGCCTTGGCTACTACTGGCCATCTATTTTTAAGGATTCCAAGAAGTATGTGAAGAGTTGTGAGAATGGGCAGACCCACAGCTTCGGATGAAATGCCACTTCAGCCCCAAGTACATTTAGAGCCATTTGAGAAATGGGCTCTAGATTTTGTAGGCCCCATCAATCCACCATCAAAGGGCAAAAAGTACATCCTAGTATGTACTGATTACGTGACAAAATGGGCTGAAGCAAAAGCATTAGTCCGAGCAACAGAGAAAATAGTGGTAAACTTCCTCTTTGAAGAAATTTTTGTAAGGTATGGAGTACCTAGGGAGATAGTCACAGATCAGGGTACTCAATTCACTTCAAAGTTAGTTCAAGATATAACAGAAAAATATAAGATCAAGCATAGAAAAAGCGCACCTTACCATCCACAGGCCAATGGCCAAGTGGAATCAACAAATAAAACTTTGGAGGGGATTATCACTAAAACAGTATCAATGAATAGAAAGAATTGGGAAGAAAAACTCAAAGATGCACTGTGGGCTTACAGGATTACGTGGAAAGACACTACTGGATTTACCATATCAGTTGGTGTAAGGAAAAGAGGTACTGCTTCCTATCGAATTTCAAATACATACTTATAAGATGGCTGCAGATTTAGGAATTGATCTCAGTGAAGCACAAAAGGAGAGAATTATGCAATTAAACCAGTTAGATGAGATGAGACAACAAGCAGAAGAGAGAACAATCCTAATGCAGAGACAGAGGAAGCAGTGGCATGATGCACACATTAAGAAGAAGCAGTTTAAAGAGGGAGACTGGGCTTTACTCTTTGACTCTAAATTCAGAGACCATAAAGCCAAATTTACAACACATTGGATGGGCCCATATGAAATAGTTGAAGCATATGACAATGGATCAGTCAAACTTACAACAATTTATGGAGAAGGTAAGACCTTTACTGTCAATGGTCACAGGCTAAAACTCTATCATAAGCCCATAAGCAAGGAAGATTTTATTGAAACAGTATCTCAGCAAAAGGAGGTTGAGATATCACAGCCTTCAGCTGTGATATCTCTACCTTAGTCATTTCAATTTCTTTTTAAATAAAAAAACAAAAAACAAAAAACAAAAAAAAATATAAAAACAAAAACATAAAATTAAAAAATAAAAAAATAATAAATAATGGTTTAGATGTGAAAACCAGACTCTGGCACACTCTAAACCCGAATTCTTACTGGAAAACCAATCATTTGGCTGGTAAGAATTCTTTGTTCTACTTGTTTATTGTTTTTCATCAATTCAATAATGACTTGAGGACAAGTCAAACACTTAGTGGGGGAGAAGAATTAGTGGTTTTTCTCTTTGGTAGAAGAATTAGTGATTTTTCATCTCCTCATTTTTAAATCTTCAAGGAATTTGTGTCAGTTATTCAGTATTTCAATTCATTTGTTCAGTATTTCAATAAAGAGCTACTTTTGTTCTAATTAGAGGGACCTGTTTAAGCAATAAGATTTGCAGTGGGACCTGTTCAGAAGACTATGTCAACATTATCAATATCAGAGGGACCTGTTAAGGACTGCATTAAAGATACATCATCAACAAAGGCTACTTCAGAGGGACCTGTTCTACTTCAACAAAATTTTCAAAGGTTGTTTATTACCAGAATTCGAAGGCTACATCAACAACAAGGATAAAAGAAGCTGCATAAAAGATGATTCTTCAGATTTTAAAGGGACCTGTTACATTCATTTCAAAGGGACCTGTTTTGAAAAATAAAGATGGTTCTTCAGATTTTAAAAAGGGACCTGTTATACTCATTTCAAAGGAACCTGTTTTGAAAGATGAAGATCAGTCATACCTGTACAAACAGATCAGTCACCTGTGCAAGCCAAATCAGCATTCTGTCAGTCAACAAGTGTAAAGTATTGTTGAAATTTTCATTTTTAACATTTAAAATTCTTAAATTATTTTAGTGTTCAAAAATGATAATTATTATTGCTTGATTATCAATTTCAAAAATCCCTATATCCATAACCTTTGTTTTCTATTCCTTATGCCTATTTCTAAATGATCATTTCCATTTATACCTTAGCCTATTATTCTATTTCCTATTTCCATTCATACCTTAGCCTATTATTCTATTCCCATTCATACTTTAGCCTATTTTCTATTTCCTATCCTTATTACGCTCTTCAAAACCGCTCTTCAAAAACTCATCATTTTTAAATACGCCCTCTGTCAATAAAGGTACCAACAAAGAAGTGGTCTGTATGGACACTCAATGAAGAGTCAGCTCAATGGTAAGACATTTGTAAAACGCATGATTACATTTCATTTCAACTGACGGAGTTATAAAAACGATGCTCTGACCCAAATTCATTTATGGAGTGGAATGTATCCGTTATCATCACACGATTTATATTATGATTATGCTTTTATAAATCACTACTCCTTTGTATTCATAATCTGAATGCATTGTCCTTCCCTGCAAAAAAACTCATGACCAATTTGAATGCGTTGTCCGACCCAAATTCATAACCTTAAGACTCTGTTCTCTGCGTATTGTATGATACCAAGCAAGTTGAGGTCGGTTGTTGAATTTTTAAGTTCATAGAGTGGTTAAAGAGTTAATTTTTAGACTCTGAGTTCTTAAGGAGGGCCGAGATAGCATGCGTGGTTCCATTGAAGAAAATATAGCAGATAAGTTTATTCAGGGGTTTTTCTCTACTGTCGCCCAGAATTTGAAGAATAGCACAGTGAAGAAGGTCACCCAAAATTTGAAGAATAGCACAGTGAAGAAGACCGCCCAGAATTTGAGGAATAGCTCAGGAAATTAAAGAAGGCAGCTCAGAAAATTGAGGACGCTAACCAGGTCAGAGAAACGCAGGAGAAGAGGTAACCACTTGAAAACCTTGATAGAATTTTTGGAAGCATAGAAAAGGGGTTAGAACAGAGAATTTTTTTTTTTTTTTTTTAAACAATGACCAACAGAGTGGAGCCCGAAACATTTGATAGACTAAAGTATCACGAGGACTGTGTCAAAATTCTAGAAGAAAAACATTGGTTGCCTTT
Organism: Pinus albicaulis; assembly: GCA_034641835.2. Lineage (NCBI taxonomy): Eukaryota > Viridiplantae > Streptophyta > Pinopsida > Pinales > Pinaceae > Pinus > Pinus albicaulis. The sequence continues at coordinate 150,352 of JAXQQM020059479.1, read as the reverse complement.
CCTACAGAAATTTAATGGGAATAATGAAGAGGTTACAAAGCAATTTGCATTTTCCTTCAATGGAGAGAAAGCTCTAATAGGAAATGTCTCTTTTAGAATTTCAGAAGATATAATAGCACAAACCTTGGAAATCAGTCCTGAAGGAGAGAAGTATTTCAAAACTAAGCAGTTCAAGGAAAAATCATGGACTCAATTTATGTCCAGGTCAAGGGTTTCTTCAGTTAACTGGAAGAAGGGTGTCCCAAGAAGCTGGTTAGTGCACCCATGGGATGAGATGGTGTACATCATTCAAAAATTCATTACATGTGAAGGTCGTTATAGTATTGTATACCTCTATCATATAAAACTTCTGTTGCACTTGAAAGGCCAATGCATTATCAATCTGCCCTATTTTCTATTACAGAGTCTGACTAAAATGGCGAAGACTATTTAGAAGCACAAAGGTAATGAAGACAGGAGTTTATATCATTTTGGTTTGATTAAAATACTAATTGAATTTGAGTTGTAGAGAAGAGGAAAAGCATGGAAAGAATTCTTAATTGATAATCAAATCAAAGATAGAGAAGAAGAACAGGAAAAGCAAGGAAGCATGGAATTGATGATTGATGTTGATAAAGAAATCCCTGAGCTTAAATCAAGCAATATTCCTCAACCGAGCAGTAGTGTAAGGACAAGAAGGCAAAAGCAAGAAGCTGCCAAGAGAATTGAAAAAGATAAAATCTTCACTACCTATAAGAGAAGATCAAGGAGAATGAAAAGGAGTCAAACACAAGATGAGCCACCAGAGAAGAATGCAAGCATACCAATGGAAATTGAAATTAGTGAGTCAGCACATGAAGCAGAGATGGAAACTGGAAGAAATGAGAAAGAAAAGGAAGAACCAATACCTATAAATAAGAAGCAGAAAAGGTTAGAGAAACAGATTGAAAGGCTGAAAGAAGAATTGATGGAAGCAAACATGTTAGAGAAGGTTATCAAGAAGGAAAATGAAATGCTGAGAGCTCAAAGCAAGAAAATACAATAGAAGAATGAGAAACTGAAGAAAAAGATCAAGGAACTGAAGATTGATCAAACTGAAATAGGTAATTGGGCAATAAAATGTTATACTCAGAAAAAGAGTCTCAAGGAAAAATATAAGAAGTTAAAACATCAGTCTCAAGTTCAGAAGAATGCCAGAGTTCAGAAGAATGTGGATATATTGTTACAGGCAGCAGAGGCACAGGCAGAAACAAAGTTTAAGGGGAGCACATCAGGATTAGCATGAGGACATGCTAAACCATTGAGTTTGGGGGAGATGTTGGTACTATTTTATTGCTACCCTTTTCTCTTAAAAATCCACCATTTATCTATCATTTTTCTCCATAAACTTCCCATAAGTCCATTGAAATTGATTAGTGAAGCATTATAGTTGTTATTTTGCATTAAATTTAATTTATGAGTTTTTATGTTAAAATTTGGAATTTTTCAACAAAATTACGGGATGTAGTGACTTCCTGTAATCAGTTTATGTTGTGACATGTGGCATGATAGGAAAATCGAAATAGAAGGCATGGACATGATCTAGGATGTACAAATATGGTTGAAAATCTATTTAGCATCGAATTTGGGGTTCCTGGATATATGGTCAAAGACGGTCAAACTCAGCCTCTTCAGCAGAAAAATCAGAAGCTATAATGATGTACTTGATCTTTTGCTTAAAGTTATGAATTTTAAACTAATTCGAACTATGTTGGAATCAGTTAGGAGGAAGAAGGAACGAATATAGCCTTCTAGTTGTAAATTGTAATAAATAGGAGGATTTTGATTAGAAAGGTTAGCTAGTGAAAACGTTGAAGAAATCAGACTTAAGACTGTAAAGCATATTCCAGCACTCTGTTTTGAATGTAATCTATTTCCAGAACTTAATGAAAGGCAGAATTTCATCAATCACAGTGTTTACGAGTTAAAGGTTTATCATTTGAAGTTATTAAAGTGTGCCATCAGAGCGTGGAAGGGCCCTACGTAAAGATTGGTACACTTTCTTTTACGTTTTATGTTTCATAGAGTTTAGTTTTCAGATCTGAACAGTGTATTTCATTTCATTGCTTGTGAGTTCATTCATTGCTTGTGAGTTCATTCATTTAATTAGAAGTTCTTGAAATGATTGTTATTTTATGATTCATAGTAGTAGCTTGAAAATTCAATTGCAGAATTATTGAATCATTCCTTGTAAAAGGTGTAATCGAGCATTGGATTTCAAAATATCTCTATGAACTCTGTTTGTTTTTATGAATTTGATTTCTAGAATGTTTAGTGTGTTATCTTAAAGGAGTTTTTGTGAAACATATCCTCGTAAGAGGATTGAAAAGCTCAGATTAGAAACACTCTGTTTTTTTTAAGATCAGTAGATTAAATTTGATAATATAAGTGTTTAAATTGTGAAAAGGAAACATATTTTAGCCTCTTGTAAAGGAGTACTGAAGCCTGTCACAATTAGACATTTATTTAAACATATAGAACAGAACCTTTTAGGTCTAAAAATATTAGATGTGCCTCTAAGACTACTGACCCTGGTCGACATTAAATGAGTCTAATCTAGCATCCTAGATTATCCCACAGAAAAACTTGACGAAGCTCTCTAGGATATAGATACCTTCGTATTCAGTGAATCCAGCTCTTACACAGCCTTTGGGGCACAAACATGGGAAACACAGATGCAATATATTGCCAACTGCCACAATATAACCATAGAAGAGTACGAGGAGGATCCGTGCAATGTCTCTATCCCAAAATCGGATAGAGAGGGCAAGGTTACGGGACCTCCACTACAAACTGTGGACGCTACGTAGCCCCTGAAGCTGTGAGAATTCAACATTCGCACAAAACAATAGCCCAAGTTGGCTAAAATTGGGGATTATTGGGATGATGATACAGTAGGAAAAGTCGTTGAACTACTCACAGAATATCAGGACTTATTCCCAAAAAATCTTTCAGATCTTAAGGGGATCACAGGGGACCTAGGGGTCATGCGCATCATGCTAAAACCAGATGCGTGCCCTATCGAGCAATGGCCTTATCGGCTAAATCCTAAGTATAAGAAAAATGTCAAGGAAGAAATTGATAAAATGCTCACCGTAGGTATCATCGAATCGGTCAAACAGTCGGATTGGGTAAGCCTAATGGTAGTTCAGGAAAAAAATACAAAGGGAGAGATACAAATCTGCATGGACTTGTGCAAATTGAATGATGCTGTGTGAATGACCCCTTTCCTACGTCATTCTCAAATGAAATTCTTGATAGCATAGGAGGGCAGGAAGCGTACTCATTCATAGATGGGTTCTCAGGGTACCATCAGATCAGAATCGCACCTGAAGATCGTAGCAAGACTATGTTTGCCATAGAGTGAGGATCCTTCCGATATACAATGATGTCGTTTGGACTCAAGAATTCCCCTGCTATATTTTCACGCGTAGTAGTCACAGCATTCAAAGAGTTCATCCAAAAATTCCTGGAGGTTTACCTTGATAATTGGACTTTCTTTGGCTTAGCGAAGCAGCACGTTTCGAACCCGCACATGATGTTGGATGCCTGTCGAAAGCACCATATTTCCCTTAATATTAAGAAGTGTGTCTTCTGCGTACCCTTCAGAATCTTGCTCAGACATATATTTTGCTGACAGGGGCTGATGGTTGACCCTGTGAAAGTTGCAGTTATCATCAATCTAGCAGTACCTACAACTGAGAAATAACTACGTTTGATCCTCGGAAATATGGGCTACTACAGAAAGTTCATTCAAGGATATGTGCTAATCACAGCACCTCTAGAAAAGTTGCTTAAGAAGGATGTTTCATTTTTTTGGGATGATGAGTGTCATAAGAGCTTTGAGCTACTCAAGGAAAAGATGGTCTCTGCGCCTATCCTTATTTTTTCTGATTGGGTGAAGGTATTTTATCTTCACGTTGATGCTTCAGGAATCACCCCGGGAGCAGTCCTTACATAGCTTAGAGACGGAGACATTGATCACCCAGTTGCATTTGCTAGTAGAAAACTCTCTGGTGCGGAGCGCAGCTATGCCACCACGGAGCAAGAGGGATTGGACATGGTCTGTGCATTACAGAAGTATCGACACTATCTGTTAGGGGAACACTTCAAAATGTTTACAGATCATTCGGCTTTGAAGTACCTGGTGAATAAGCCTGTGTTTGGGGGCGGAATCTAGCGATGGCTTATGTTGTTCCAAGAATATGACTTTGAGATCATTTTCAAACTAGGGAAGTTGAATGTTGGGCCAAATCACTTGTCTTGAATTGAGAGTGGTGAGGAACCAACCAACCTGGAAGAAATATTTCCTGACGCGCAACTTTTTTCTATTAAGGTTGTTGATGTGCACTTTGCTGACATCATTCATTTCCTCACTACAAGCATGGCACTTGCGGAGTATTCGGTGCAACAGAAGAAAGAGTTGGTAACCCACGCTGTGGATTTTACCATCATCGCAAGTAATCTATATAATATGGGATCAGATGAAGAGCTGTGCCGATATGTCTTGGAGCATGAACGACATGCTATCTTGGTAGAAGCCCACGATGGGGTAGCAGGAGGTCACTACGCAGGGAAATAAACGACGCAAAAGATCTTACGAGTAGGCCTATGGTGGCCTACCCTACATACTAACTCTCATGACTATTGTAAAGCCTCCGATACATGCCAACGAATAGGGAGGCCATCACGTAGAGTTGAAATTCCCCTTCAATTGCAAATTTCCCTACAAGCATCTGAAAAATGGGCCATTGATTTGGTGGGACCTATCAACCCACCGGGAAAGAAGACAGGTGCGCATTACATTATAACTGCCACTAACTATGTAATCAGGTGGGCCAAAGCATAAGCAGTAAAGGATTACACTGAAGATACCACTGCGCACATCATCTTTGAGCAGATTCTAACCAGATTTGGGTGTCCAAAAATCTTGGTGAGCAATAGAGGTACACACTTTATTAATGAAACAATACAGGCCTTGACAGAATAATTCCAGATCCGTCATGCAATAAGCACTCCATATCATCCTCAGGCGAACGGAGCGGTTGAAGAATTCAATAAAGTCTTGGAGAATGCACTAACTAAGGTCTGTAATGCCAATCGCAGTGACTGGGATGTGCACATTGTTGGTCTTGTAGAGGTGGTTCTTTCTGCAACTCTATCGTTCCTTTATTTAATTTTCAACCCGGGGTTCGTCTTTTTATTTCAAGGGTGTCGACACAGTTTGTGTGAGTTAACTATTCTATGGATGCTTCTTGCTAATGCAAAGGAAAGATTCATAACTGTGAAATATGTTGTTCTTAAGGAAAATGCTGCTAATTTATAATTGAAATTTTTTGTTGAAGCAAAGTGACTGCTAAATCGAACTGAACATAAGTTTAATTAAAATCAGCAGAAATGGAGATAATGGAAACAAAACTATACAGAACAAAGTTCTACTTAATTTTCTTCAAGAACAGAGTTGAATGAAATTAAAGAATCCAAAAAGTAGTAATTGAGCTATGCAATTCTGAAACTACAAAACAACTAAGCAATGTGTGCAATTGTGCAGTACAGAAACAACAACGCAATCCAAGCAATCCGAGTAATTGTGCGATAACGAAAGAGCAGAGGACTAAACTGTATGGCTAGCTGTGCAACCAAGAAAGAATAGCAGAACTCAATCACTAATAAGGAAACGATATAACTTAGCTGTGAATTTCCTAACTTAAATGATTTTGAAATGGAATTCTCTGTAAAAACTAACTAATCATCAGGGATTAACCGATTACTCGCGGCGTCAAGTTAGAAGGGAAATGCGAGGTACAAAAAGTATACTACTGAGCCAGTCCTCTTCTACTCAGAGGTTAATAGTCATAATCATCAAATAAACCAGACTTAAAAAAGAATTTTTCATGCACATAATTGTACTTACTGCTAGGAACACAATCGTTAAGAGTCCTATAAGAAAAGTTGTAGTTGTATTATCAAAAGTATATGTTGCAACTGCATAAAATTTACAAATACTAATTCTGCAAAGTCTCAGAACATAACATATGCGTAGAAATTCTGAAGGTTGGGCCCAGACCTAGAAAAACTATAGCACTACGGAACCTTCAAGAGGGGATTGTTCAGAATTCTATTTCATTCAGGAATGCTCTTCAGAAAAGAATTAAATAGGCTGTATTAGGATTTCATTATGAACTGTTCATCCTAGTCTGTTCTAGCCTTTTTAAAGGTAACTTCTTGAGAATGTATCTCGAACGACAACCCACTACGCATGGATGTCGTTTGAGTTCTTGAACTCAAAAACCGTTCAGCTGCCTTTTAATTGGTTGCCTGGAATTGTTGATGACCTTGATATATGCAATCATTGATTGTTCATCATCTATTTGTCCTCACATTCCTGGTTTCCTGTAGATAGGGACAAAAAGGAGTCAATTCCTTGTTGTGAATCATTCTCTATTTCCTTAGTCTAATTGTTCATGTTTCTATGCTATTTCATCCCTTATTATTGATATGAAAGAATATTTCCTCAAATTATAAGATAATTCAAATTATTTAGAGGGGAAAATCATACGTGAATCTGGGCCCAACATTACTCCTTGGCTTACCTTTTTGCATGTCCTCATGCAAACAAGTGATTAAGGTGTAACTGTGTTATTGAGTAGGCAGGGTAGGGCCTCTTCTGAGGCATTCTGAATCCATGCTTCCTTTCTATCAGTGTAAATGCAACGCTTGTGGCTCCTTCCAGTAGTTCATAATCATGGTTGTACTCTTCAGGGGGAAGCCAAAGTAGTGGGTTCCAGTACCTGCAACCTAACTAGGCTGGTCCCATGCGGGTGACTAGACTGGTGTATAGGTAAAATCTAGATGCAACGGCCTTGAAGTTTCTATAGCTGAATGGCTCTTGGTTCCATTTTGTGAGCTATCCATCCCTGCAGGCCGTCGCCAAGGTCAGTTTCTCCGATATCTTCAAATAATCTTAGTTTTCACACCCTGCTTCTTCATAAAGTTCTGATGCCGGATTATTATCTCTAATGGGTTTGTGGGTTCTCCTTGGACCCATAGCTCCAGGTTGTGCTCCCTTTTTTGAAAGATGCCATAGGATTTGGCCCATCCGACTTGATTTTTTGCATATGACATAAATCTTGTAGTTGGATATCCCCTATGAAGGGGCTCGAGTTACTATCGTTTTCAGTTTCCAAAATAAAATTGTGCATATAAAGCTCGCACAAGAGGTGTTGAATCTTCTCGTCCTACTCATGGCAACATTGGACAAATTCTCCTACTGATTTGAAAGAAATGGGCTTTCCTGCCCCTAAAGCTTTGACTTTTAGCAGTGAGTATCGTTCTGTTAAAAACAGGGCATAATTAGTCTCAGGGGACCTACATGACAAGGCATCGTCATAAAGAGAGCAGATTGCGGTTATCTGTTCCTTAGCTTGCTCCATTTTATTCTGTGCCGCTTTGACCTTAGACTGTTTTTCCCTGAGTTGAGAAAATGTTTCTTCCTCCGTGCGGGAGAGGTCAACGAGCTTCTTCTGTAGTCCCTGATGTTCCTTCAATGGCACCACTTCTTTTCTACATTGTGCCAATTCATGGCATGTCTGTGCCAGCTCATTTTGTAGTCGTTTCTTAGCCGCTAACTCCACCAAGTGAGCATAGCCAGGGACTTCCTCTGTCTAGGTGGACGCTTCAGTATGAATTGTTTTTTCTGTCTATGTTTCTGCTTCTGTGGTAGCGGTCAAGTTGGTTTTTTGTTCAAACATTTGGGGTACTTGCTAGTTTAGTTTGAGTTCCAATGATGGCAGTTTCTACCTTCAGCTTCCTTGCCATATTTTCCTTCTTCAGTTGCCTCCTAAGGTTCCTTACCAGTTTTTTCAGTCTCTTACAATTCTTCTTCAATTTCTTAAATTTTCTCAAGTGTAACTCGTCCTCTTCTCTTCTTTCCACTAGTGGTATGGTGACAAAGTTTTCCTTTTCTGGAGTCGGCTTCAGAATGGTTTTCTCAATTGGTTCTTCAGACTTGTTCTCAGCATGAGGGCTCTGGCTGGGGGGTGCAATGTTGTGCTCAGGTTCAATTTCCGTGGGTGTCCTCTGGTCCAAGGGGATGGTGTCATCAGAATCTGCTTGTGATTCTAGTCCCTTCCTTGCTTGTTTAGTGCTGTAAACTTCAAAATTGTAAATGGGAGATAGGGTTCCCTCTTCTTGCAATTGTTCCTGATTGAATAACAAAGTGTTATGACTAGAATTACTAGGGGAGGCGACTTTGTCAAAAATTTCTTCCTGTTCCCCTGCTTCTGGCACGTTTCTTGTTTCTGAATTTTCTCTTGTTTTCTCTAGGTCTCACGTCATCTCTTCCTCCAGTTCCTATATTGGTGCCTGAGGTGATTTGGTCTCGTTCATAATGCTCGGGGCTCCCTGAGCTGTTCTGGCCCTTTTTCGCCTGCTGGATTCCGACGTTGTGGTTCAGCTCTGTTTTCTTCTCGGGGTGTTTTCCATAGGGGGCTCAACTTCAAAATTTTCAGGGTGAATTCTCGGTTCTAGTATTTCTGGGTTGGCTGCTGGCTCCTATACTTCTGGGTTGAAAAAATCATGCCATGCTATCTGATGTCGATCTAGCTCATGGATGATAATTAGCTTGATTAAGGCCTGATAGTTCACCACTGCCTGGGGCCTCTTGGCTTTCCTTAGATGGCTATCGGTATCATGCAAGACAATGTTTAAAAATTCAGGAATATTGATTGTAATTTTCTGCTTAAGCATAGCTAGGAGTTTAAGGTGTCGGGGTTTTACTGCTTCTCGACGTCCTTCGCAGGTTATGAACCATTGGATGAACTCTGCCAACTCCTGCCATGGCTGGTGTAAAGATGTGGGTGAAATTCCTTAGCCTTTGCATTGCAACTGCTCCTCTAGATCCCGGTATAATTCTATTGCTTCTCTTAAGAGCAAATGCTCTTCCGCCCATATTTCTCCTTGCACTGGTATTCCTGATACTGTCGCTATTATTTCTTCTGTGACAGGTATCGTTTGTCCCTTGACTCTGGTTTTTCCCTCATGTAGGTTCCTTAGGAATTCCATTGCAACCTTTGTATTGTATCCCTAGAGTCTATGTACGTATGTGATCCATCCCACTCGTTGAAGAACAACGGTGGCCTCATCTAAGAGTGTGAAGTTTGGCGGCTCGTTCCTCATCGGTCCTCCACCCATCTCTGAATTTTTCTTGTTTATGGTTATTCCTCCCTCTGGTCTTGCTGTTTTGTCCAAATGCTATGCATATTCGAAAGGGGAACTGTAATTCTGTATAAGTCATCTCCATGCCTGAATTGTAGCAATTTTCGACGCGTCCTAACATGATTTGTGCGCGATTTTTCTTGCTTGCCAAATTAATGCCAGTCAGAGTAAACCACCTCACCCCCATGTGAGAATGGGCATCCACACCCTCAGGTACAAGAGTGGTATGGCTAGTGCATGCAGACGAGATGGAAATATTGGATTTTTTGAACTTGTGCATGGTGGATCAGCCTTTAAGTAATTGATGGCTGTACAGTGGCGGATAAACAGAAAAGTTTCTATAATTGCGACTCGTGCAAAAATGTCCCAGGCATGAGAGAATTACAATATTATAATTAATTTAACATGATGTCATCAGAAGGTTATGAGGTGATGACGGAAGTGTGATGTAACTAGATTTAATTGGCTTATCATTCCCATTGTTCGAGATAGGTTTATCAAATATTCGTTAATGATTGTTGGGACAAGTCATAATTAGTATTAATTCAAGTAAATAATGACATGGGAACGAGGTGTATAATGGTATTTACTATAAAAACATTTATTTATTCATTTATTATTAATAATTTATTTATTTATTATTATTATTATTATTTTAAGAGAGATCGCCATGCTGGTATGGTAGCCAAGTAGTCATGGTGCCATTCACCAGAGTTGTAGCAAAATGATCAGGCCGGCTCGTGATGAGACCTCCTGTCCTTCGAATTTAGCAAGAAGGTCCGCGACCCTCGCTGCTTGCCACAATGGGAATGTCATTTGCCGTGACCTACGAACATGGTAGGTTGGCTTGTGATGATACCTATCCTCTCTGAGATATGCAAATGTATTTTAGTATTGCAATCCATTCCTGAGATCACTCGCGCTGTGTGTGTAGGCTAGATGATGATAGTGTGCTGTCCACCAGAATTGGAGTAAGGTGATCAGAGTCGGCTTCGATGGTGACCTCCCGTCCTTTCCGAGAAGGTCATTACCCCGGGTGTGGTGGCCATACTGGGCACGCCACCTCACTCGTGCCTATGAACATGGTAGGCTAGTTTTTTATGAGACCTCCTCATCCTCCCCCGCCAATATTTTCTCATATCACACAATGATGATGGCGTATTGACTTCCTTAAGAATGAGGATGGTGAGAGAGTAATCTCCAATAATACCCTCGTTCCATTTCGTTAAGTCGGATATTACTCGAATAATGTGCAAAAGATGTATCGAATATAAGCTGGAATTGTTACTTGATGCCCTATTCAAATTATGGGAATTGTTGCCTTAGTATTGACATATATGATGTGAGCTTCTTGATTAAGAACATCATCGACACAAAATTTAGAATTGTTACCATTCGCATTCTCTTCCGAGTGCTATTACACCGCTCAAGGTTATTCAATTATTGAAGAAAAAGATATTGGAAAAGAGTTTCAAAAGTGATGTTCAAAGATGGAATAGCACCTGCTGTGATTGGCTCAAGGTTGCCGATGGACCGTTGTTGTTCGTAAATTGAATCGGCAGCTTGTTCCGTTATTCAACAAAGTGGTGTAAAAATGAAAAGAAGGCCGTTCAATTCAAGCTGACCGACACACACTGCTCAAATATTGGACATTAGCTATTTTGAATTTGGACAAAGCAGCGAAACGCACGTCATTGAAAAGGCCAGCTTTGTGAGTTCCGCTCACAACCGCTGTTGTTCGAGACTCGAACAAAGAAAAGGAAAAACTCTTATACTAAAAAAGGGCTATTTTGGGATTCCGTCGACCGTTGTCAGCACAGTCATTGAACAACAAGTCACTCTCTTCACGGAAATCGTGTCACACTCTCAAAAAAGGATTGTTCAGGATTTCGTTGAACTCAAGTTGTCGCGCAAATATTGAACAACAGCATGTTTGGAAATTGAACGAAAGAAAACAAAATTCTCAAAAAGGATTGTTCGAGATTCCGTTGAACTCGCCGTCGCAAGCAAAGGAGTTGAACAACAACATTTCGTCCGGGAAATTTACCAAGAAAACAAAAACAATCAAAAGTGGAATGCTAAGAGGAATCTATACACAATTATGTACATAATTTACACCGATGCAAAACCTCCTACGCACTTGAGTTTGTGGGGTTGCTACGTGTTGTTGCACCGTAGATGCAGTGTCTTCTCTCATGCCTTCGATAAAAGGATTCTCTGTGATAGGTTTTTGACAGAGGCGAGACGCGGTGTCCATTAACTCAAATGTTCAGAATGTCTTCGTCGATTGTGGTCAAAGTGAGGGTTCCATTTATGAACTTTCGAATTTCCATATGGCCCAAGCCATCTTGTTTGTAATTTCCTAGAAGTCTTCGAATCTAGAGTCATACAATAGTGCCCAATATCCCTTTTGGAATACCTTCTTTTTTATAAGGTTAATGTGCCACTTAGCCCGTTGTTGTTGGACAATCATAGTGTAAGCCGCAAAGAAAGCACGCATTTCGTCCAAATTTACATTTATTTGTTGGAGCCTCTTTGATTTGAGCATCCGATAGGTCCGGGCCTCTACTTCCCGGGCGTCGTCCTAACCGCTTTATTTTCAAATTCGATAGGGAAGATAGCTTCTCTTCCAAAGACTAGTCAGATATGGTGAATATCCAATGGTATTTCTCCAAGTTGTTCGACAGGCCCATAAAGCTTCCAGTGAGTCTCACGACCTAGTCTCGACGATGTGTCGCTACCATCTTAGTGAGGATTGCTTCCATGATTCTCATATGGCTGTGCTCTCAACTTGCATGTTCGCCTGCGTGGTAAGGAGACAAGAATTTCCGTGGTGTTATGTGGTGATTTTTTAAAGTGGACATGATTTTATTTCCGGTGAATCGCGCCCCTCCATCGGTTATTATTTCTCCGGGTAAGCCATACTCGTACAAATAATTCAAAAAGGAACTTAATGACCGATTCTTCCGTGGCTCTCGGTAGAGCTATTGCTTCAACCCATTTTGTAACAAGCAATCCATGCAGCAACTAGTAAGGTAAGATTTTTGGTTTGAGGGTGGATTGAATGGGGCCAACAAATTCCAATGCCCATCGCTCAAAAGGTTCTACCACAAATTGTGATTGCGCACATTTCAACTCGCTTGGCTAGGGATGGCCCATCCTCTCGGCAAATGTCATAGTGGATCGCACACACACTTTGCATCCTTGAAGACAGTAGGGCGAGAAAATAGCCTAGTGCGATTTCTTTGTGTCCTCGTCTCTCACATCCGCGAAGTGGCCATTGCAGGTCTCATCGTGGCAAAGAGTGCGCAAGATATCATCGATTTCGTTCTTCCCTCATGCATCTTACTCTGACATGCATATTTCGCCTCCAAGTGTTGTGAATAACATCCCCAATCCAGAGAATCGTGCAATCGCGTTGTATAATTAGTTTGCCATTCTTTGGTGATAAACATGTTTAGGTAATTCTTCCCACCAAGCTAGGTAGTTTTCCACATCACGCGCTTTACTCATGGAGTCTCGACCGCAACCGCAAACAAGTGTTCGTCGCTTTGAAATTGATCGATCCACTATTAATGTCGTCATTTTTGAAACTCGGCGTAAAAATATGCCACCACATTTTCTTTCGCCTAGACGATCTTTAATTGTTATGTCAAATTCCCGTAATAGTAGTAGCGTCAAACTGGTTATTCTTTCCATTTTTAATGGGTTTGTTTGCTTAAATCTTCGATGGCAGAGTGATCCGTATGCAGAAGACCCTGATATCCGCTCGTTATGTAATTCCTAAAATTTATTAACTGCATGATCAAGTGCCTCGTGAATTCTTCTTCGTTACTATCGCATAGTCGAGCTCAAAGCAGGAGTAAGATTTCCTTACCGGTATAATAGATGGCATATGGTTTGTGGTCTTCTTCCTATCCAAGGACCACTCGATTGCCCGTACTTCGAGGCATCGGAGGAGACATGAAAAGGTAGTTTCCGTCCTGGACTGCAGTTAGTTAGGTGTCAGAGAGACCAGCTTTTTTTAATTCCGTAAAAGCAAAGTCACATTTGTTAGTCCAATGGAATTCAACATCAGCTCTCGTTAATGCATACAAGTGTAGCTATTTGCGCAATATGAATCTCACGACAATATCCTCGCATAGCCTAAAAAGATGCTGCATCTCTCGTTTTGTGTGCAAGGTGTGGCCACATAAAGGATTACCTCGTATTTTGAATGAGTCTACTTCAGTATTCCTCGCAGGTAGACAATGTAATGACCTGCATTCACTCACTCTTCGCATCATCATCATATGACATTTTTCGTTGCTCAGACACATTCTAGTAGCAGTGCATCGTTCCAATACTTTGTCTAATGTTTCAAGCGCTCGATCAAATTTCTTTCTCCATTTGGTGTAAAGTCATCCATATAAATTTCAAGTCCCTCATTTATCAGACTAGAAAAATGCTAATTATGGCTATTTGAAATTTTGTTTGGGGCATTACACAATCCAAATGGTAGGAACTCTCAGTAGGCAAGAGTGCTCCCATGGACAGTAAAGGTCGCTCTGTCTCTGATCTTCAGGGCTATTTGCATCTCAATTGTACCCACTCGAATCCATCAATAAAGGAGATTCCACAATGTGTCCAAGACTTGGTCAACAAGGAAGGGGGAAAATGATCTTTCCGAAGTTGATTTATTTAATTCCCCATAGTCCGGCATCAGCATCCTCCATTTCATTTTTTTTAGGGACAACTACCAAAGGGGAAACCCATTTGTCAGTCTTCTGGGAGATAGGATAGATGAAGTTGGCATCCAGGAGCCTCCGGAGTTCTTCTTTACAATTTCTTTGAGATGGGGATTCATTCTTCGTTGTGGTTGTCCTGATTGCAGTGTATATATCTTTATCAATGTAGATATGATGCGCAAAGTGGTGGGTTCCAAGCCCTTCATATCTTTGTAATCCCATGCAAATGCACCTTGGTGCTTCCCGAAGATTTTTACAAGTTTCCTACCTCCGACTATCATCCAAGATGCTGTTAATGTTCAGCAGTCTTGCCCGGGTTCATTTTCACCTGAATACTATTACGTATAATGCCAAGTGGAATCAGACCGAATCTCAAAAATATGTCACGTGAGTTTTTGTCCTTCATGCCCAAGGATGGTTTTCATCATTTGGCATTTCAAATTTTTAGGGTTTGTGGAGCTGATTCATAACGTTAGTAACTCGCATCGCCTTCGCCTTGTTTTAATTGGATGCCTACTAGCGTGAGGAGGATGTGATATATTGTGCTCCCAATACGTATCTCAGGTTCTTGTGGATTTTGATCGTGGTGTAGGCTTTGGCTTGCTGTGCGGGGTAAATAACAATGTTCTTTGGCAGCACTCCTCCGCCGATCATCATGCTACCAGTCCGCAAACTTGCGTAGAGAGTCTTCGTGGCCGCCAAGGCCGGCACAATCAATGGGTGCCCCTTCCGCCTATTTTTTGGATTAATTACCGTAAAACAATCGGGTATTCCCATGACTCTACTAAAACCATGATATCCCGCACCACACCTTTCAAAGTCTCAATAATAGATCCGTCGCGCAATCTCCAGTAATCATGTGGCCGTGGGTTCTAGAACTCGATATGCCTCAACCTCTCACAAGCCCCCGTAGTCGAGATGTTACGCCGCCCCTCGCACCAATCCAGTAGTATTTTGGGAATGAATGTCCGAAGAATTTGTACAGACTTTACGATGGGGTTTCCGGATCATCATATTTTCACAGTAGCTCTTTCCTGACAGTAGAATCGCATAAATTTCCTACTACATGAACAAGATGAGGTGTATTCATTGTCTTCCCATTTTTATTTTTCACACACACTCTTTGCATTGTTTTTCGCACAAATGGGGATAATCGGATGTGCTCGAAGAAGGGGAATTTTTACCAAACAAAGAGCTTCTCAATTTCCAAGATGTCAAATTCAGTGATTGCTGTTGATTTAGGTATGTTTAGCTATTTCGGGAAATGGGAGGGGAGGTTATTTTGAGTTCTTTCAGTGCTTTGTTGGTCAGCTTGCATTGCTTGTTTTTATCTCGGTTTCGTTGATTCCAGCTTGAGCTTTAGTTCCTATGGAATTTTCATCTTGGGTTAGAGATGGAGGTGTGGCTTCCATGGTTAATATAGTACATCCGTGATCTTAACTTTAATTCATTGCACCGCTTTTGTTCGCATTGGGCAAAGGGATCTTCTATGATCCGACTAACCGAACTCGGTCTGTCGCTGATCGGTTGCTCGCCGGTGTACTGAGAGGGCCGACAGATAGAGTGCTGCGCGGTTTTTTTTGAATAGGGTAGGCGTCGGTAGCCGCGGAGTTCCCGCTCTTGTTGGTAAATTTCCACTGTGGGCTCGCCGGCCACCTGGGCTTACTGTGTTGAGTAGTGAGGGCTGGCCATTGATTTTGGTAGGGGATATTTCGCTCACTCGCCAATAAGAGAATTAGGGAAGGGAATATTGGGTATGTTTTGCCAATTACTTCCTTAATGGATTTTTTGTTGGCTGTTGAGAATAGGAAAGGTTTGATTTGGCCAAGTTGGGTATTGGCTTTTGAGCTTTGCCGTTGGCTGTCGTTAGTAATGCTCGGGTTGTACCGTGATGGAAAGTATTGAGCAAGGTCTTACTATGTGCTCGGTCATGCTTGCCACCGCCGACATTGGATTCATTAGATAAACCGAGCTTTGTTTCTTCCTTGGCTTCTTTGTAAATGGCTTTCACCCTGGGAAGAGAAGGACACCTGTCCGTAGCATGATCCTTAGTGAAAATAGCACATGACGAACCATGTCTAGAGGACATTCTCTTTGGTTTGTGCTTCTTTCGAAATTTCGGGAAAAATATGGCGAGGTTTTGCTCGCCCATAGCTTGTTTTTTATTAGCCCCAAGTAAGATATCAAGTTATTGTGTGGCTAAAGTGCCCAAGATGTCGGTTTTTAAAGTTTTCAAAAGGTTTCCAAATTTATCTGGTTACATTTCGAGCACGTTTTCTTAGGGCTCACGCCCCATAGGTCTATTACGCGAGCCGCCTTCTGGAACATTTGATACATAAGGATACACTTTTCATCATACCCTTCCGGGAACATCTCTCTCCTTTCATTATGTTAAGCAACTCAAGCCATTCTTCTCCTTTCCATTCCTCTAAGGCGACCTGTTGTTTTGAGAATATCCTCGATAATGTAGTGTATGGTGATATTTGTAAATTATATTGAAATCTTTCTACGTATTCCTCTAGCGTCGTTATCTTTCGCTGCTCATGTTAAAGATTTCATGCCTTTAAGCCTCGAAGTTCGGAAATAGTCCCGATATTTTGTGAGGAAAGCGTTTTTCATTTCATCCCAAACTCGTTTATAGTTCCCCCTCCTAGCCCCATGAAACCAGCCGAAGAGCAACTTTCAAGGCAGAGGGAAATAATTTTAAGCTTTCAGTGGGATTAGTGTTATAATCATATCCTCTACATAAAACATCAAATAAAAATAAAAATTCATCGAGTTCTTATGTAGCTAGCCCATGAAAGGTGGGGAGTGCTATGCAAGGGAATAACTTTCATGGGGGAATTGGTATCATTATCAACAATGGGGTATCTGCCAAGGTGGATGTCTCGCCTCCTCGATTTTGATTTTGATTATTTTCCAATTGGATCGAAAAAGGTGCCAAAAGCCTTCCGAAATTTCTGTTCTCGGGTGGAGATTTTGGCTAGGCTTGGGAGGTGAAGGTGGTGGTGGGTCTCAAAACGCTTACCCTAATCTAAAATGCTAGGTAATTCTTATTCCGATTATCAATGTCGGTCCTAGGTATATCTATATGAATTTCTTTACTCGATTTCTCCTTTCCTCTTGTAGGTTGTAAGAACCTTCATTCCTTAAAAGTTACCGTCTTCGATGAATGGTATTTTGCAGTACTCTACTTAAGATCCCTTTGTTCCCCGCTATGAATCTCGGTAAAAGGGCTTCCGCATGGTGTGGCCGAGCCACCCGAGGGATGAGATTACAGATTTTGGATGGAAATGGTTCTAGGTCCTACAGGATGCTCGAGATTCAACTTTTCTTAATGATTTTTTCAATGGGAAGCTTTCTCGCAAAGGATCACCGGGCCCTTCCGGGTTGTGGCTGAGAATCGCTTTTGGTTTGTTTCTATCTTCTTTTCTCCTAGTCATAAAACAAGAGTACTAATCCCATACCTTTTCAAACAATTCTACCGGTAGGTGGGAAACTGGGCAAGCATGTTGCTTGCTGCACGCTGTGTTCTCACTCGCTCGTTTCAAGACCCGGGCCTCCCTAAAATAAGTAGGAGAAAGGACAGACTAAGGAAGATAACTCCTAACACACTCCCCCGAAATGGTTCGATGTTGGTCCCCAGAGAGGTGGTTCTTTTTCAGAATCCATCGTTCCTTTATTTAATTGTCAACACGGGGTTTGTATTTTTATTTCAAGGGTGTTGGCACAGATATGAAAAGGAAGTCAACCAGTCTGGGGATGCTTCTTGCTAATGCAAAGGAAAGATTCGTAACTATGAAAGATTTTTTTCTCTAAGGAAAATGCTCGCTTAATCTACAATTGAAGAATTATGTTGAAGCGAAAAGTCACTCGTCTAAATTGAACCGACGGTAAGTTTAAGTAAAATTCAACAGTAAATGGAAATACGGGAAAACAGAAACTAGAGCGAACAAAGTTCTACTTAGTTGCTTCAAGAACATCGCAGTTGAATGGAAATTAAAGAATCCAAAAAAGTAGTAACTGAGTCAGACACTTTTAAAACTACAACACAACTAAGCAATGTGTGCAATCAGGCAAGACGTGAAACAAAAACGCAATGCAATCCAAGCAATCTAAGTAACCGAGCGAGCAACGAAAGAGCAAAGGGACTAGATCAGAGTGGCTAATGCGTGCAACCAAGAAATAGCAAAAGGGTGGCAATCCACTAATAAGGAAACGATATAACTTAGCCGTGGAATTTCCTAACCTAAATGATTTTCGCAATGGAGTTCTCTATAAAACTAACTAATCATCGAAAGATTACTAACCAATTAATCATGGTGTTAGGTTAGGAAGGGAAATGTGAGGTACAAAAAAAGCATACTACCGAGCTGCAAGACTTTTCTACCTCTGCAGGGTTAATATTCATAATCGCAAATAAAACCGTATTTAACAAAGCATTTTTTCATGGCATAGAATTGTACCTATCAAGCAGGAACACAATCAATAAGATTCCTATAAGAAAAGTTGTAGTTGTATTATCAAAAGCATATGTTGCAACCGCACAAAATTTACAACACCGATTTCCCGCAAAGTCTCATAACATAACATATGCGTAGAACTTCGAAGGTTGGGCCCAAAAACTCTGCGCTGCAGCATATGGCACTCACCTGAAGCTTTCAAGAGGGGATTGTTAAGAATTCGCATTTCATTCAAAGAATGCTCTTCAAAAAAGAATTAAACAGTAGCCGTATTAGGATTTCATTATGAACTATTCATCCCAGTCCGTTCGGCCTTTTTAAAGGCAACTTCTTAAGAATGTATCTCAAATGACAAAGCTTTCGCTATCGCTGTGGGCTTTCTGCTTGAGTTCTTGAACTCAAAAACCTTTCTGGCCGCCTTTTTAATTTTGGTTTTTCAGAATTGTCGATGACCTTGATATATGCAATCGTTAATGTCTGGTCATCATCTATTTGTCCTCGCATTCCCCGGGTTTCTGGCAGTATAGGGACAAAAAGGAGTCAATTCCTATTGCCAGGAATCGTTCTTCATGTCCTTAGTCTAATTGTTCGTTTCTATGCTATTTTCATCCTCTTTTATTATTGATATGAAAGAATATTTCTTCAAATTTATAAAGATAATTCAAAATTATTTAGAGGGGAAAATCATACTTGGAATCTCGGGCCCAACACGCATCCCATCTATTCTTCGCCTCACTCGAACCAATCAGCAAGAAGTTGGCAGGCAAAGCACCATTTAGGATGGTATATGGCAGTGGAGGCCAATATGCCCATGGTATGTGCTGTTCCTAGCCTACGCACTCGAGCCCTCACAAACATGGTGGAGCTGACATTCCGGAGGAGAATTTAGCGCACTTCAGAGGCCTTTGGAGGAAGACCGTTTCACTAAGCTAACTTCCATCGAAGGAACAGTATGGCAAGGTGACAAGGCATGGCATGATCAACATATTCTTCACAAGACCTTTGCGGGAGTGAAAACTTAAGTCTCTGCTATATGACAGCCAGCTTGGCAAAACACCTAGGGAAGTTCCGACAACAGACTATTTTCGGGCCCTATACAAGCGTTAAGGAAATCACGGGATGGTAGGAGCTATTCGGTTAGCCACCTTGCATGACGATATGTTACCCGCCCATATCAATGGCACCGGCCCAAACCAGGATCGTGATCAAATGACCATATAGTGGCCGTAGAGCCGTATGAAGTGGGGCATACCACCAAGGAAGGTAAGGCACAACATGTACCATGACATGCATCAAGAAGCGAAACAAGCGGGATCGAGGTTCGAAGGGATGCACCCAGGCGTAGGAATAAACTTAGAATGCAAAGCGGGTGGTGGCCGCACGAACACACGCCGTGAGCAGCACAGGAGGTGCGCGGGAGCGCAGAGGCAGGCGTATGCTGGCAAGTGTGGGTGCGCTAAAAGCGTTGGTGTGCGCGTTGAGCGCACAGCGTGCAAAAACTAGCCATTGGAACAACCACCGCAAAAATAAAAAGTTACCATTGGAAGGAGCGGGAAGCCCACATTTAATGAAGCGTATTTCGGAATATTTTTTTACCTGCTTTACATGATGGTAAGTTCTCGAATAGGCTTACCAAAATCGGCTGGTCGATCGCAAAAGGTTATAAAAGCAGAAGAATCGGTGCGTAAAAGGGTTCCGTGTTTCTTGGAGAAATGTTTACTTTGTGAATTTGCCCTTGCCAAGTTTGTGCTTGAGAGTTTTTGTGCCTATTGTGTTTTGTTTTCAAAGACCGCGCATCCGATGCCCTTTGACAATAGAAATCCCGAGTTTGTTTTTCGCGCCAAAATGACGACCACTAATCTCGTTGAACTCCTCGCCACCCGCGGGACGACAGAGCAAGAAACCAAGGAAGTGGCTGAGATTGAGTCTCGAAGCCAAAGAAGTCATCTCCACAAGCTCCAATCACCGACGAAAAAGAGCGGGAAAAGCACAAGGCTCGTGGAAAACCCAAGAAACCCGCAAAATGGCCGGGCGTGAAGCCCGTACTTCCTCGAGAGAAATGTAAAATCCCTCACGAGCGACTCCCTGGCGTGTGTCGTCACACCAAAGAAGAGGCCCGTGCCACCAAACCAATCAATTGGTTACTCTCCTCGTCTTCGCCCATGCGGTGCTCTCGAGACGCACGCTCGAAGAACATCGACTGCGGGCTCACCTACCCGCAGATGTTGTTGCCGACCCCAAGAGAGGTCCCCGTTATTGGTGAACCTTTTGGAAGGCTCCATGACATAAAATTCCTGATGATCATGACTTCAGCCAATTTGGAGGTTTTTTGGTTTCAATTTTAGTGTCTGCAAATTGGATTACATAAATTATCGACAGGAGTCGGGTAAACTCTATGCAAGTGCAAGTCATATGCTAAAAGCTCCTTTTATTCATTTAGTTTGTCGCCGTGATGATTGGTTTTTTAGAGATTACTTCTAAGAATGTTTTTATTCTTATGTTCCTAATGAAATTGATAAATTTAAATTACAACCAAATTCTAAAAATCAACATGCTTTTCTAATCTCAGAATAAAAATTGAAACAAACTTTTCTCTATCTTATGAAGAAATTTTGACTAATTAATTTGTTAGTCTCTAAAAATTCGTATTCTCTAACAAAGCCTTGTGCATGAAGATAAAATCGAATTCTAGAAAAGAGAATTTATACATTTTTATGTTTTTGAAATGAAATGTTATGGAAATGAAACTTGTAAAGAAATCATTATAGCTCTTGAAAAATAAATCACTCATGAAACTTTAAAAGAACGTACTACATAAGTGCCGAAAGGAAATCACTCAATCACTAATCGCTTTCAAAATAAATCACTCATGCACTTGAAATAAACCACTCATGAACTCAGAAAAATACTCTGATACAAATCATTGCATCGCTTCTTAGAAGTAAAACTATGAATCCTTTCCGAAATTCGACTCATTCGAAATGAAAGGATCGATGAATCTACTTAAAATTATAAAAGAATACTTATGAAAGCATCTACATCAAATAGAAAAATGGAATTTTGGAAACAAATACAACAAATGAAAAATTTGGAATTCTAAAACAACTATGGCAAATGATAAAATGAAAACATGAAAACTACATTAAAAAATAAAAATGTAAAACCTTCATTATTTGTCGAGGCCCTCCACAAACAAGTGTGGTCTCGAAAGCTTTCACATGAACATCCTCAGCCCACAGATCAAATTCTGTCAAGGTACCTCTTCATTAAAAGGAATGAAAAAAAGATTTTTTAAAACTTCACAATATGCTTCAAAATTTAACTTCTTTCTCTTTGCTTTCAATGTGGAGTGTATATATAGGTTGCAATGAAACTTCATGGAGATCACAAGGATAAACATCAGTAACTGAATAGACACCTCATTTTCTCCATGAATTTGGATGAAGCACCGTCCATTCCAACCTCTATTTTCTTGATTGGGCATTTATTGACACATGGGTGCAATGTTTGCTCATGGAAATGCAAAAATAGTGGCTCCAAAGAACCCAAAATATCTCCCTAAAATGGTAATGAATTTTGAAAAAAACTAATAAGGAACTTAATTAACCCGTGCAATGAACAAAACCCAAAGTGCTTTTTTATTTTGTGATATTCACTTTATTTTGCTAAGAAAACACATTTGAAGTTGACTAGTCAAAACCGCCGCAATTTTCCTCGATCTTTACTCCGGAGGTCCACATGTCTCGAGCCGGGTGGAATTTAACCAACAAAAATCCATATCGGAGCTTCGAAACAATTTCCATGTGTTTGGACTTCATTCTAGAGTGATGCTACTACCTCAACCATGGAGACAATCAAGTGAAATCGGTAGAGAACTTGAACCGTCAAACCCGATCATTAGTAAAACCATGCATAATTCTCTTTTAATCCATTACAAATTTTTATATATGTAGTTATATAATTACTAATTATATAATTAGTAATTATATAATATATAATTTTCTGAATTCATTAAAAATTATATAAATAATTATAATAAACCATGTAAACATGTGTATGCAAGAATTTGGTGTAAGCGTATGAAGAAATATGGTTAAAAATGAAGACAATGGGTGAATGGAATGTACGTGGAAAATGGATGATTTCCATCACTATGAAAAATTTCCGAGGCTCAACATAGTGCCCTCGAGGCCGCGCCCGAGTTATACCCTTGCAAATGAACAAGAGGATGATGGGACAAAAATTGTCCCCGTGAGCCGGGTACGTGAGCCAGCAAGATCTAGAGCCTTTAAACCCTAAGGATGTCGCATTTCGGCCACTACAACATCACCTGACCATTCCAGTGCGTTAGCTCGCTCACTCTCGTCCACGACGTCGCTATGGATCCAGTGATCGAATCCCTATCGACGCGAGCGCTCATTCATCGAATCACCGGGTATTCCCATGGAAGGGTCGTGAGCTCGCTTACGTGTTGGGAAAAAGTATGAAGGGGAAAATGTTGAATATGTGCGTACAAAAATACCATGTGGTGCAGGGACTCCTCGAGGCTTCTACGATCAAATCCATCGCGTTGACCCTATGACACAAACTTGGGTACGTTATTTGGCATGCAAGATGATGTGAAAATTGGCTGTGTGGCCTTCGTTCCCGCATACGTAATTCAAGGCCAAAGCGTGCTCTAAGGCGAGAACGAGGTCTCGCTTCAATTGGTCCCAATGTAGGCTTTGGGCCAATGCCCGCGAATCCCCGGAGCGGACAAGAATTTTGCTATTCCCGGCTAATACTTCTCATCGTATTGATAGCCCAGAAACCGCCTCCGAGGAACTCACCCAACTCAGGCTCACTCGACATGTGCAAGGGGGCCCAATATACGAACTTATGGGGACTTCTTAAGGATGCTGTAGTAAGACGTAGAAAACCCAGCACTCTAGGTCCTATTCCTAGAGAAGCTGGTAGTAGCCATCAATTCCCGACTCACGTTTGTCTCTAGTAGTGGGCGGACAAGCATAAGAGAATTGTGGCACTCTGTGGCACCATGCACAACGTCCAAATAAAATCACGCAAAGATAAAGCCCTGGTCTCGCCACACATATGGCTGGTCAGATGAGGATATTGATCGTAGTAGCTCACTACACGCTCCGCGGTGGAAGATTGGGTTCGAAACCGTGCGATGTGCACCGCGGGAGAAAGTGCTACAAAATTCAACCCAACCACGACCAAAGAAATTAGCGGATTGAGCAAAGGCATTGAAAAATAAGGAACGTTAGCCTCGCTGCAAGGACGCGCAGCTCAAACCGACCACCTGCGAGGGACGATGTCGACAGAAAAAACCAGACACTAAGAAGGATGCGCTTGCGGCAGAGACATAGTCGTATCTCGCGCCATACTCGTACAGAAGGATCGGGATGTGAGAGGAACTTTGTCGAGGCACGAAGCGCACAAGTGAGTCTTCGTAAAGCGGCCACGTAAATAAGCAACGCTTCTCTTAGCGTAGCGTAACGTGATGAGATCTGCTGACATCCGAATGAAGGGGACCTCGAGCAAATTTTTGATACGCAACACTTTGGCCACAGAAGATAGTATGGCTAGCTCCAGTAAGAACGACGTAAAAGTCGTGGCCGACACTCTTTCAGCCAAGCCCACGCTCCAGAGATGAAGACAGTACACGATGCAAACCAAGCAGGTGATTCAGTGCATCGAAACGCCCGCAAGTGACCGCGAGGCGCAACACTAGTTACAACGGAGCAGCCGCCCCTATCTCTTTCCCGCCGCCACCCGACTCTAGAAGTGCAGTGTTCGAGGCCTCGTGTAGACGGTCCTGGCCGAGATTTATTGACAGTGTTTCCCCATGTAGCATCATGGTGCTCCTCCACACCTCCTTGTTTCAAAATCGACCATCCGGACCATCAAGTGCCACCAACAAGCTCGCGCGGTGTATGACGCGTACACCAAGGAAAAGAATGCTAAAGTGTCTCTGCAATGTCAGCTACTCTGTGCCTCTCGCTACCATGTAGCAAACTCGGGTAGTTGGAACACTTCTAATTCACAGACTTCCCGCGTGGATGTTACGTAAGAAATCCCAAGCCACAACCACCCGCGCAGAGCTAATATCGAGGGGTTGGGTCACAAGCGCTACAAAGGCCTCTAAGACAGAGATGCGTGTAGTCAAAACACACGATGGAACAACAAATTGCGGTGATTTACAGTGTGCCAAGGCGCCCAGCAGACACGCCAGAGGTACGGGCGGGCCGAGCCAGCACCGGGTGCCACCGCAGACTACAAATTTGATTACGTGCTGTATGACACTCGTGGTGCCCACTCACCGGATACAACCATGCAATTATGGACCAAGGTCCGGCGATGCGACCCGATCCCTGCGTGAGAAATCAACTAGGACCTATGGCATGCATGGAATAAGTGTTTGAGAATATATAAGCCACCATGCCCACTTTGATTTTGCTACGCAAATGGGCTACGAATACTGCGAACAAGCCACGCCCTCCAAAATGATATCGACAGAACTCCGCCACAAGAAGAAGGTTCTCGGCGACCGCTCGAAGCCTTGGGTTAACGAGGCCCTCAAACTCCCACAAGAGGCTGATGCTGCTATTAAGCAGCCTAAACCGCGACTCGAGAGCGCCACTACTGCAACAAAAGGCCTAACTTCGCGTAAGTTGGTAGACACGGTGAAAAATGATGTTGCCTGAGAGCAGATGCCACCCCCACCGGGTCGAAATGATCATACCGCCGGCAGCATTAGGAGGAGATCCGACGCCAGTTGACTCTAGACGAGTCACAAGATTTTGTCGACCAAGTTTGGAGCAGGGTCCCATAAAGTCGCAGATTTTGTACACTTTTTGCATATTTTTGGTATTATTTAGTATAACACATGGGTTTTGGGCAGCACAGCCCCGACCATGCAAGAGTAATGGGTCAAGGGTAGACCAAGAGTCCGCAAACCACGATTTGTGGAGCATTGGATGCATAGGCTAAATTGATATTAATAGAGGAAAATTTTGAGTCTAAGCAGAAGGAATTGAGATTGATGCTAAGCACAAATTGTTAGATCCAAGTAGCCAGGTTGTTTGGGCAGGACCCCCGCCGGGCCGAGAGCGTGGAGATCCTCAGCTCCCGTTGTGTGCGGACTCGTTGGTCGTGGTGCGCAAGATATTTTAGGATTGTAAGTGGATTTTGATATTACTATACATGCGAAGTATTGCTGAACATCCGATGCTATCTCGGATCCGCTTTGCGATGATTGATGCGAGCTCGCTATATGATTAAGTTGTGAAAGTTTCGTTTAATCGCTCGCAAATGTGAAAGTATCATATGTTTCGGCATATGTATCTATGATCCGTTAGCGCTGTCAAGAATTATAGTAGTTTTGTAGTACGTACGTGGATGCGATAGGTATTGACTAGATCTATGCATGATAATAACTTTGTTATACCGTGGATCGTATTGTCAATAAACATGCAAATAGATCTATTTGGTGCGACTTTGAAAGGCCGGGGAACGCAGTATCTGCAGACAGAATTACCTCACTCTTTCTCTAAGGTGTGGAAACCTAGTTCCAACACTCATACCTTTGCTTCGAGAGAGACTTTGGTGTGCAGCAAGAAGGCTTCACCGCCGAAAGGGCCAATAGTATAGTTTGTTGCAACCCAACCTCCAAACCTCGGGCCGTGGACCTCGAGCCAAACATTCTTGTGGATTTCATGGTCTGTTCACTACATTCAAGTGATGGATGACCACCTTGTAGAGGAATTTAGACAAGACATGTTTTTCTGCTCATGTTATACTGCCAACACCAAATGTCCTATACTATTTTCAAAGCTTTTCGAGAAGCTTATGGCAAGAAGCAAGTGGTTGAAGGATGGCAAGGCAGCTAGAAAAATGATGTGTCTCACGTAGAGGGACTACAGCGCAGTCCAATATGTCATGTGACAGCTTTAGTCCATGGTTTCCTTTGGGAGCTATATGGTACACATTCTGATTATCACTATATGTGATTTATTGAGGCACAAGAGTTGTTGACGAACCAATGTTAGGTCCCATATTACTAGTTATAGTCCCTCATTGTCATTATTGTAACCCTGATCGTTAGTTTTTGTACCCTTGTAACCCCATATTTTTGTTTATTGTGCCCTCAGACATTAGTTTGGCTGTTAGGTCGGCTAGGATAATGACATTAAGAAAGCCTTTACTCAGGATGACATCATGGCCCCATGTACTCCCATATAGAAAGGAGGTTTTTCTATTTGTATTATCCAATAATTATTCATTTATGTAACACATTGGAGATTTCCCTTGAAGTGGCTTATTTCTAAGGCGTTGATCTCTCTTTCTTCTATTTTTTGGAGTTGGCTCTCACAACATTTGGTATCATAGCTTTGGATTCTAGGGTTTCACCGCCTCACCAAACTGGTCCGTCGCGGCATGTTTCGTCATAAATCGTAGCTTTCTATGAAGGTCTGCAAGCAAAATTCTAAGCTGCAAAGTCTAAATACTTAGTGAACATCGCCGCAAAAATTTCAAAGCTTGTTTCACAATATTTGCGGAGATATGGTCTCGTGGAAGTTAGGTCTTTTTAAGGCTCCCGAATTTCATCTCAAAAAGGTGATCATGGGAAAATCTTCATAACTCCTCTCTTTGAGAATCGGATTGAATTGGATGCAGCAAGTAGTCCGAGTCGATTCCTACAAATTTGAATCTGCCGTCAAGATCCGTATGCGAAATGTATCACACAAACACTGGGGAGAAATTGTTAAAACTCGATGGCCGAGTTTTTATGTAAATCGATTTGCCATGCGTGGCCCGTCAGAAGACTAAGCGTTCTTTTGAGGAAGTTCGACCGATTCAAGATCTTTGGAAATTTCATATACAAATGAAACTTTGCGTGTGCAGTGAGAAAAGCGCGAATGAAATGTAGTCGTAAGAGTTGGACTAAGGCTGAAATGCCTTAGACGTTGTGAGCTGAGACTCTTATACATAATAGAAATAGTGGTTTGGGGAACCGTGTGTCGAATTGTGTTCTATTACGGCTTAGATATATCTATTAAAACCTTCTATGTGAGTGTATTAATTTTTTGAATGCATTTGAAAGTTCTCTTTGCATAAATTAAATACACATTAGAATATTTGCGGTGAAGAGTCTCCCAATCAATTCGAGAATCCATTCCGAAAATTGATGTGAACTCAGTAAGGGATTTAGTGGATTCGATCCACATAATCGATTATTATATGAAAGCCACAACCAAGCAATTCAACGTGGAGAATTTAACACCGTGTGGGAGGCTTTTTGATTCCCCTTTAAAATTTCTAAGTTATATAATTTCCGTTGAACGGAATAGAAAAGATTCGTTTCCTTTGGCGATGGAGAACGAATACAGTGTTTAGCGAAAAGATGGGTTTTAAAAAGGAGCGATTTAAACTCACATTGCGATGGAAAAATTATATATTCCGAATGCCAATTAACCAAATTTGGGTGAAGGGCTTTGTGATATTAACCTAAGGTCTCGGTGGGTTAATATGTAGATTTGCATTTTCATATGAGGTGAAAATCAATTGAGTTTAATGGAATTCGAATGTTGTTTTGAATGGCTATTAAAACACAGCTTTGATATGTGAAGAAGCTTTCCCCGTAGGATATTGAACTCGAATTTGAAAGGCGTTGCAGCTTTCATGGAGAGTATTAATGTGCTAAGCAGGTCACTCTTTCATTAAGTGGTATCGGAAAGCGTGGAAATGATTTCGGCGAAGGAGAAGGAGTTTGTGTACGTGAGGAAGAAGAGGTAGAATTTTGTGAAGCTTGTCATTTTCATGTTTTGTGAAGGTAGCAATAGAGAAAGGTGAGAAGAGTCGCAACAAAGCCGCAGTAGTGAGTGCTCAATTGGTCTCCATAGGAGCGAACCAAAGAGATGCCGAAAGCCGGAGGCTCAGGAGAGAAGCTTGGTGAGGTATCCGGGTAGCAAGGAGGCTTGCTGGTGCAGCGAGGCTTTTGTTGCAGCTCGCAGCAGGACAACTCGCAGCAGGATGCAAGTGAGAATTGTTTAAGCAAAGCTGGTCACTATGGAAGATCACAAGGAGCAGCTTCCATAGACGACGTGGTTATAATTGCCAACAAGCTAGAGAGGACATATGACCAGAGGTCACAAATTTTTGTGCCCTTTCGAGAGTCTACGATGCAGATCAGCGATTCGAATTCAAACTCCGACCTCACTCGCCGAAGAGCCGGGTAAGTGAACAACACACAAAATCGATAAATTGTTTAAAAACCGATGTCGTAGTTTTTTGTAACTCGATCTACCATGTGTGCGCTTGGAGAAGACTAAGGGGTTCGTTGAGGAAATTCGACCGATTCATGATCTTTGGAAATTTCTCATACAAATGAAACTCGTGCGTGTGTGTGAGAAAAGCGCGAATGAAAATGTAGTCGTAAGCGGAGTTGGACCAAGGCCGAAATGCCATAGACGTTGTGCTTTGTGACTTTGTGCACATGAGAAATAGTGGTTTCGTGGAACCCCGTGTGTCGAATTGTGTCTCGCTACAGCTTAGATATATCTCGTTAAAATCTCTCCGTGTGAGTGTGTTAATTTTCTCGAGCGCATTTGAAAGTTCTCTCGTGCATAAATTCAATACACATTAATACCGTGTGAAGAGTCTCTAATAAATTCAAAAAATCCATTCTAAAATTGATGTGAACTCCGTGTAAGGGATTTGTGGATTCGAATCCACATAATCGACATATTATATGAAAGCCACAACCAAGCATCCACCGGAGAATTTAACATCGTGTGGAGTGGTTTTCGATTCCCTTGAAAATTTCTGCAGTATACATCTCGTTGAACGAAATAGAAAAGATTCCGGTTTGCCTTGGGTTCGATGGAGAATGCATACAGAAGCAGAAAAGACAGTTTTTTAAAAAGGAGAAATTTAAACTCACGTCATGCGGTGGAAAAATTATGTGTATTCCAATGAGCGAATTAACCAGCAGTTGGGTGAAGCGTGTTTTTGACATTAACCTCGAGGTCCGGTGGGTTAATGTCCCGATTCGAATTTTCACAGTGAGGTGAAAATCAATTGAGTTTAATGGAATTCTAACGTTGTTTCGAATGGCTATTAGAACAAGTTTGATATGTGAAGAAGCTTCCATGTAGGATATTGAACTCGAATTCTGAAAGGCGTTTTGCGTGCCTTGAGAGTATTAATGTGGGTCATGAGTGGTCGCCTTTCATCAGTAACGCCGTAAAAATTGGTTGCAAGTACACGGACTTTAGTTTCTTTTCTATCAATTTCCGTAGCCGAAGGAGGAAAATGTGACATGTGGCAAAGTTGTGCATGTTCACTCTACCGAACTAGTCCATAATTAGGTCATTGTGGGAGACCTGACACAACTTTGTCTTGAAGAATCCAAATCAAGTCGTACCTATGGCATTTGAAAGAGGATTCTGTGAGGGCCACCAGCGTTGAAATTTCAGATATTGAAGATCTAAAATTACAGTAGATAATTCAGCTTTCAATATCAAACTCCCAAAAGCAAGAAAAAGGTGTGTGCTTTTTTTTCCAAATTTCGTAAGTTCCTAGTGTAAAAAAATTAGTTTGAAGTGATTCCAAGGGGTCTCCGTTGAGCATATATTTCAGTATTGGGTTCTCGAAATGCTCTCCTAAAAAGAATTCAACACCCATTAATCCCTCACATTACCTCTACTATGACTTCATGAAGATGAAGAATTGCAACATGATCTATCAAAATTACAAGAGCAAGTGCACTAAATTTCGCTCGCAAGAAGAGCAAAGAAAAATGAAATGGAAGTTTTCGAAGAAATTCTTGGAAGTGAAGATGGATGGTTTGGAACAAAGGCGTGGAAGCTAAGATGGATGCATGGGAGAAAATGAAAGACAATGTGAGAAAAAATAAGAATGATCTAAAAGAAAACTTGGAAGGCTCGACAAAGTTTATACAAGAAATGATTCCTAATGGTGAAAAGATAGTAGAGGAAAACCTCGCGATGAGAACAAAATAAATGTTAACCATGATTTCATAAACTCTAATGTTGGATTGAAGAACCACCATATTCCAAAGATGGATACTGTAGGAAGTCTGATGGCAAGGATCCTCGTGCACATGGATACTATAAATGAGCAATATTTTCGACCTCAATAATGTGCAAAACACACAAAAGCACGCATCGCAACTTTACATTTAGAAAAAAATACATTTTTATGTTATCGATGGCTTCTGATCCTCAGTAGAAAAATTGTCACTTGGTCAATGCTTTAGCTACGGAGGAAATGATAGCACATTATGAGGATACAAAGAGCAACACATTCTTTAGCCAATCGATAAATCTTAAACAAAAGGTTTTAGTGGTGGAGCACATTGAGGACTTCCAAAAATTCTTGAATATATGGGTAATCGATATTCCAGCAGGAACACAAGATTAATCTCCTCATAGGGACTTTAAAGAATAACATCCAACATGAAGTTCATGTTTGAGAACCCGATTCATAAGAGAAGGCATTCAAATGTTGGCAAGAAAAATTTAATGTAAAATTATGGCTGACAAGAAAGCTCGCCACTCACATCTATAAAGATGGGAAGTGTTGCTACTCCTAGACTTCCACAACCTACAAGGTTGACACCAAAACAATTGGAAGAAAAAAAGAGCAAAAGGGCCTTGCTACGGCTTTCTTTGATAGCAAATACACTCGAAGGTCATAAGTGCACTCGAGAAGAAATTATTTTACATAGATTGTAGTAAGAGGAGGAAGAAAATGAAGAAGAAAAATTCAAAAAGGTAGAGGATATACACCGTAGAAGAAACCGAAGAAGAAGAAGAAATGAGTCCGACCATATCATGTAATGCATTACGTGAATCACTCACTCCTCAAACTCTCACATAGAAGGACATAGTAAATAGAAGAAAGGTAATAGTGTTGATTGATTCAGTGTATTACCCACACTTTTATTCATTGTAAGGCAGCCAAGTGAATTGAATTTTTTCATACCCGAAAGACCACAATGTCAAGTGATGGTCAGCAAATGGAGGAACTATAAATTGCTCGGAAAATGCCATAATATCAAGCAAGCCATGGGAATATGCATTGAATATTCCAATGCTTTCCATCCCAATGGGAGGAAGCTGACATGTTGTACTTCAGAGCACACGCTACAATCTGGGGACAAGAACTTTTAAATTTCAAGAACTTTTACTATGGAAATCTCAAGCAGAAACCAAATCGAATTACTAGCATCGCAGGGAAGCCATGAAAGATAATAAGCTCTAATGTCATGAAAAAGCTTCTGAAGAAAGAACACAGCGTGAATTGCACACTATGCCTCACTAGAAGTTCCAAACATCAACCATTTATCTCTCCGCATCTCCAAAAAGTCTCTGGACAATCATTCCAAGGTGTTTGATACTCCCAAAAGGACCTCCCCACATATTTGTGATCAAGTGATCATGCTATTCATTTGGACGTTGTGTGAAGTGTTCCTCCAAACATGAGGCCTTACATATATCCTTATGTCCAGAAGAGAGCAGGCACTGAACTGTATGATTGTGCAACATGCTAGAGGCTAGTATAATTCAACTCTAGTCAAAAGTTCTTTCTCTCCGCTTCCCGTAGTATTGGGTGCACAAAAAATGTGGATCATGGCGCATGTGACTCTGAATTATAGGGAGCCTCAATAAGCCTACCATTAAAGATAAATTTCCCATCTCCCGTGATTGATGAAATTATTGGATGAATTACATGGGAGAAATTTATTTTACCAAGTTGGATCTTCGTTCAGATATCATCAAATTATAATGAAGACTCAAGATATTTCGAAAATAGCATTTTGAACTCATGGGGGTCATTACGAATTTTTGGTCATGCCTTTTGGCCTTACCAATGCACCTTCTACATTTTCAAGGGTTGATGAATTCCATTTTCAAACCCTTCCTTAGAAAAATCTTTTGCTAGTATTTTTGATGATATACTAATCTACAACAAAGTCTTGGAAGGATCATGTTCATCATGCTGACAAGTGGTGCTCAAAACTACTGGAGGAGAAACAATTTCAGTGCAAAAACACCCAAATGTTTCTTTAGAGTACAAGATGTGGAACATCTAGGTCATATTGTATCTCACGAGGGTGTTAAGGTAGACCCTAACAAAATTAAAGCCATTAAGGAATGGAAAGTCGCAACCGTAAAGTAGCTTTGCAAAGGATTTTTCCACGTTACCTGCGGTATTACCACAAGTTTGTGAAGAATTATGGGAGAATAGCAGCACTTCTCACAAAATTACCGAAGAAAGATGCATTTTCATGGACTCGAAGCAACTAAGGCATTTGAACATCTTAAAGAGGCAATGTGTTTGAAGACTTCAGCCTTAGCTATGCCAAACTTCGCAAAACCTTTGACTATGGAACGTGATGCCTCAGAAATGGAATTGGTGTAGTTTTAATGCAAGAAGGAGGTATCCCATTTCTTTCGAAATTCTGCTCAATCAAATGAAAGCATTTACAAAAGGCTATTTATGAGAAGGAAATGTTGGCAATACTACATGCACTAAAGAAATGGAGACCTTACCCAATGGGAAGACACTTCAAGCGTAGAAAAATTGACCATGATAGTCCTAAAGCACTTTTTGGAACAAAGACGTCATCTCCAAGATGTCAAGAAAATGGGTCACAAAGATGTTGGGTTATGACTTTGAAAACTGTCTACAAAGCAGGGAAGCTAAATGTAGCAGATGCACTCAAGAAAGGATGAAGAGTGCAAGCATTCATTTGTGCCATACCAATTATCCAACCACAATAGATGACCTAAGCAAGGGATGAATGGAAGAAGGACGAAGAAGTGTGGACTCTCATTCAAAATTTAAAAAGCAAGATCCTAGTACATATGATACATTTAGCTGGAAAATGATTCCTTATGGTACAAAGATTTCACTTATATTTGCAAGAATTCCCAACCGTAAAAGCATATTCCTTTGGAATCGCACACTTCTCCTTTAGGAGGACACTCGAGATTTTGGAAAACGGGTCACGGGTGAGTAGAGAGATTTTTTTGGGATGCCCTCAAATTCAGATATTCAAAAGTTTATGGCGGAATTTTCGTTTGACCAAAGAAAAATAAAGTTGAGACAATTAAGACCCTGCATCTTCTACAACCTTTATCCATTCCGAGTCAACAGCATTGGGGAGTGATATTTCAATGGATTTTATAATAGGTTTACCTAAGTCCGAAGGAAGGAGTGTCATCATGGTGGTAGTTGATAGATTCTCCCAAGTATGCACACTTTTGTGCATTATCTCATCCATTTAAAGTGAGAATAGCGCTACTACATTTATGGAAACAATTCACAAAGCTACATGGAAACCCGATCACAGTAAGTGATAGAGATCCCATTTTTACAGAAATTTTTTGACAGTAACTATTTTCTTGTTTGGGTACTCAACTAGCTTATAGCTCAGTCTTATCATCCACCCGCTGGTCAAACATAGTATAGTGAATAAATGTTTGGAAGGATATTCTATTTTTTGCATCCGATAAGCAAGCTCAATGGGTCAAGTGGTTACCTCTCGATGAATGGTGGTATAACACTTCCTTCCACAATGCAGCAAAACACTCCATTTATGGAACTTTATGGATATCATCCACCATCCATCACATCTTCTTTAAGGGAAAATGCTAGGGTCTCAAGCAGAGGAGGATCACATCGAGCATCAACAAGAAGTTCTCCAACTCTTAAAGGACAAACCTCAAATTTGGCACAAAATCGAATGAAAAAATAGGCGTACCAACATCGCAGTTGAGAGAATTTTTGAGATGTGGGAGACTCGGGTATTTTTACGGCTACAACCATACAAACAAATGTCCCCTCAAGCAAGCTAAGAATGCTGATAATACAAATGTCACCAAAGTACTATGGTCCTTACAAGGCTTTTGCAAAATATCGTACTATGGCATACAAATTGGAGCTTCCTCGCTTCTTCACGGCAGTGCATCCAAAGCTTGTCCATGTTTCATGCTTTAAAAAGGTTATAGGGGACGAAATTCCAGTTCGGTATCACTATTGCTAGAACTCGGGCGATGAGGAAGGAAAAACCATATTGGAACCTCGAAGCAGCCATGGAAACAAGAACTTCGACAACCATGAAATCGATCAATTTCTCGCAGCATCTCATCAAATGGAAGAACTTAACCACCTGAGATTCTACATGGGAGGATGAGAATTTTAGCACAAAAGCACCCAGAAAGTTACTCAAGCATTGAGGACAACACTTTTTTGAAGGTGAGGAGCACGTTAGGGTCCCTATATTACTAATATAGTCCCTTTTATTTTCGTTAAGTGCAACTCCCTTTATCGTTATTGTTGTACTGTAACACATTGCTATAACTGTGCTCCTTTAAATTATTATTGTTAGGTCACTTTAGGATTTACACGGGCACACTAGGACGGCACTCGTGGCCCCATGGACTCCTATATATAGAAATGAGGTTTTTGTCATTTGTATCAACCAAGAATTGTTCATTTATGTAGCATATTGGAGCGTCTCTCTCAAATTGGCTTACGTATAAGGCGTTGATCTCTCTTTTCTTCATATTTTTTAGGTGGATTCACAACAACCAAATAGTGGGACATGAGATTCCGTGCACCTTTTGGCTTCTTAATGACTCATATTATCGTAGCATCCCAAGATCAACAGCCTCCAAATTTATCATAAATGGAGAGAGAGACATCATGAGTTGAATAACTTGATCTCTCATTTTCTAGCCATGTATGTCAGCATACATTGGCAGAAGTGGGGGATTGGTGATCGCTCCTATGAGCTTCTGCAAGGATGGCTCACTTTGGTTTGGATGATAGCATGTGAGATTTGGCACTTTCTCATTGGGATTGATGTGCACATTTACCATCTCTCATGCCTCGAGGAGTGCCAATGATGACATCGGTATAACTTTTCCCATATGTCTTCCACTTCTTCATGATGAGAGCTAAGTGCGGTTTATCCACCAAAGGCTACTTTGTATTCTTGAGAGGAGACATATCCATTGGATATTTTGTAGAGTCCTTTGTAGTTTCTTGAGGACAAGAAACATTTTTGGAGGGGGAGGACTCTAATATGTTCCCAAATTAGCCTACAAAATTTCACTTAGAATATTAATGTCACTTAGATAGATGTGAATAAGTAGGTAGGGAGACCCACAAATCTCTTTATGAAGAATAAAACCACTTCTCATGTGAAACTCGACTCATCTTTTTAGGCTTAATAAATCACCCTAAGGTGTGAACAGCGCTGGAGCACAGAGCTAGTGTCAAATTTGACCAAATCAACAACACCTGCCATGATGGATGGCATTCATTACGACAACACAGCTTTGGGTGGAGACTCCATGCACGTGTGCAGTGCCTTTAATGAGTGGGGCCAAGGGTAAGGAAGCTCACCACCTATGTAAGCAGATGATGGCGAAAATGCATAGTTATTCATGTTGATGTTTACATTTTTTAATATATGGTCTCATTTAGACACATAGCTTTCTTTGGTTGTTTAGCTAATATTGCAAATGTTGTTTAGCACTAGGTGTTCCTAGTCGAGAATCCCACCTCTTTCTCGAGAGGCCTCTTCGGTAAAGAGTTTTGTACTTTACTTCTCCACATTCAAAGCTTTAGGCCAAGCTTCACCTTACGCCTACAACGCCTGGGTCCTATTGAAAGGGTTGTGCTGAGCTGCAGGTGTCAGCACCGTGGAGACTCATATCAGTCACTTTCGACGCTTATGTTTCAGTGGAGAAGGTTTCCTTTCCACGGGAAGGACCATAAGGAAGACCCTTGAGCTGCCTGCAATGTTTTGAATTATGCCACTTATTTTTTTCCTCAGCAGCCATAGCTTTCCGTCTTCGACTACGTTATTTTGAGGGAGGACTTGCATGGTGGTGGTTTTAAGACACCATTTGGGGAGGAGGTTTTGCAGCTGAAGGGATCAAACTTTTCCATCGTAGAGGGATATATTTGGAGGAGGCGGCACTATTTACCATATCACATCAGCCACACTTTCTAGATCTATTATTGCAGAGGAATCTTTCACCCCTAGGGCTTTGATTCCCATCTCGTATGATGGTGTATTTCCGAAAACCCTCGTGAGGTTCTTCATCTGCGAGGTTGTATAGTGCCTAGATCTCAGTATCTGATTGTATCTGAGGCATATATCAGCCCATGTACTTTTGTATATTCATGTAGCCGTGCTCTTTTAAAACAACGTTGTAGCAGATTTCTTCCAACATTTTGATATATAGCAGCAACACCTCTTTTGAGGGTTTGATCCACTGGAGGCTTATTTATGCATGTTGTATCATTTTTGGCCCATCAGTATTACATCTATGTGCAACGTCGTTATAATGGATGGAAGTTGTCCTCCATATTGGCCTCTTGCTTTACATATGATTTTTTACATCAGTCTATTCCAAAGATTTTGCACTATATTCGTTTTCCCATTTGGGAATATTACATCCGCGTTCATCTACCGTTGTCGCATAGACAGTCCACATGTGCCTACTTCGTGGTCACAATACATCCATTAGTGAGACCATACCCTCGAACCCGACATCGCCCAACTAGAATTTTATCTAGATCATATCAAGTTATTTTACCGTAACATCTAAATCCCAAAGTCGAACAACCGAAAGTTGTTCCTATATCGGTTTCCATAATCGATTGCAGCCATTGAGTCACCCATATCGCAGCTAGCCAACCATCCGAAATATATCTCACAGCTCCGATGGTGAAATCCTTCCACCTAGTTTGATTTTGATTGAAGAAATCCTACAAGACAAAACACCTTTAAGTCCAACTCATTTTTGGGAGGAGCTTTACCTCGTACGACATTTTCCTCAATCACCTTACCGTGGATTTTGTTGATCCTATTTCACATTTCGAGTTCCCACAGATCTTATAGGGTATACATTGGGTCATTTAATCCATGCTCGCTAAAACACCTACTATTGATTCATATTCGCTGTTTTGTCTGATTGACTTCACCCATGTCATAATCTAGAATCCTATTTGGTTCCTCCCTTATGACCACCGAACGGCTTGATCCTTTATTCACATCTTCAATCCAATATCAAGCCGACCACATCATTTATCCTCTGGTGGTCGGTGATACCACATAAGTAAATTACCCTTGGATATTCCTTAAGCTCAATGGAAACCCTCGGAGAAGACCCATCAATGACAGCATGTGACTTTATCATTTATGGTGTTCCATCCAACTCCTTAAATGATGACTCCATTCGACTATGTATTTTCCAAGCACATGCTCACTAATCTAGCTACATGCCCATGAGGATGGTTCCTTTCACCGCTTTCAACTCTCGTTAAAAATGAATCCAGGATGAGGACAAGCTCTTTTTCCTATGTCAACCTCGATAAATGAAACGAAGCTTCCCTCGAGGATATTTTCTTTTATTGTGTCAACCTCTTTGAAAAATGGAACAAAGCCATGAGGATGGTTCTTTTTACTACGTCAACATCAAGTTAAAAACATGAAAAGAGGTCCTCCATGAGCATAGTTCTTTTCCTATGTCAAGATCGTTATAAAATGAAACAAATCCTATCCTAATTAAAACGAGTCTTCCATCTCAATCTCATAAATGAAACTTCATTCCATCCAGCAAATTATTAGTAACCATTAGTTTACTTAGGTGAATGAAATGAAGCTTGGGGGTCATGTGCTGCTTACGTGGGCATTCAAGCATAGTTTATTTTTGTTTCAAGCTTGTGTAAAAATCAAACCTAGATCGAGTCCATTTGGGAACTATTTTCAAGACTAGTCAAACTCATGAAAATCCCGAGCTTGTTTTGCTATCCTTCTCACCTTTCTCATAAAACACATGAAAATGTCGAGTTCTTTCCTGCTCTTTTCTCGCTCGTAAATTAAATTTAAATTCGGTGACCACAAAGCATGATGTTATCCTTATTTTTTCAAGCTTTTGATAAAAATCAAAAAGTGAATTGCTAAGCACACTCTGTCTCCTTTTTGGAGCTTAGATAACAGCGAAAAAAGGAACCCCGGGAGTCTTATTTTAGCTCTTTTCAAACTCCGATAATGTGAAAATATTGACAAGCACTAGTATTTTCGAGGTCGTAAAATTAAATGAAACGACATCTACTTAGTATAAGTTTAACCTTTTTTCGAACCGAGATAGATTATTTACGAAAAAGGAAAACCTTAGTCGAACATGGCTAGGAGATTCTCTCGTATAATACTTTTACACTTTTTTGAATCTCGAGCAACAAATTTACGAAAAGGACTCATGGAGGTTTTCTTTGTCCTCTTTTTCAAACTCTCTAAACATGAAAAAGGATTAGGTTATCACCGCCGTTAGGCTTGTTAAAACATAAAATAGTGATAGGCTTGTCGATCATGGCAAGAATTGAGTTTCATGTATCGCTAGACTCATTAAATTATTAAATGTAGCGATCAATATTCGCCCGAAGGGTTGAATTTATGTGATCAAGCATACGATATCCTCCTCAAGCTTCGTTATAGAATAAAGAGGTACCGTCGGTCAAATGACTAGGGAAAATTTTGAAAAGAACATAAACACTTTTACTGGTGTGCAGTCGCTCTCTGAACATGACACTTTCTACCTCCATCATTGTGACTTTTTTCGGGTTGGGTAATCTTCTTGACGATTTCATTCATACATATGGTCTCATCATATCTTCACTTTCCCGCTTTTGGGTCAATGCTACCAACTCATTTAAGTGTCGCCAATATGTTCAAGAGAAGTCATCCAGCTGAATACTCATCCCTTCTAAAATACTCATTAAACCTTCATTTTCATGACAAATTTCACCCCCAAACATTGCTATATCAAAGACACATTTTGTCTCCCAAACTGCAAGTAACTCTTTGTCTCGCAATAAATTT
The DNA here is from genome assembly GCA_034641835.2 of Pinus albicaulis. Taxonomy (NCBI): domain Eukaryota; kingdom Viridiplantae; phylum Streptophyta; class Pinopsida; order Pinales; family Pinaceae; genus Pinus; species Pinus albicaulis. Next base: position 110,996 of record JAXQQM020059479.1, on the reverse strand, counting down.
TCTTCTCTTTTCGACATCAACTTCATCATCCAGAGAGTTTACCTAGAAACATCATCTTCTAGCGCCTTGAAGCTCTCTTCAACATCGCAAGTTTCATGCTTCCGACCTTTAACTAAAATATTTTGTTTGGCGTCTCGACATAAAAACATCTATTTACGCCTTACAAACTATACCGCATTACTCTCGAGAGACATTTACATCAATGGTGGTTCTCTCACGTTTGTTAACAACTCACATCATCGAGCAAGCAATCAAACGATGTCTTACCATGTTCGACTACAAATCATACATTTGTCGTAGGCTAGACTTGTACTCGATCCATCAAGTGAATGAGATAAGAAGACCGGATCTAGTTTCATCCATCCTGGGCTCGCGATTTCCGGTGATTTTTGTACACATCACATGTAAGGTGAGCTTACATACGCATCATCATCCAAATATGGGCCTATATCTCGTAGGCATGTTCCGTATTGGGAAACATTCCAATTTAGATGAATTTCGCAACTCATGTACACATGCTATTAGATAGTTTATGTGTTGGGAATGCCTCCCCAACAATTCGTGATCAAGATGAAAATATCATGATGTAATGTATTGTAAGATTGATGCGAGTCACCACTCTAATTCAGTTCCATCTCATCACATCGTAAATCATCTCATCCAAAATAATACTATTATTATTTTGACTTCTTACGCTTTAGCAACTATTATAGGACAAATTTGGCATCATCCCCCATGACCTCGTCAAACCGGACATCATCCCCGTGACAAATGAAATAGGGCATGGAAAATTTTAGGGGTTAACATATTCACAAGTGGGCTAATTTTTCCATGCTTTTTCCTACAAACAAGATACGTTAATTTCATTTTTTCCAAAAATTATTCGCCCAAATTTTGTATTATAAAAATTGTTTTACCTTAAAATCGTCACAAAATTTTATATGTGAGACTATATAAAGTTATTATAAAATTGAATAATTTTACATTGTGAAATATTTTACAAATTTCATATTATATACTCATTGAGATTCGCCAAGGTTTCTAAACTTTAAAATTAATTTCCATCCTTAAAATTTTCCCTCGACATGGTCTATCATCCCCTTATATTTCTGGGCCTGCTATATTCCCTAAGAGAAGAACAATTCATTCGTGGTACATTGTGATATTTCCATAGTTTCGAGGCTATATGTTACATCACTTATAGACTTCACCAATATAGCCTCTAAAGGGACTAGGCGACGTTGCATATGCAGCATCCTCCCATTCCTAAGGGTGCGCCGCAATGCACTTTCTCAACATTCAAGGGTGTGTTGGTCATTTCGGAGTGAAATTCTACATTGTTCCTGCATCTCCACATGGCCGCACCTTCGAAGAGTCCATATGTGTCAAACTTCGAATCCAAGTGTCCATATAACACCTCTTGAACTTGCAAACATGTCTTGCCTATTCTCAGAAAGCTCATTCACCGAGAAACTAGCACCAGCTTCTCGTGAGCAATTGAGCACAGTATCATAGTTCTATGTGGGAGGAAGAATTTTGGTAAAGAAATGTTGTTGGATTATCATTTCGAGAGAGTGGAAAGTACCGATATGCTACTAGTATGATGTCATGATGATGAGGCTCGGGATGAAGTTGGAGTTGTTGGCAACAAATCGATCATTGGTTGTAACCTCCCCTTCTACTCTTTAATAAATATTGATGTTCATTTTTCCCATATATATGTCTCTATTTCTTCGTGGGTAATCGATTATGGAATAATATACATATTTTCATATCGAATTTAGATTTGACGGATTAAGATAAGTATATATCTATATATTTCATGTGTTTTATGTGTTCTTTGTATATTTTTGCAGAATCAATCTGGCATTTTGAGTTGGATTGAGAGCAAATAGAAAGCTGTTTACAAAAGGAGAAGGAGGAGAAGCGCTTAGATCACAAGTAGGTTCTTTCATCATTCTATGTATCTTCTTATTTTAGAGAAAGTGATAGTAAATCATTTCCTCTTATTGTTCTAAGTGCCTCAGCACCACACTTACGGGAAGTTTATTTATCCAGTAGATCACAATTCCGCATAACACCTCCACTGGAATATTTTACAGCTCCCATGCATAGGGTCGAGAATGATGAAGACAAAAGAAAGTGAAGGAGACTTTGAGAAATCTCAGTGAACTATTTCCTCAAGATGTACCAATAGATATGGTGGAAGGATAAAACGAACCAACCCTCCCGATGACTTAACCAAGCCATCAAGTGGCCTCTCAAGTAGGCCTATGCAACAACCACCATTGAAAAATCTCTCGAAAGTGCTACAATTTATCAAAGATAAAGATGAGAGAATTGAAACAACCAGAATAATAATTTTTAAAGGAGAAAAAAAGCATTGACCATCAAGAAGTGACAAGTATATTTTTCAAAACTCGCAACATAAATTATAATAGTAAATGAAACTAACACAGAAACTCATATCAGATAAAGATTCCTGCATCTACCAGAATTCCAAGCTAGAATTGAGAAATTAAAGCACAATTCTAAGATTGAATATTTTAAGAAGGAAGCATCTGGAACTTAGTACCCTTTTTAGCCTAACAGAAAGTGTTCTTCTTACTCAAAATTTGGTAGTAATCAACGACTCTATGCACAAAAGTGATTCAATGATGAATCAATTATCCGATCCGAGGACAAATTTCTAAGAAATTGATGAGAATATTTCTAAATTTATAACATGGAATGATAGTGCAGAGGGAGAGAAAAAACCTTCCTAGAACAGTAGGATTCACACAAATAAATACTCTTCATAGATTGGGATATAAAATTAAAACAAGTAGAAGTTAGGCTATCTCCCGCAGGAAGGGATATCGCAAGTGTAATATTAGTGAGATCACGTCAACGATAATCTATTTGCTTCCAATATTATTCCAAAGAATGGCCAATGGGTTCTCTTCCTGTTAAAATATTAACGAAACCATGGCAAAATATGAATGGTCAAATAAGGAGAATAACATTAATAAATTATGAAAATTAGACATTGAAAATATCGAGCAAATATCTCGGGTAAAGCCAACAGCCAGCTGCCAATGTTACGATGCATTGCCGACAAAAATTCTCACATGCATCCTTCGCTTTCATATGCAATGTACACAAGGCTATGTGCATAAGGTCAAGCCTACGGCCTCCCGAATTGAAGCCAATGATGTATATCTACGAGCTCATGAAACAAGTGGAGAGTAGCCAACATGCTCCCATTCCTCAACTTATTATTCAAAATAGACTCTATTTTTGTCCTATTATCTCTCTATTTTAAGTAGGTTTTGTTTAAACCCTCCTCAACACTTTAAGTGTATTTTCTATTTTTATATTTCTAGGCATTTAACTATATAAACCCTTTCATGTCTTGAAGAAAATATTTCTGAATTTTCAGAAGTGAAAGGCTTTTGAAAAGTTGCACTACCGTGCTTTTTAAATCATCTCATAGAAAGGTTGGACCAAGACTACTTTTCCTTTCATGAGAAAAGTTATCATATATCGGGTACTTCTATATTTATATGATTGTTGTGTTTACATGTGATTGATAGTCATACTTTTCTTTAAATTTTGTTATATATATTATCTAAATACAATTGAGCATTAACTCACTCATCGAACATGTGGATATTTCCATTTTCAAATGTATGTACGAAAGAGAATCATTTATTTCGATGTGATATGATTTTAACCATTAATTTGATTAACTATTTGATCAAATTAATTATCTTTTCCTACTTTTCGAGTGTTTGAAAATATATATTATCTTTCACTTTAAGAAAATATTTGAAATTTCACACAAATAAGAAATTAACACCCAAGATATATAGAAATAGACATACATAGTTAATTAGTTTGATGCTAGTTTTCCACTTTATCATGCCCATATTACTATTTCTATACCTCACACCCACACAACTATATTTCAAAGGGAAATTGGTCCTATCATCCCTAGTTAGAGCCAATATTCGAAACGGAAAAGGAATGGTCTTTTAAGTCCCCGACTCAGGTGGTTATCCTCGATGCTGATGCAACGATTTTCAAGGCATACAAAATTTTTGGCACCAGTAATGAGGGCCTGATGGATTATGAATGGCATCAAGGTATAATCCTAAATCTAAAGGCCATGAAAAGAGTCAATTCCCCTCCAAATTTCCTACAACTTCAAGATCTCATTCAAAGTCTCCAACTCCAAGATTTGAAGTTGTGCAATCACCTCCTAAATATCCTAATAAAATTTCGCATAGAAATCCCTCAAGATTATACTCCTAACAACCGTGGTCCAGACATTAATTAATAAATTAGAAGAAATATCTATTTCAAAATAAAATCATGTTCAATCGTAACCCCGCAAGGAAGTTTTAAATTCCTATTTACAAGTTTCTAGTGTACTAACTTGATCCCTAAAGTCAGAAACCCTCGAATTACTCCTTTGAGTTTCCACTTCATTCTCACCGAAGGAAAAACCTACATCAAAAGCTAAAACATCCACTCAGTGAGATTAATTTCTTTCCTCTCCTCTTTCACAAACTCCATCATTCATTCCTCCTTCATTTCCCTTCTTCCCCAACCAATCACTTCATCTATCCATATTCCTCAAACTCAATCAATTATTTTTGTCACAAGAAGTGCTATTTCAGTGCGTTGTCTCTCTCTACGACCGCATCGACCTATGGAAATCCTACAACATCTTCTATTCTCACAACTCCAATAATGGCAGACCTAGACCATGGAAAAATCTAGGAGATCAAATGGCATTACCTCGTCATGATTTACCTAGGCATCCCAAAATATGGTTGCCTAAGTATAACCCTCTAATGATGAAATCGTTGAGGAACATTCCCTATAATTTTCATGTTAGCCATGAATTTCAATGGAGTGTTTGAAGAAGATTATGTAGTTAGGTTATTTCATTATACCTTTAAAGGATCAAAGTAGGTTCATGTTATTTTTCATTACCATCGCAAGAACTATTACTAGCCGGGATATATTTGAAAAGAAATTATTAACTAAGTTCGACGATGATCACACAATCGCGCCATCTTTTATCAATGATGTTTCCAATCTAAAATCAAATTCGTGTGAAAATATCAAATATTTTAATTCCAAATGATTCAAAAAATTTCTCAAACAAAATCCCAACTACCTCAAAGCCCGGTGTTGATGTGCAACCGAATGGTACATATCCTCTCTTCCTTCCAATATTGCAATTTTTTGCAGATAGAGCTAATAAAACCGATTTAGTAGAAAACATGAAGGAAGCCCTATCTATTGAAAAAATAATACTACTCAAGAAGAAAGAAATTCAAAGAACGTAACATTTAAGGATGAATCAAAGAAGAAAACTCCCGACCATCCCCTTGATATTGAAGGATTACAAAAAGGTCCTTAAATCCAAGTCAAATCAAATGGTGGAAATAAAAAGGAGGTATCTGAAGTCTTCATAAGAATCCTTTTAGGCATTTTAAGAAAGCTCAAACATCAAATCGTCAACATCCAAACATCATATCCAATGCTAAATCCGATTAAGATGAAGATGAAGAGGAAACAACATTATCAACTCGATGAACTCCCAGATGATGAGTTAGTTGAAGTACATGGGTTAATGGATTTAGTCTTTCAAAGTCTCCTCGATAATGAAGAAGATCATGAAGATTTACCTATTAGCACAAGAAGTAAGGGGCCTAATCATTTATCACAAGTTCTTCAAAAGACCCTACCCTCAAGCCATTAAAGACAAAGTTATCAAGAAAAATTATCTCATCCACATCTTCTCAATTAGTTCCATCTTTCTTCAAATTATCCATCTTATTGGTGGTTTATAACACCATTTAATATAATATAGCAGCAGGATATGAAGAAGGTAAAATCTAATACTTTTGTATTAAGTAAGAAAATTGAAAAAACAACATAATTTCTTTTACTCAAGGAATTAGTCAGTGCGCTCTCGCATCTCCTTTTACCTACCACCGTCACATCCAAAGATTCTAAAGGAAAAAGTAAAACTCCCACTGATTCTGCCGTAAAAGATATATCCCATTGATGTTATCTTGATTGGAGATAGATCTAATCTCACGTCGCCGCTTTCCGATGTATGAGATTCGGATGTAGCCACTACAGTAAATCCCGCCTTTAACCCACCTAAGATCGTTCCATCCACGTATACGACTATTCAAACTATCGATGAGGAAGGTAACAATGGGAAGTATTTCTAAGACTATTCTCATATAGATATCTCTGGCCAAAATGGGCATCATGGGAAATATACAAAGCATTGGAGCATATTGCACTCCGGAGGAAATTGCACAGCTTCACATCCCTTTTTAAGGATTTCCACGATGTAGCCACTCGGCCTTATGATAAAATTCCCAACATATATCCTTCTATCGGGACGATGAATGAGATCAAAACGTTTCGAGCATCCTTTTTATGGTATTTTTCTCACTTTGTTAAACCGAAAACTTTCTCAAGTTCTCTTCTTCAAGATCGTCAAACTTACACGAAGAAGCATGGAGCTTCTTTTTGTGAGACCTTTTCTAGCCTCGTAAAACCGAAAAACCCAGCAGTTTTCCTTCGTCAGCTCGTTAAACTACCACGATGAAGATTATGAGCCATTCTTTTCCATATTTTTCTAGCTCTTTATAAATCTCCAAAAATATATTGAGTCTGACTCGTTATGAACTCCACCCAGAGGATCGAGTTTTTCTTCGTGTGATTCATTAAAACTTCAAGGAAGAATATTGAGTTTATATCGTCTCCCTCGTACTCATAAAAAAATGAGGTAGATGTCAATCGAACATTTGTTTATCACTTTATCCGCACTCAATGGACTAACTTATGCAAAAGGAACTATGTTGGTGCATACTATTACCCCTTTGTCACACCTCGTTATCAACCATGACAAAGGTACCCCTTTGGAGTTAACTTACAATGTTTTTCAAAATCCATAAACATGAAATGATCACCGAAGTTTACCCTCTATGGAATCGTTAAAACTAATCACATGGGGGAAATGCACACTGCACAAAAGTAGAGACTCGCATCTTTCATTCTTTGAAAAGATGATTTGGCAGACACAAAGACTTTGAACATGGCACTCCTTAGAAAACTCTCTCACATTAGCTTCTCATCGAACCCCACTTCATTCTATGAGTTTAGCCTTCGTATCCCGATTTTTCTTCGCATTTTTTAATCCTAACTGACTCTTTGGTTTCCATGAGTCTAAGCCGACTAGTACCCTATTTTGTCAGGCGTTTATTTGTCACTCAAGAGGATCAAGCGCTACCTACTAATCACTCAGTATCAATCCAAGCCATCATATGCGAAAAATTATTTTCTCCCGCCCATCATTTTGCACCATTTCTCTGACTACCTTCAAAACAAAATCATCTTTATCATGTTTCGTGTCAACTAATGTAGGTCAGCCTCTACCACTCCGCCTTTCGACAACATCTTCTCCTATTGACTTCAACATCTTATCTAGGAAGTTGATCCAAAAACATATCGCTACTCGAATTGCAAACCCTCAAGCAAAGGTGCTAACTTTATGCGTTTTGATTGGGGGTTTTCATCATTTTCTCCCGACTCCGATGACTTCTACTGAGTGTTCGCCATCAACACCATTTATTCACACTCGCGAGATTGTAATATGCATCTTGGAGACCATCATCCTTACTGGTGGTGATCCCTCATGTCTATTAATAAGCTATTATCATCGATCAGGGTAATCGAGGATTTCTCACATGTTCAATCTCACAACTCCTTTATTCACATAACCGTATAAAGCCATGCAGCTTTAGGAGAAGCGCAACCAAGACTCCTGGGGTCGAGGCTTACATCATTCGGCCTTGGTTTCCTCTCCCAAGTTTCACATATTTTTTTGTGAGAGAACTTATTATATTGATCCCGCCAGGACACAAGCTTTTCACATTATGCCGATCGACTGGACATACTTGTCATGTCTCTTCTTGGATAACCATTTTCGACACAGGCTCTTACCGAGCATGGGAATTCCTTAGTCCTCCAACTCCTCTCGCTCTACTAGCACATTTATAAAGTATTTTGGCCATCGTCTGCGTCTTTGACCTCACACTTTAGGGGCATATGTTATACTACAAATTACTCCCCATCAGCTCAGAGGATAAGGAAACATGGGAAGGAAGAGTTTGACATAGACAAAGACCTATTTTTTCTAAGGTAATTACACAGTAGACTCGTTAAGCTAAGTAATAATGCTTCCCTCGCTCTTTATAGTGAGAATTAGGGCCCAGGTTAATGCACCGTCTCTTCCTAAAGGGCAAATGTTACCCATGTTTTATGAATAATAAGGGAAAAATCACGTGAGTAAACTCGATCGACATTACCGGGATTTCTCTCCAGGAGTCATTCCCAAAAGTTGGAAAACCTCGCAAAGGCAAGCGATTGGAAATTTGTAAACCAAACTAAGCATCCAAAGAGGGGGAAAATCTAGAAAAAGCATGGAAACATCATGGATTTTTCCCTAATAAAACTAATGGGAAAAGAATGGACAAAGGTTGATCCACCCAAACTCACACACAACCGGAGCTCTAGGGCTCACTCGTCAAAGGTCGAAAGGTCGATTGTGTGAGGAGTGAATCCTTTGTTAGTGCTAGGTTTCATGGTTGGCTTGGTTCATTGAGAACTATTTGCCTAAGCTATCAGCCAGCACTTGGATATTAAGGAGAGAGCGTTTGGAGTTTCGAGGACCGGGGGAAGCTCTGACCAAACCGATCGTTGTAATCCTCCTTATTTGATATAATATAACTTCCACTATTTTTTCCACTTGGTGTCTTATTATTGAATCTATTGATTTATTTGTTAGAGATGCATGTTATAGTGTGGCTTAGATTTACATGGTTTCTTTGCTTTGAATACATACTTGCTTTTGATTTTTTATAGTGATAAACACTTCGTGAAGATTATGCTAGTTTGTTGTTTGGCTCGAAAGATCTCGGGACTTGGAGCCGATGAGGAGGACTTCCACCACACGCATTGAGCTTCCCACCGTATCGACACTATACATCGAGGAAATCCTCTCTCACTTCACTTTTCTCAATCAAGTACTAGTATGAAAATGTGTGTGTATTATCTTTGTGAATGTTGGTGCCTAATCTCGGCTATGTGTCTCTGGGGTCCCTAGCGAAGCGTTCCCAGAGGGATCTTACTCCAACTACCACCTCCGTGCATTTTACCCCTAAGCATAAGTATATCCTTACTTCTACAGATTACTTCACCAAGTGGGTGTAAGAAATTCCATTTAAGGCAGCCAATTTATGACACTATTATTGAATTCATTTTTTACTTCATTATCACCGGGTTTGGCTCACTTCCAATGCACTTATGTTTGTAAAATGGATCTTACTTTTTCAAGAAATAAAATGACCTGAATTTTCTTTAGAGAGATGGTTTTAAAATAAAATAATCTTATAATTACTATCATGGCATCACCAAAATTTCGCACACATAACCATTTACAACTAGATGGATCGAAGTACACCATGTAAGACCAATTTTACCATACTAAAATTTATTTCACTATAATAAATAGTTTAGTAAACCATATTTTATTGGCTATTTACGGCTTTAAACAAGAAACCCCATGAGAAATAATTAAATTAAATCCTTATTTATTTGATTTTTTCTCAAGGAATAATTAATTAAAACCACTTTCTAAATAATATTTTTGGTCATATTTAACCCAATTATACGAAACAATTTGATATAAATCATTATTTTTCTCTAGGAATAATTAACTAAATCATTATTTAGTTATTATTCCTTGTTAAATTTGACTAAATCACCCAAGAATAATTAAACAAATAATTATTTGTTTATTATTATTCTAACCACATTCTTTGAAGTGATAAATAAATCATTTATTGGTTTTATTATTTCTGGGCAAAGGTATTTAACCAATTTAAACACATTTTTCCTCCGAACGAAATATAATAAAATATTCCACAGGCTAGACTCAGATCTCTGGCTAATAATATTTTATTATTCGTCATTATCGAGGATAACTCAATATTTTGTTATAAGTAGAAGGGATTTTCCATTCATTCTTCACTTTGATCGATTTCACTCACCTGTCTCTACTTCGATCATTCTCATCGTTGCTAATATTTTCGCTTCTCGAGCTCCCATAGAGTTCAACAAATTCCGGGTTTTCCGCGACCATTGAGAGAGAGAAACTTCGGAACTCAAGCATTGAGGACAAATCTCAAGAACTCATCCCATCGAGGCCGAAAATTTTCAGTTTGTTCCCTTCACCAAGTGTTATAATATAATAAAGAAAATTCTTTAAATATTGTCTTGTCTATCGATGGCATGGAGTAATGGTATATCTTTTTACTATTTAATCGTCACAGTATCCTGTATGGCAAGATTTTTCTAACTTTCAATTCGCAGATCTAAAAGAGTTAAGAAGCCATTTCTATTGTTAGGGCTTGCTTTGTCACACACAACTAAAGTGAGCTCTTTTCATACACTTTCATTAAGAAATTACGCTCAATATTATCCCCAAGGGAGTGGTTCATCGTGAGTCAACTAATAAAAACCTTCTCTTAGAATTATTAGGCCGAAATCTCGACTGCAGAGCCAAAAGAATTGGCATAAAACTTTTACATTTTCTCTATGCGTTGATTGAATGACCAAGAAGGCCTCCATAGACACTTCTCCTTTTAATTTTTTATATGGGAAATAGGTTATCCTTCCCTCCTTACTTAGCTCCTCCCTCATTATCCCTAGTCCAATCCATCTAAGAAAAACCTTATTCTTATATGCAATTAAGGATGTCCCAAATACTTAAATTAGAAGAAGGAAGGGAAAAAAGCGAAGACATGCTCACCATCAACAGATAGAAAAATATTCTTTTTAGTGCAAGCTCAAGCTTGATAAAAAATCTTTTAAAATCGGAGATCTAGTCCCTCAAATGGTGACAAGGCATATGAGGAAAAAGAAAGCATACCAAATTTCAAAAATGTGGATTGACCATTTCAAATTTTTTGAGAAAAAGATAGGCCCATCAAATTTCATGCTACAAAATCTACAAGGAAAGAGAGATATTACCTTCCCAGCATGAGCTTATTCTCAAAAATATCCTTTTCTTAGAAGAACATTTTTCCTTCACACAGATATGTAGATATTCGCATTTACATACTCATGTCTTTTTAGAAAAATAATATTAAGTAACAAAATTTTGGATTTTTGTCAATATCTCTAATCATCCTACGATTTTTTTTCTCTTTGAAAGTATCAATGAATTTTGGGGAAATGATTACAAAATTGAACTGGATAATTATCATAAAGCTTTGAAAACTTTTTCCATGGAAAATGTAAGTTCTTTTAACCTCAAAACCTTATAAATCTTTGATCTTATTATTAGTCATGAATGGTTTTCTTTTATAAAGTAAAAGATTCTTTTTTTATAGATTTAGCATCTTTAATCCCTAATTTTTCATCCAATACTCTTTAAGGAGACAAAAATTCTCTCCCATCCATTAATCACACATTTTTTAGAACGAAATTTAAAAAATATAAGAAACCTAAAAGATAAGAGGTCTCATCATGAGCGCGACCATGGTCATGGGAAAATAATAGGTCAAGACATTACCACTAATGGACACCAAAACCGTGTGGTGATGGCTTATGATTATTTAACCATAATAACGAGTTTCGCAACGAAGCTATCTTTTTCAAATTTACCTAAATTACAACCTATGAATGGAATTGTCACTGATCCGAGCTACCAAATTAGGACAATGGCTTTTAAGTATATTTATATATATATATATGTGTGTGTGTGTGTGTGTGTGTGTGTGTATATGTATGTATGTATGTATGTATGTATTTAATTCTAGAATTTTATATCTACATATCGCAATCATAAATGGATGTGGACATTTGGATCATTGATTAGTTAAAAATGTAACCCCGCCAAGCATGTGGATGCACATTGGCTGTAAAGAGAGGCTATACCTATGAAAATGAGTATATCAAAAGGCTAGGTTTCAAAAGCCCCATGCTTTATCTTTATAACTCGATTAATGGTTGATACAAAGCATAGTTAAGATTTTCATCTATAAGAGGTTCTAAAAGAATCACAATAAAATGAGTTTTTATTATTATTCAAAGTAATTTTATTTATCCAACATTTAAAAAATAGTTTTTCTTTCCTAAATAATTTTTACCTATTAGAGATTTGAAAATTTCATTATTATAAATCGTAGATAACTCGGTTCTTCCAATAAATCACCAATTGTTGTGTTATTCAAATGCACTCATCACTATTTGTATAGAGTTATCTTATTAAAATATGGGGATCTTCTTAAATTTAATCTAGGATAATAAAATAAGTTTTTTTTATGATTAAAAGGACAAAAAATTGTTACTCCAAAGCCTGATCTTTCAATCCTATTGGCCGAAGGAATTGAAAAAAATATTATTAAGCTTTATCTCATATCGCATATCACAGCTTCAAACAACAAGACCATAGCGTCCTATTAAAAAATTTGAGATGTGACGACCGCCAAACTCATAAATAAATTGTGCCAAGGACTTTCATAAATGATGACAAAGGGCAGTTTCCAATTATTATAAAGCCCACGCGTATAGTACACAAATTTCATCAACCACGTCACTTGTCACTTCTTCACCATCACAATATTCATTTAAGTGTACTGATGGTAATGCCCACTCCCATTCCCCGATGTGATATATCAGCACTGCAAATATTGGCAACCCTTCATCGCATTTGCCTATTCCATAACCTGCAATCACAATGCTATTATTGCATCGTGGAAACTTCAAGAACATTTGGCCTCCTCTCCAATTCTCTTAATACGTTAACATTTTTATAAGTGCTTACCTTTTCATATTAGTTTCTAATTATGAAGAGACTTAATTGCATATAAACACAGAGAAGTATCACATATTTGAAGTTACCAACCTAAGGAAATATGTGCATGCGAAGCCTCCAATGAGGCTTCGGAAGCCAAGGCTGTGCAAACACATGAACACATGTTTTGATTTATGACTAAATCATAACAATATTTATGTTCTCAGATCCCAAATTATTTGATTTCCTTTACTCAATGTTTCCCGCTCTCGCATTTAAACATATATTGACTATCACTTAATGGTTTTATCTTACTCCTTTCGCATCCTAAGTATTTTTATTCAATCTCTTCTCTTTCTCTCTTGTCACGGCTGGTCTCCAAAAAACAAAACTCTAGCTGTGAATGTTGAAAGTTTCAAAGAAGAACAAGAAGCCTCATGGTTCCACCTGTCAAGCCGTATCTCCTCCTACTCCAAAAATCATCGAGATGCACTATTCTCCTGGTACAAAATGCACCACATTTTCTGCAACTTCTCCATGGGAAGCCATGTAAGCAAAATTTTTGGGGATGTGAAGAACCTGCGATCAATTCAAAAGGGAAGCCACTGATGATGATTCTTCGTCAGCCATCTTCCGAAACTACTTATAGTGATTTCTTGCCAATTCCTTCCCTTCATACGCTATCAGCATCCCCGACTCCAAGATTTTACCCTACACCGACATGGTTAAATGGGTTATTGATAATTTGAATATTGCGTAGAAAGGAATTCTAGACTTCAAGGAAGAAAATAGTTGGATATTTCGCAAAGTTGAAGACTTGAATAAAATGTATCATCCTCCGCATGATCCACAAAAGGCATATGATAAGAATTTCCTTTCTTTAAATTCACATATATCAAAACAAAGTAGAGTCGACTCTAATAAGGAAGTGGAGTCGTGATCCAAAAATCACAAACTTGATGATAAGGGTATGTACTCCATATCTTCTCTCGCCGGTCCGCACTGTCTATACCGCTCGGTATTATGTGTAGGTCGTTTGGGTATCCTAATACAACTAAGTTTTCTATTGAATGTTCCCCCGATTGATTCGCATTGTATTCTTATATAATGGACTAGGCCACTATCCTCTCTAATAATATTTCCACCCAAATCCTAGCCTCATAGAAAAAAGTGAAAAAGTCACTGACCAAAATAGTGCTTTTTATATGAGCGCATACATCGTGAACACCATGTGTTTTACCTCATGGTTTTCTATCCATGGGATGGAAATTGAATTTGGAAGACCCTACCCCTATCCACATCTATCACAAGATCCTCTAGGAGTCTAATTAACAATCCCATTTTTATAAAATCTTCCATGGAGTCATGTTACCTTATACATCAAGGTGTATTTGTTGAAAAATCCCAAAAGGTAAGCACTTAATGAAGCTAGAGATGATTTCACTTACGCTATAGGCTAGTGGTTCGGATAAGAGCTATTCACGTATGTTATATATTTCGTGGTATTTAAGCCGTGCCTCAGTTTACTCCCACTCTACGTCCCCGATACACTCTTGGGCTAAGAAATTTCTTATCAAACTATGGGAAATGTTTTAACTCAGAGCGAAAGAAGGGAAGAGATCATTCAGCCATCATTTTCCATCCATTCCTGTGGCTGCCTACGATTTGGGATAATTTCCAGCCATCGCTGCTTGAAATTAACCATATAAAGTGTCTAAACTTTCCCACTATTCCCAATAGGCAAGTATGACTCCAAAAAAAGTGGCTAAAATTTTTAGAGCTGCGTGTTAAAGTGAGAAATTTTACATGAGCCTAATGAATTTCATGATCTATTTGAGTCTACGTACACATGCTCGCAGTAGAAAATTTGGCCGAAAACCATCCTTCACATCCGCAGTAACTTAATGAGTTTATGTAATACATGAAGAAAAGGTTGAGAGCTCTTGACACATGAGGTTTTCTCAAACAACTTTAAGCAAACAGTAACATGATTCGGCACAATATTCAAAGTACAAAGAGACCACATCTACAAAGTGAAAAACACCGGTGAAATTTTGTTTAGCGCTTATTTATATAAGGTCCTAGAGATCAATTTTATAAGAAAAATAAAGGATCACAAGAGGAGAAGACCTCAATTCCAAAAGAAACAATCAACACCCCCAAGACCACATAGCGAGAGGCCCGTTTACTATTGGGGATTCTAATAAAGTTTTTAATACAAAATATTTCTTAATTCATCCCGCATACTTCTTCAAAAATTGTTCTTAATATTGAAGATATTCTCCATCGAAATTTACGCTAGCTCCCAAGCATAGGGTTGTAATGAGCAAGTACAAATAAAGAAGAGGAGATTTGAGAAATCCCGTGCACTAGTCACTCGGAGATGTACCAATGGATATTGTATGGGAAGGATCCAAAAACCAACCCCTACTCTGCGGACTTAACCTGTGCTTATCCCGCTTTCACAGGGACCCATGCAAAAACCACCATTGACAAAGATTTAGAAGTGCAAAAATCGATCAAAGATAAAGATAGACAAAATTCAACAGTGTGAATAATAATTGTTAAAAGAGAAACACAGAATCGACCATCATGGCAAGTACAATTATCACAACTACAAGACAATCTCGATGAAATGAAACTTCAATATGAAGTCGATATCACGATTCAAATATTCCCCGCTATAGGAACTCTAAGATAGAATTGAGAAATTAAAGGGAAATCCTAAGATTGAATATTTTAAGAAGGAAGCATCCGGAAATTAATACCCTTTTATCCCGACAGAAGAAGTCGTACTTTCGCGAAAAATTTTGCAAGCACATAAATGATCTATGCAATAAAAGCGATTCACCGATGAATAAATTTTCCGATATGAGGAGAAATTTCGAAGACATTGATGAGAACATTTCTGAATTTATAACATGGAAGGACAACATAGAGGGAAGTGCAACAAACCTTCCTAGGAATAGAGGATCCACACAAATAAATCCTCTTTCATAGATTGGGATATAAAATTAAAAACAAGCATAGAAGGGCCATCTCTCAGCAGTAAGGGATATTTCATGCACACTACTAAGAACGTCAGTTGATAACATGTTTTCACCACATTATTCGAGAATGCCCATTTTGTTATCTTTCCGATGTTAAAATATGAATTAAATCATGGACAGTGAATGGTCAAAGAAGAACGAGGATACCATTAAGAAATATCAAAATTAGGATCTTTGAAAAGTATTGCGCAATATCTCGCAAAACCCCATAGCCAATGGTTAATGTTGTGATGCCTTGCCGACACAACCGCTCGAGATGCTTTCCTCCACTTTCAGATGTAGTGTACACAAGACATACGTGCATAAGGCATGAAAGTGCCTTCTAAATTGAAGCCACTATGGATATTCATAATGGCTCAAGCAACAAATGGAGAGAGTAGCCAACGTCCCATTTCTCCGAGCTTATCTATACAAAAAAGACTATGGTCATGTTATCTCTTATTTTAAGGAGGGCTGTTCAAACCTCCTCAAAGACTTATGTACTTTTCTATTTTTATATTTATAGACTTAACTATATAAATCCTTTCATGTATCGAAGAAAAGGGTTTCGACTTTAGTAAGGAAGGCTTTGAAAAAGCTCTACTCACCGCGGCTTTTTCAAATCATCTTAATAGAAAGGCTGACCCAAGACTATTTCTTTCATGAGCAGTAGTTAAGTGATATGTTAGGTACTTCAATTTGTATACATGATTTTTTGTGCCTACATGTGATTGATATTCATGCTTTAAATTGTTATGTTATATATATTCTATAAATACACGAGCATTAATTCACTACCATCGAACATGTGAGATCTCCCATTTTCAAATGTATGTACAAGACAACCATTTCTTTGATGTTATATAAGCGCTATACCATTAATTTCATTAACTATTTAATCAAATTAATTATATTTACTCTATATTTACTTCTTTAATTGTTTGACAATCTATATTATCTTTCACTTACAAAAAATATTTGAAATTGCATACAAAGAATAAACTAACTCCCGAGGATATAGAGAAATAGAACACAGCTAATTATTTTATCATTATTTCCATTTATCACACCCATATTACTATTTTTATACTCTCACACACACTCAACTATATTTTAAAATGGAAACCAGTCCCCATCAACCCTAGCTAAAGTCACTATTCCAAACAAAAAAGGAACGATTTTTTTAAGTTCCCGACCGGCAGTGTTATCCCCGATGTCGATGCAAATATTTTCAAGGAATTGACAATAGGGTATAAATCAACAAAAAAATTCATATTGGAGTCCGTATATCATTCAATAGAAAGTTTTCAAGGAGGAGAATACAATTACTAGCCCGAAAGTTTTGATTTGCAGGCATGAAATATCCTAAAATTTTCAAAAAGAAAGTAACACAATGGCCTACAAGGTACAAATCCAAAATGAGGGGCAAGAGTATCTATGATACTCAGTAGTTCCTATATCCATGAGAAAGAGGCCAAAGCCATGAATTATGGCATGGTTAATGATGGAACAAAGCTAAATGGGAATGGAAGGGAGAGGCCGAGGATAGTACACCTCAGTTGAAACTATAAGGATCCCAAAATGGAGGTGCTCAACTACAAAGCCACACAATGAGAAACACACAGAGAAAAGCAACATATTAGCACTCAGATTTTATAGAGATTGAAAAAAATTATAGAGGAAAATGGATTAGGGTTTGACTCCACGAATTAGGGGGAAATATGTTTCGGTCTCAAGTGAAACTTAGGAGTTATTCTAGGCATCATCATCAGTGCAACAAAAATACCCACCAAGAGAGCCCATGTTCCCTCGAAGGTCAAAAAATATTTCAAGCATGTCTCTGCGTATGGTAGTCAAGAAGGAAAATAGATCCGGACACTCATGAGGAACTTAGAAGGGATAAATCCACCGACCTTTAATGGTGAGAATAATAATGTGAAAGAAGATTAAGCTTCGGATGTTGGAAATGAAGAAGTACCCTTCAACCGCATGTGAATATTCCTCTTATTTAGGAGGTACATATTTCCATCTATCACTCGAAGGGGAAATAAAAATCATGGCAGGAGAAGTTCAAGGAATTAAAGCACCTGGATGATAAAAATATTTTTATGGGATTTTAACAAGTACTTCCAAATGAAGTACATGTCTCGAAAGTACACTCGTGAGAGAAAAATGGCAGATTTTTTTAAACTCAAATTAGGGAACATGACCATGGATGAATATGGATAAAATCTCACTAAATTAATTATGTATGTGGAATTTATTAGAGATGGAAAGCTGAATATATAGATATATGTGAGTGGATTTACCACCATTCTATGAGTGATATGATTAAATTCTTATGAAACAACAACTTTTGGATGGAGCTATGAGGAAGGAAATTACCTCCGTGGGAGTAAAGGTAAAACAAGCCATATTTCCAAAGGGCTTCGGATGACAAGAAAAGGTAGGAATGTGGAGCAAATGAAGAAGGGTTTCAAGCCTCTCAATATTCAACATCAATCCATAGTGAAAATCAACAACCGAGCCAACCCATAGTAAACCAAAGGGGGGTTGATTTCCCCTAATGAGACCAAAATTTCAACCCCATTAGTCGTTGGGGTTGTGGAGGACAGATCATCATGATGCATACGGATTAACGAGCATAAGGAAGAGAAAATGAGGACTATACATCATATCCAAAAAGCTTATACAATGGAGGACACGAGAAAGCATGCTCATGGACCTATGAAACATTGGACAATAGACAAGCCAACAACAAGAACACGTAGGTTGAAGAAGGTGGGGTTAAATAATCATCCCATTTCTATTTTAGTTGATTCCATACCTATTCATTGTTATCTTATTCCCGAGTTGGTTGAAAAAATTAATCCTGTAATAAAACCACACATGTTAGCTTGCTAGTTAAGCTAGTATACATGAGTTAAAAATGTGAATAACTAATTTGGTGAAGGAGTGTCCCATCAATATGAATGGGTCAGTACACACACTTTAGATTTGAACCTAATATCAATAGGATCATATGATTTTACTAATTGGAATGGATTTGGCTAGGAAAGAAACATGTATTACTAGATTATTACAAAAAAACATGTACTCACCCGTATGAACAAGGGAAACGAACGTAAGTCCAAAGAATACTAAGGTTGATTTAAGCGTCAAGGAGATATCGCCTATGAAACCAAAGAAACATTTCAAGAAAAGGGTAAAAACATGTGCACCCCCATGGATGAGATGGCTTTTAGGATCATCCACCAAGTCTATGGACTCGCCCAATACTTAAGGAATTTAAAGATGTGCTTGTCGAAATTCTTAGGGTTCCTTCCTAAAGGAGAGAGCATTGACTTCTCCATAGACCTAGTAGGTAGAATTGCATAGGTGTGAAAAACACCATATACGATGGTCACACCAATGTTGAAAGAGTGACAAATGCAACTAGAAGCGTCAGTTAAGTAAAAGGGGTACATATTCCTAAGTGTATCATCATAGGGTGCCCTAGTCTTATTTGTTAAAAAGAAGGGATTATACAATCGAGACTCACAAAATGACTTTTGTTAGGTAAAAATAAGAAAACAAAGGATACATATCCATATTTCCCGCACAAATGATTCATTTGACCAAAATTTCTCAAGGGATCTAGGTTATTTTCAAAATGATACTCTAAGGTCGGATATCATCGTAAGCGATTGGAGAGGAAGAGAAACTTCAAAAATACAAAATTCTCAAATTCGATATGGGAAATTATGAGTTTGTAATGAGTTCTATTCGAAAGTTAATGCACTCGGTTTTTTCATGTGCATCATCAATGTTAACTTCAAGGATTATTTGGATAAGTTTGTTATTGTGATTTTGGATGCTATTCACATATATTCCAAATCTTCTCAAAGAGCATGAAAAATGACTGAAGGATTCTACTACAGGTACCGAGAGCATCAGTTATATGCCAAGATGATTAAGTGCTCATTTTATCGATAGAAATACTAATTATTTGGGTCATATTATTTCTTTGGTCATGAGGATAAGTGATATACCCAACTAAGATTAAATCAATTAAAGAGTAGTTATCACCTAAAAATGATGACAAAATGGGTAACGCTCTTTCACGCCGTTTAAGCAGGTTATTGGCGTGTCATTTATTGGAGGTTTCTCAAGGATAGCCCATCCTATTGCTTCCTTGCAAAGAAAAGGTGAAAATTTTGACTGGTATTATAAATGTGAATAGGAGCCTTTCAACATTTAAATATATTGTTAACAAGTTCGCTCATATTTAAGATAATTTACCTCAGATGAACATTTCCTCGTGTGCATAGATGCATGTGAAGAAAGATCAGATGAGCTTTCATGCAAAAGCATGTGATATGTTATTAATCCAAAGAATTCCCAAGGAGCATGAAAATAAATATGCCAATCATGCTTTTGGAGTTGAAAACCATTATACATTCCTTTGACATGTGGAGGAATTACCTCAAGTGGAAAGAGGTTTGAGTTAAGAATTTGACTATAGTGAGTTCAAAAATTTGTTTGGATAACCATATTTAAATGTCAAAACAAGTCTCGATGGTTGGAATTTTTGACTAATTATGACTTCGAAATTAAGCACATAAAGAGAGTAAAATATCATGGTTTATTCACTCAAAGAACTGGAGAGAGTGCATGCAATGCATGGTACAACAATAAGCACATGAAAACATGATTTTAAAATTTTAATTTTAGAGGCTAGGAATTCATATTAGTATTACATGGAAATAAAAATAATCCTACAACAAGACAAAGTGGAACCCAACATAGGGATTATTAAATGAAATAATATGGAGTTCTTTCATATGTTAAGGTCGAGTCTATGTGTTGAATTCCCGTAGGATCGAAAACGTTAGTGTTGAGTGAGATGTATAGAATGCCTTATGTCGAACATCTAGGGTAATCGTAAAGACAAAATAAATAGTTTAAAAAACAATACTTTTTTCTAGTGTTTGAAGAACGAAATGGATGCTTATATATCCATGTGATTGGAATTCCAACAAGTTAAAACTAAGGATAGGAACTCCGGCACCATCGCTACAATGAATACCCATTCCTCAGAGGAAATGGGAAATTAGTTTGCCGATAATTTCATTACAAATCTACCCATTACATTAGTGAAGCTACATGATTGCATAATTGTTTTGGTGGATAAAATCACCAAGTCTTCCCACTTCATTATGATGAAGTCAACACATTTAAGGAAGCCACCGTTGTTGAGATTTACATAGAAGGAAATTTCTAGGCTGCATGCTCCACCTCAAGGAAATTATTTCAAAATAGTGTTGTTTGGGATTTGATGCGAGGGTGGACCAAATATTTATATTATTTTGTGCAAAATTGTAGCTACCCGAAAAGAGAGAAAAATAATCATATGGTTAGTATGGACATGCAATGTAGCTATTTCTATGAAAGAACGTGAGATATAAACTCACATGACTATGGATAACATGGAATGAAATAAAATAAATAATATGAGACGACATCCTCTTTAGCTGGATTACATAAAGAGGCAAGAATCATCCCAGCAGACATGTTGGCGTGGGCATTATACACCTAAGTCAACAAGGGGAGAATAACCAAGACCGAGGCTCTATCACATAATCAATGTTGTTTGGTATAGCTATCCTCAATGGATTTGTAGGCTTTCGTTAGCCTTAGATCCTTTCTTCAATACGAAGGATTGGAATCTAGGGAAAAGATAATCCCAATATAAACTATGGTTATTCTATGCTAAACTATGGTTAAAAAATATACTCACGATTAAATTATTAAGTTAGATTTGAGATGGAAATAAAACAACCTAGGTCTCAATATATATATATGCATGTTGAAACAAGGGATGAACATTTCACTGTAAATGAACTAAATTTAGGTACTAAGCAATTCTAATTCTATATGTTTCATTTATAAATTAGAATTAGAGTATGATACAATAATATTGTTAAAGAATCATATTATAATATAGAATATAAAATATTATGTTACAATGAATGAAATGGGATAGATTACATCGTAACTGACTCAAATAAATGAACTATTACGCAAATTGAAAATAAAAATCAAATTTTTGTTCCTAAATGCAATTAAAAATCAATTTTGATGGTATTCCTTAACGTAAATAAGAATTAGAAGAGTAATTGTAAATGACAAGTTTATAATCATGTAAGATGAACATAGATCAACTAAGAGTCGCTTTCCAATTTTATATTAAGAAACAGATGCAAAAGCTATCGGATATGCAACTCTAACTATTGCTCGGCCAAGACTGATAAAAGGGACAACTGCAAATGATATAGTTTTAAAATTCAAATACTGTGTTAATTAGTAGTTAATGAACACAATCAATCAACCATTGAAAGTAACAATAGAAATGTGGCTATCATCTACAACATCAAATTTATCATTAAACTCTGCAAAGTAAGTGATTGAAATTTCACAGTCAATTTGAAAAATCTAGAATTCATTCAGTAGTTCGAATTAAACTATTATCAAGAACGGTATTTTCTGGAACATAAGTAAATTTAGGAGAATAACTATCGACTTGAAATAATTACAATCAAATTACTAGAAATTGATAAAGAAATGTAATAAAAAATTGTTTAATTAAGGAATAAACCGTTAAACAAACAAGACTTTTAATATCCTCTCAATTTTCTCTAGAATTAATAACAGGAAAAATAAAATAGGACATTCACATGAAAATGGAACATAAAAAATCAAGAACTAGATTGAATAAAATCCAAATCTACAATTTCAGCTTTAAAGCAATTCCACATTCAAAATATAAACAAAATTTCTGTGTCAAAATTTTCCTTTGGATCCCATTTTTAATAAAAGCAGAGTGTATATATAACCATAGGCCTTAAGCCTTTCAACAAAAATAAAACTAAAAAAAATTGTCTTTAAATCAGCCAGTTATAGAAAATAAAGTGAAATTATTAGTATTTGCCCTCGGTTGAATGACCAAATTAAAATAAAAACATGTGGCAGAAAAGATTCTATATAGCTAAGAATGGCCACATAGCACTGGAGGTATCCTGAGTCATCATATCTCAAGCAGGATTACGCCAGCATGGAAAACTGTTAAAGGAATAAACTAGACTTGATAATTTGATAATGTTAGGTGAATGGGGCTGCTACAGAATCTATGATTCTGTAGCATCCCTTTTATTCAAAATATAAAAATAAATAAAAAATATTACATGTAACAATTTTCCAGCATAGATAAAGGAAAATTGACTATTTTCCTTCATAATATCCTCTAATCCTAATGAAATGGTAACCTTTGAGATTCAAATAATTTATCATAGTGTAAGTATTGTTGGACCAGGAGCCACTGACTCCAGATTATGTTCATTAATTAGAATTTTCCTTTGTCTAGAAATCTAACTTCTGAGTTGGTTATTTTCAAATGATTGCTGATTTAAAGCTCCAAGTGAGGGACAGTAAGTAAATATCGTTTCTTCCACATATTTGGAGATTAAATCATTTGAATGGGGATGAATCTGGAGGAGAATCATCACCATTGGTATTGTTATCATGACCACAAGGAGCATCCTATGTTAGAATTGTTTCTTTAGAAAAGATGGTCTTTAAACATTTTTTTCAAGTAAACCAAGGAAATAGTTTCGAGGATTTAGCCTATTCTCTGGCTCTAGAAATTTTCCTTTGCAATTATTTTACCCAGCTATGATCTATTCATTTTTATTTATTTGAAAAGTTTCTATTTTGCAAGTTGTATACAGATTGAGGTTCATGACGAGGATATTTAGTAAAAGGGATTCCACCCCTGAGATTTTGTTGCACTTCTAGTAACCGTAGAGAGGTAAAAAAATGTGAAACCTTAACCTAATCAGTCCATGAATAGGTAGTGCTTGGATAATGCCCACACTCATCTCATTATAATTCTCAGCTAATGACTCATTTTAACTTCAACATAAGAGGGGTTAGGAGCCAGGCAGAAGAATTCATATTATTAAATCATACATATTTACCATAACCATTATGAGAAAAATATTCCCAATTATCACCAATTGTCAAATACATCGACTAAGACGCATTAAACTATATGGGAAAGAAACCTTCAAGGCTCCTATGTCTGAGCTATTAGGCCTAGACATTATGGTTAAGATTTTTACAAACAATAAGGTAGGTTAAGCTTTCAACTCATTAAACCATTAAAATCTAAAGATACATAAAAACAACATTGTATTGACCTTCAAAAGCGTATGTATCTACGAATCAAATTCAAAAAATCATGCCATTTTTGTTTTAGAAATGATGCTTGTATACTCTTGAAAAAATATTTATTGTCCTTTACATAGCAATTTTCTTCATGGAACACTGACCGGCAGGGCCCTGGACTAACATTTTCTTCCAAATGGCAGAGTTGCTACCAAAATTTCAGATTAACTTTAATCTCCAACTCGCCCACACAGGCTCTCCTTCTATTGAAATAACTTATCTATAAGGATTTGACTACTTCATTTTTGTGTCCTCGAAGAAGTTGCAAAAGCTCCTAGAATTATCCAACTTGGCAAAATTGAGCCAAGAATTTCATTTGCCTCAATAGGTTCTACCAAAGCTGCTAAAACTATCAGCACATGTTGCAAAGGAAAATCTACAGGTTGGGATGAAATAGGTCCTGAAAACCAGAATACTGTGACAACTTATATATTTCACAACTCAGTCCAACAAGAAGGATGGAAATGACTTATTTGATGAAACCCTCTCGAGAAAACTCAAGATCAAATCACAACCTGGCCAAGTATCAAGTTAGACAGATAGGATGGCCTTTGGGATATAGATCAATGAGCAGAAGCCATGGGGATCATGAATGTATAAAATTGGTACTACTAGACTCACCTCACATCAAGGTTCAAACCATGCAGATGACTAGGTAATAGGATAAGACATCAATCAGTGGTATTTGTAATAAGTGAAAATCCATAAAACAAATCATTAGAAATAATGTATTTGATTTGAAATCAAAGGATTAATAATGAGTGAATATCAATGTAGGATATGGCATAATTAAATGACATCAATGAGAAATTAAAACATTGAGCACCACCATAGAGAAGCAGTACACTTTAGGTTAGACTCATTGATCCCAACATGAGATATTTAAAATCACACATCTACTTATCCTAAAAGGATAAACATAGGAATCAATAATATGATATTTCAAAAAAATTATCCCATTAGCATCATAAAATAAATATGTGGTTTCTATAGAATGTAAGGATTTTGTAGGGTCTTTGAACCGAAATATTTTATTGCTATTAGAAGAAATCTTGAAGATACTAATCATAAAAATTAAAGAAAATAATCTCATATCCTAAATGAGTGGATGAATACCTTAGGTGAACCATCATGCTATAAAAATAAAAATGATGAGATTAGGAGGAGGGGATGCAAGAATCAAACCAATACAAATCCAATTAAGTCAAAAAAGAAAAATATAGTAAACATTTTAGGAGGCGGCCTTAATTTTTGTCAAAAACAAAAGGGAATAGGTTGGCTCCGCCAAAATTGGTGATTGAATAGGTTGAACTGAAACTTTTCTTTCCTAAAAATAAAATTCAATGAGAAAAGATCTAAATGCTATTATAATTCAGAAAATAATGTTGAAAATTAGCCTCTTTCGGGCTTAATCTATAGAATAATATAAGTATTCATCAATAATTTCATTATAAGAATTGTGAAAATTATAGAAATTATAATAAAAACAATGAAGGTCTATATGGTCCATAAATATAATAGATTCCAAGAGGTAAAACAACAAATATGAATTTGGCATAATCATATCTTTAATTCCATAGGTAGATCCATTGTTTCATGTTACCACTCAAACTCAGGCCTACAAGGGAATCCTAAAGGGACAATTGTTAGGCCAATGGAAACGAGTGGAGACTTAGCCCACTTTCACTTCAACTAAAGCTCCCTAATTTTTAGGATTTCTGCCCACCTGGGAGGACCAGCATATAGAAGGTCACAATGAAGGCCAGGTAAACAAATGGATATGAAGTTACCTCAATGATCCTTTCCCGGTAACAAATTCAATAATGGAGCTGATTTATCTTTAAAGAAATGTATATGATTTCTAGGAGAAGGAGGTGAGGAGTTAAGGGATAGGATAAGGGATAGGAAGGTCATTAACATACAGGTAAACAAATGGATATGAAGTTACCTCAATGATCCTTTCCCAGAACAAATTCAATAATGGAGCTGATTTATCTTTAAGAAATGTATAAGGATTTAGGAGAAGGAGGTGAGAGTTATGGATAGGATAAGGGATTTATTCTTGTAAAGGAGTAACCCAATCCATAAAATCCTTTCAAAACTTGGATTCAAGGAGTTGTCTTTGAATAATTGTCTTCGATAAGAAATGGGACCCCACGTGGCCAAGTGACCAACCTAGGTTAAGGGGAGGAAATTTAGAAGCCAATGATGATTTGGTCCAAAGAAGGAGGGGAAGAGAATCATGAAGCACTTAACAGAAGAGACAAAACGATCTTATGAGGTAAAAAATTGTTCCCTAGGGAACACCACATACCCAAAGTTAGTCTGTGGATAGGGCTTAGACATTCAAGAACCAATTATTAAATTTTCAAATTTTGAGGAGACCTCGAGGACACACCAACGTATGAGAGAAAGGATCAAACCCTATATGGATATTTTGTTGGGAAAATGATGCCCTATGGTGGTTTAAAGCATGGCTAGACCAGAGGGAAGGAAGAAAGGTGAAAAAAAAGAGCTACGTGATCACCTTATGGTGGATCAAGGCTTAATTAATTTGGGGGATAAGGAGTCAAGAAGAATGATGATAATGGATTATGTTTCTACCCCCCTCAAGGAGGCTCTTAAGGAATACTTCATTTGGTGCTATAAAAGAGAGTGACCTTTAAAAAATAATTTATAGTTCGTTTCTAGAATCAAGATGGGTTATCAAGATAACTTGAATATCTAAGAAATATGTCCAAAAACATGGCCCATACATAGAGATATGCTATATAAAAACATACCCCACAATTGTTAGAAATGCATAATAATTAACCTTAAAATAGTGAAAATCCCATGATCATGTATGAAAAAGTAAAATAAAATAGCATAAAATTTGTACTTTACATGTAAGATAATATATCCAACTCATCAATACAATTTTCCACCAGAATTTCCAAGATAAGAAAGTGCCATCCAAACATCAAAATTCATCCATACTCCAACTTCGTCCACCAAGAAGGAATGTGAAAATCTCAAGAGAGAGAATGATCCAATCCAAGTGATGGTACAAATGAATTCATGTCACTCCTACTTATACACTTCTTAGGAGTTCGAATTACCAAATTGGGTCTACATTATCCCCCAAGATAAAATAATGCAAAGTAAGTAACTTTTGGTGACAAGTCTACCAAAACTAGTTCATAAACAAAATAATAAGCCTCTCATGAGGTCAAATGATCACAAATAAATGTTATTGGCCCTCCAAGAGGCATGATGAGGTCCATAAGTGCTAATTATGAACAGGACCCCCAAAAGTGATGGAAAAGGGGGTGGCCGCTTGTTCTCCAAACAATAAACATGTGGTGCCTCCCAAAGGTGTGGGGGTACACCAACAACCTCATGGGTATCCAAGTCAAGATGCCCGTAGACCATTTTTTAAGGATCAAATGATGCAACATCACCGTAGAAGACTTGGGTGTCACCCGGCCAAGGTATGGTGCAACGTGGAGCCACCGGGCATGGTGTACCAAGTGCATCTTCCTCATGAAATAGGTATCTGATGTTATCCTTAAATACATCTCTGGAGATCAATGGAGTGTTTTCTTCAATACTATAGATGGGTCATGGATTTACACACACACACCCTACATGCAAGGACAATGCAGTTCTATGGAGGGTTACGATCCCATATAGGGAGACCAAAATCCCGAATTCAAACCATCTCTGCAACCACATAAGATCCAATGTGCCCTAACCTTATAGTACAAGAATTAATTAAAGTAATTAGTAAGAAAGAGCTTACAAACCATGGAAAACAAGTCGACACTTCATAATGGCATGCCCTTCCATAGTGGGCCTTGGGATTTGCCAATTTATCCAAGCTCTTAAGGGGACTTAACCAAGTTCCACAGTATTAGTGGAGTATTATGTCCAAGGTGGTTAACCCTAATGGCAGGAATATCATAAATGGTGTAATTTGTTGGGGAGTGGTTGGTGGTGGCACCAGGGGACACACATCGGGTACAAGGGTACCCATAAGAATGAAATCATTAATTTCGTACATAATATATAGGAGGGAGAAATCATGGTACATGAGGTGCCTTGACCTTGCTTTTTCCATCCTTATTTACATACATTTTTCTTTTTTAAGGACTTTTTATTTGATTAACCTATTTCTGGGCTCAAAGGATAAGAGCATGGTGTGTAAGATATAACAACTTGACATCCATTTAGGAAGACAAGAAAAGGTTCAATTAACAGGTGGGGATCTCCTGTGCAGAAAGTCCATGTAATTAGACTTCAAATCATTTGTTAGATCAAGGCCCGGGTGTGGGTCTAGTTACCATCAATACCTTTTCTTGATAGACAAATGGATCCCTACAAACTTATGAATACATAATTATTTGAACACAAGACAAATGATCAATGAGTTCTAGAGACATAAAACACTATGAATAGCAAAGCGAATTAAAGTATGTAGTCGAAGGAGATGTCATGAAGTAACATATCATTAGGCATGCTTGTAATAAAGTTGTTCAAACCACACAAGAAATAGTTCATGGTCAAACACCCTTCAATTCCTTAAGCATTTTCAAAGATAAAATCTTGCTAATAATAAAAGTTGCTAATACCTTTAATCAGATAACCCACATCATTCATACATTAAGTAAGTTGAAGTTATTGGCCAGATGGGTAAGAAGAAAACATGATGAAGGACTGCATAATAAAGATCCTACAAATGATAAAGAAAATATTCATAATGCTGGTACACGAGAAGTCTTCATCAAATCCAATAGTGGAATCAAAACATCTGCTTGTATTCATTCTTCAAATATGTATTCTCCCGTTGTCAATCCTTGTAGAGACAAATTTTGAGTTGTGAAAGACCGTTGCTCAGACATCTCATAGGCAAGGAGAAAAATGATATGGCAGGGATAATTAGTAGGACAAAGCTCTCATGTTGTTTCTTGTAACAGGAAAATTAACTTGAATGGGACCAAAACTTTCAGAAGTTTGATGCAGAGGAAGCAATACTGCAGAGGCAAGATGCGAAACTCTAACACAAATTGTATCAGACAGTTCAAAGGCAGCTTTACTGCAAAGAGGGCTGGATTCTAAATACTTCACAGAGATTGATAATCATAGAGTATCTACTGCATACATAGAATAAAGAGAATACTGACTTCTGTTGAGACAACATCCAGAAATACATACCAGCATGTAGTGGGCTTATGAAATTAAGAATCCACACATGAAGACAATATTTTTAAATAACATCTCATAACAGCCAGTATAGCAGAAATATGGATGAATTGAAAATGATACAGCATATCACACCTAAGCCATATTTAAAGTGCCAAAAATCTTATGACATAAGTATCAACAAGGATAAATTTATATCAGAAACAGTGGGCTACTCGCATTCCAAAATGTGATACAAGATAAATGGATATAAACGAAATGAACAGCTAAGCTACAACACATAGGAGAGAATTACACACTGTAAAGCACCAAGACCAGAATCCTCCTTAAAGATAAAACTCCTTCTCATTGAGACCCAACGGGCTCTTCACATTTGTATTAAAGCTTTCACAAAATGCATACAAGAAATTCTTTTGGTGATTTGGAGGAAAATTGGAACCCCTTTTTCTCTTCGATTTTGCTTCTCATTCGATTTTGCTTATATAGACCCATCCATACATGAGCGAGAAGATATTTTCTAGAAAATATCTTCTTCGCATGTAAAATTTGTTAAGGTCTTTATAAAATGATCGAAACTTATGATGAGGAATGCCAAGAGCCTCTCATCATTTGCGGTTAGGCACTAGACCGTTTGAAACAAAATTTTAAACAAACGTACGGAAGCGAAAGTAAAAGGCGAGGTGAAATGTAAATTCCACCAGGAAACTTAAAAATAACTAACCAAAGTAAAAATGAAAAGGCGCTTGGGCAGATCCATAGTGCGGTGTTTCATGGACGAGAAGGGGTGAAATTTGTTTGTAATCTGGGTGGCGGAATTGTTGCGGACATTTGGAAATTTGCTTATTTGTGAGCGAGTGCATCTTTGTTGGTTGTCCGCTGATGGTTCGGGCATTGCTACGAATTCTTCCACCTTGATATATGCCTCTGTGAGGACGTTGAAACTTGACTCGGTGGGGAGCTTGTGCTTTATAAGATGAAGGAGGACGAACTCTCGGTGGAGGGATGAAAGAATCGTCTCAGCCTTTAACCGAGCGGTTTTATCCGACAGGATGTCCGTTCGGTCTCTTTCTTTCTGGAGGCATGTCTTATATTCTGTTAACTGCCGTAGCATGGAAGGAGTGGTTGAGTCCCAGCAAGATGGAAGTCCAGCTGTTGTAATATCGTCCCACACTGCATCGAACCGATCCACGCTTGCTACCACCTATTGCAGGGCTCTCGAAGCTATAACTCGGGCCGCCTCTTTCTCGATGATTTTCTGACACTCAAAGGCCTTCATGAACCAACTTGGTATGCCATGCTTTTCCACCTCATCAGACTCCAACTCTTTCAGGAAATAAATGTAGCTTTTGGCATGCTGGGTTCTGCTGGACAAGTTGAGGTCTACCTCCTGCAATTTCCTGTTGAGATAGAGTACCGCAGATTTGGTTTCCCCCATCATTTTTAGGAAACCCCACTATTCTGTCACCGCCAAGATTACTTCTGACCAGATTATACTTCTTGCCTCACTGAGGGTGATATTTCCCTTCATGTGTCTATTGAGTTCGGTGATAGTTTTGTGCTGGTCGGCTCTTGACTTCTTTTCCTGCTCGATCTCTTTCTGCAGTGTCTCTATTTTCTTGGTATTCTCAGCCAGGGAGTTTTCCAAATCAGTGATTCTTTGCCTCGCGGTGGATGCCTACTTTTCTAATATATCATTTGCAACTTTCACTGTGTTTAGCTGCTCTCACAGCGAACTTGTCTCTAGTGGGATTATAGCAGGCACACAGCTGTGCGTCTCCTAGGTGTTCTGCAGCTCCATCAACCTACTCTGAAGAGTGACGATTGTTTCGGCCATTTTTTCTTTTTCCTCCTTCTCCTTTTCCAGTGTGTCAGCCAATTCTACTTTTTCTTTTTCTGCTTGCGCCAATTCGGTTGTCTGGACATGGTGGGAGGCCCGTATGCTGACCTTACTTTTCAATGACGCGAACTCCTTCTGCAATTGGTCTATCAAATAACGTTGCGGGTTTGATTCTCTAGTCTCTTTTCCTTTGATTGACTACCGGAGGCCGCGTATTTAATTTTCCTGGGCGCGGGAGTTTGCCTGTTCATTCTTGAGGGTTGATCTCACCTGTTCGTGCTTTTTCTCCAACTTTCTCAGTGCAATGGTGACCCGCATTACCTCGTCCTTCAACATATCACCCACGACCTGAAATAGGTTACATTTGTCGGGTGTTGGTACTTTGGCCATATCAATCGCATGTTCTAGTACCCTGTAACTAGTGGTACCAGTATCAGGGTCCAAGATGGCCTCGGCCATAGACAATACTACGTGCTCTGTGTCCGTATTCATGAAAGCCGAGACCCTGGTGTGATATTTCTCAACATACGCTCCCAACTCGGCTTTGTACTTATCCCTGATCATTCTGTTTCTCTGAGCCCTTTCAACTGCAACTAGTGAGGCATAATCTCCGATGGCCTGTGAGACTTCAGAGAAGTCGGAGGAGGTGACACTCTCTATCAATACTTTGATCCCGGCTTTACTCTTGTCCAGTTGGCCATATGGTGCAAATGGTTCCAGCAGTTTTTCTTCCCCTATGACTTCTACCTCGCTGGAGGATGTATTCTACTTTTTGCGAAGGGGAGAACCTGCTCCTGAGGGACCCACTTCTTCCTCGCCTTGGCCTTTATTGACGGCTTCTCCTTCCCCTGTAGCAGATGAATTTGTCTCCATCTGTGAAATCAAAGGCCAAGTTTCAAGGTTAGCCCTCCACTCTATAAACGACCTTGATTCATGTGCATAAGGAGTGGACTTGTTCCTCTTTCTTCTATTTGAGATAATTTCTCCAGGATCATAGGGCCAAGCCTTTCCCTGTCTTAGGTCCATGTCTTGCAATAGCTTCTCAACAATGGGAAGGGCATGTCTTGAGTTCACAAAAAAAGGTTCGATTGTGATAGGGAGTCTCAGGATGAAACCCTTCTTTGCAAGGACAAAGTGTAGTTGGTCAGCTTGAGGGTCTGCCGAATATACTCCAGAGCATAAACTCGTCGAACAGGAAACACAGGCAGCAGGTAAGGGGAAACCTCGGCCCCATAGACCCGAATTTCAGTGTAATTGTCAAATAGATACCAATCCCCAGTGCTCTGGGATTTACCGGCTTGTAGCCAGATCTTCATTTCAGGAAAAACCCTAGGTGAGGGTGAATCATGGATGATAGTATAGGCAATGGATATGAACTCATTTAGGAACCTGGAATAACCCTCCCCCTTTGGAAATTGGTGTATAGAACAGTTCCAGTCAAAAACTGGTCGGGGTTGGGAATTCTCCTCATATACCCTATCTAAACCCAAACCCTCAAAATTATCAGCGTGCTGATACAGGAAAAGGTAGAAGACCATCGAACAAAAGTGGAAGTGACCATTTTCTGAAAGCTCTTGGAACTGGGTCTGAATGTTAGCAGCAAGAAAACTAGGGATATCTAGAACTACCCCCTTTTGAGACATTAACCACAAGAAATAAACACATACCCTGGAAATTTCCCCCAAACCGCCTACACCTAAAAGACCAGCGATGAGGGCAAGGATGGGCTGCACTTATTCTGTGAATAGATTCAACAAGAAAGGGTCTACGGCGGGAAGAGACGTAGCCTGATTGCTGGTTATAGAAGAAATGAAGGCGTTTTGATGCTCCCATGGAAATTTGGTGAACTGGGAGGTTAAGGCCACTTAATTGAAATTGGTATAGGTGGCGTTGGTGGGAAAGTGGAGGGCTTTCCTGATAATGTCGGGGGCAAGAGAAAAAATCTTATTCCCTTGTGCAGAGGTAAGCATGCCTCGGCGCTCATTATAGGCCTCTTTAAGCCAGCAAATGAAATCGACCACAGGGTAGACTGAGGGAGTAATCTGATGGTAAAAACCTGATACAACTACCCGATATCGATCTATTGTCGATATGACACCTAAAAATCTTGGGTTTTATACTGCTGATGTGAAAAGGGTATTTAGGGTCACAGATTCCAGCTTGCAGGTCAATAAAAGGCTCGAACCCGAGAGGGTGTCTAGTTTCTCGGACCTGAGGAGTCTCTGGTTTAGTTTTCTTGGGCGTGCCCCTTCCCATGAATGAC
Organism: Pinus albicaulis; assembly: GCA_034641835.2. Taxonomy (NCBI): domain Eukaryota; kingdom Viridiplantae; phylum Streptophyta; class Pinopsida; order Pinales; family Pinaceae; genus Pinus; species Pinus albicaulis. Next base: position 77,538 of record JAXQQM020059479.1, on the reverse strand, counting down.
ATACAAAACTTTTAAAAAAGAAAGAAAAGCAGAGGGAATATGAGGGACAGAATACCTGTGTAGCAGGGAAATCTGCTCGGGAAAACGACATGGGGGTGTTGATAGTGACTGGGTAGACTTTGGCACTGGCTCCCACTTAGTTTATACCGTAGCTGGAAAACCTGCGAATTTTACTGCAGTAAAATACGGGGAGACTTTTATCTATGACTGAGCGTTCTGAGGTAAAAAACGAATAGGTGGAATAAATAGGGGGAAAGTGTCGTAAGGACACTGATAGTGGAGCACGCGGTGCATAGGGATTGGGGTGTCAGCTGGAAGCAGGTGAACACCACGTGCCAGGTTTAATACTGGTACGGGCCTCTGTACCAGTTAGCCTAGAAACTTACCTTACCTCTCTGCCGCATAGCCCATACGATCCTTGAAATACATTATTCGCAAAATGGGTTAAATACACAACATGCCAGTCTCTAGAGCCCACTTCCTGCTCTGCCACATCATTGTAATTATGCGCTTTGTTCTGCCACGTTGCTTTTCATCTCGGGCCCACCCCACGGCACGTCACTATAATTCCGTGGGGGTCTGGGTCTCTTCCCTCTTGTCCTTCTTGACCCCCGCGGAAATTCCACACGAAGGATTTCCTCACGTGCATCTTATGTACGCGGCCATTTTTTTAATAATTCTTGTTGTTGTGTCTTTTGCACCATGTCTTTGCCCTTTACTCTTTGGCTTTCTACTTTGACCCTTTTCATACACATGTTTCCCTTTAATTGCGATACTAGCCTCATCATCCTTTCCCCTTAATCGGTCCTTGGAATGCTTCCACCATCAGCCAATCATTCAATACATGTCTATCCAAAGGTTAATTCGGAAGGATGACTAATGTTAATTTATGATCAACATTGGCTCCACCTGGGGACGGCACGTTTGTCCTTGAGTGTGTCGAGAACTTCGCAGACCACCTATTTATCTTATATGAACACCATTCCCCTTCATGATTCATCAAGACGCACACATTATTTAAGCAAAGATGAAAAAAGACACTAATATACAATATGATACATCAAGCTGTCTCGGCCTGCCTCAGAACTGGAAATAAGGCTTGAGAAACTGGCCATTCACAGGGGCGTCGAGCAGATCTCCCTATAGATTCTCCAACCTGAAAGTATTATTGCCACCTTGTTCTACAATTTTAAAGGGGCCAAACCAGAGGGGGTGGAATTTACCATGTTTACCTTTATCAGCCCTTAGAATGTCCCATCTGAGCACTAAATCCCCAATCTGTAATTTTATGTCTTTGGCATGTTGATCGAAAAGGTCCTTCATTTTCTCCTGGTATTCAACTAACCTCTGACTCACCTGGTTCCGCGTCTCTTCTAGCTCCACCAGCTGGTTGATTCTCCTGGTTACATCATTCGGTTCTTCCTGATTTTCTTACATGAATCGAGCCACTGGTAATGCTAGCTGTACAGGGAGAACTGCTGCCCTCCCATATACTAATTCATATGGGGACTTCCCGGTTGCTCTCTTGCTGGTAATCCTGTTAGCCCATAGAGAAAATTTTAACTGGGAATCCCAATTCTTCTGATTTTCATTAATAGCCTTCTTCAGTGCCCTCACCAGCGTTTTATTTTATGATTCTGCTAGGCCGTTTCCCTGTGGGTAATAAGCTGTAGAGTGACCTAGTGCAATGTTGTACTGTTGACAAAATCTGACGAACTTTGCAGATTTAAAGGCCTGTGCATTATCGGTCACAATCTTGGCAGGGCAACCAAATCTGGATATGATGTTTTCTTCTATGAATTTCATCACCACGGTGTCTGTTGCGTTCCTGGCAGGTATAGCTTCTACCCACTTTGTCAAATAATCTGTGGCGGTTAATATCCACTTATGTTGACTGCTAGACGGGGGGTGTATTTCTTCGATGAAGTCAATTCCCCACTGCTGGAATGGTTCATCTACGTGGACAGGTATCATTGGAAGAGGTGCTAGTTTTTGTCTCTCGGCAGACCTTTGGCACTTCTCACAGGCTCTAACTCAGGTAAACACATCTCCAAATAGTTTGGGCCAGAAGAAACCAACCTTCAGGATCTTGTGAGCAGTAGCCCTCCAAGTGTAATGGCCCCCATAGATTCCTTCATGAAACTCAACCATTATAACCTCTACCTCTTCCTTTGTCAGGCATAAGAGCAGGATGCCTGAGGGGTCCCTCCAATACAGCCAGCCGTTTGCAACCATGTACTTCTGTGACTTCAACCTCAGTGCCCTGTATTTAGCTTTTTCACAACTGGGTGGGCAACTTAATGTTAGCAGATATTCCACTATTTCCTTATACCACTGGCTGGTAAGGTACTTCATATGTGTCTTCTGGGAAGCTATCTCTACTCCCTGTGTTTCTTCTTTCCCTTCAGATGCCTCGTTTACCACCATGGACAGATTTATACCCAGAGCCTGGCAATTTGACTCTAACAAGATTTTGGCTAACCCCTGTCCCTTGATTAGTTTCGTAGGGCAGATGTCCAGCACATACTCTTGTATTTTGGCTATCCATTTCCCTCTTTTTCCTTCACTATCTCCCTGGACAAGGATGTCTTTGACAGCTGCTCTGGGCACAAAAGCAGTGATGTGGGACTGGAGGACATACATACGAAAGGATTTGAGGGATTTCACCAGCGCATATGCTTGCTTTTCCAATATGTTATATTTCAGATCAGCATCACGAAGCACCTGACTGAAAAAGGCAATAGGATGCTCGTACCCATCTTCATTTTTCTGCAACAGAACTCCTGCTACTGTGTGAGGTGATGCAAAGGAAAAGATCATAAAAGGTTTGGCATAGTCTGGCCCAGCTAACACAGGAGCTTCAGCGAATGCATTTTTAATTCTGGCAAAAGCTTCTCTTGATTCTTGTGACCACTTAACCACATTGTTCTTCTTTAGCATGTCAGTAATATGCCTAACTATTTCAGCATAGTTAGGGATGAATCTTCTCAGGAAATTTATACGGCCTAGGAATACCTGAACTTCCTTCTTATTTATGGGGAGGGAAATGTCGTTTATGACTTCTACTCTCTTAGGATCTATCTTTACTCTGTCTTTGGTTACAATGTGTCCTAAGAGCTTGCCCTCTTCCATTGCAAATAGAGACTTCTGCGGATTTAGGGAGAGGCCATACTTTCTGCACTTCTCGAAGGTTCTGCGCAGGTGTTCAATGTGTTATGCATCATCTTTTGAGAACATAGTAATGTCGTTCAAATATACCACCACAAACTTATCTTGCTCTCCGATAAAAGAAATGTCCATGGCCCTCTGAAAGGTGGCCCCTGCGTTAATCAACCCAAAAGGCATCCTGGCATACATAAATGTCCCCCACGGAGTGGTAAAGGCAGTCTTCTTTTGATCTTATGGTAGTATGGCCACCTGATTGTACCCAGAGAATCCATCCATCATCGACATTCGAGACGCTCCTACCACTTTCTGCAGGATGTGGTCCATCTTCGGTAGTGGATAATTATCCTTTAAGGATGCTCTGTTCAGATTCCTAAAATCAACACATAGCCTTATTTCTCCATTCTTCTTCCGTACAGGGACTAAATTTGCTACCCACTCAGAATATCTCAATGGTATAATGATTTTGGCCTTCAACAGTTTCTTAATTTCTTTCTCAATCGAGGGTAGCAACAGTGGATTTATCTGCCTAAGCTTCTGCTTATGTGGCTTGGCATCTCCCTTCAGTGGAATTTTACGCTGCATAATGCTGATATAGAAAGTTTTTAGATCTTGATAAGACCATCCAAACACATATTTATAGGCCTGAAATAATTTATGGTAAAGTTGTTTATACTCCTCTGGGACCTTCTTGGACAGTTTCACGATCTTGGGGTCAGCCTCAGTGCCAAGATTCAGACCTTCTACCTGATTCTCCTCCACAACTTTGTTCGGCCGTAGTGGAACATCGTTCTTGTTAAACAACCTTTCTAAGGGCACTAGTCCTAGAGGAATGACATTCCCTTTCAACTGCAGAAATTTGTGACCAACTACCTTTTCTTCCCACTTATCTCCTGAAGCATCTTCAGTGTCTTCCTCTTCACAACTATCAATCTCCATGTTGGAAAATTCTCCAACTGTTTCTAGGAATCTCTTCACCTGCTCTTCATCTTCAAAGACTTGCCAGTGTCTGATATTGTCTGGGATTGATGGCCGATAACGTACCTCAATTTCATATCTCAAAAGAGGATTCTGAGGTGGACGAAAAGTACTAGTAGCCACTGCAAGGGAGTCTGCCATTCTATTTTTCTCCCGGGGCATGAACTGGATATTAAATTCCAAGAAGAAATTCTCCACCAGATCCCAAACTTCATTCCTATAAGCCCTTAGCCTAGGATGCTTAGCTTGGCACTGATTTCTCACCTGTCTGACTACCAATTCTGAATCTCCCAGAACTTTTAGACATTGTATGTTCATACTCCTCGCTGTCTGCAGCCCCAGTAGAAGTGCTTCATACTCGGCCACATTATTTGTGGCTTCATACTCCAGCTTGAAAGATAAAGGCACCCATTGGCCTGCAGGAGAAATCAATAACACCCCAGCCCCATTACCTTCCCTGGAGTTAGCCCCATCAAAATGAAGTGTCCATATTTCTGATTCTGGACTGTCTATGGACTGTTCTGCCTTAATCTGGTGGAATGATGGTTCATGAGCGTACTCTTGATCTTCCTCCAGCATTAGACATGAGAAGTCCCCCTCCCTGCTATAAACCAGAGAATTAACTGAATCATCTGCCTTGGTAACTGTCTTGACAAATCTGGTTTCCCGGTACAGCCTCCTCTCTTGACCACCAAATACAGGGATAGTGGCATAGGTCAGGTCCAACTTGATCGATCCACCAATTTTGGTCCCCCAAGATCTTGACAGTAGCATGCCAAAGCGAGCTCGAATGTCAGCCACCACTATATCCATCACTACACTTTTTGCTGGGATCTGAGCCAGATTAACCACTAGGTCCTTTATCATGCCCAGGCACTTAACCCTTTTGGAGTCAAATGAGTAAAGGTCTTTGTATGGGCGGGTGATCTGTAGTCCTAGTTGCTCCATGACCGAGAGGGGTAAAATATTATGAGAGGCTCCTGAATCTAACATACAGTTATGCAGTAGCAGGTCATGTATTATTAAAGACACATAAAAAGGGGGAGTAGCAGCATCCAATTCTTTGACATGTGGGCCAAAAAAAACCGTAGGTCTTTCTTCAAGAAGGTTCAGACTCTCTGGAATGTTTATTACTTTTGGAGGGAGCATAAAGGACGTGACCTGGGACTGATATGCAGGTTGTTTTAACAACACGGTCAAGGGAACTGGGATTTTCACCTTCTCAAGCTCCTTTTGCAAGCTGAAGGCAGGGGAGGGTTTATCTACTGACACCTCTTTTGGTTCTTTATCTGTGGAGTCTTTATTCTGAGGGGAAGGTTTGACTTCTTTTAAGATTGGCTTGACACTAGGGGGTGTAGCCACTTGCGAAGATGAAGGAATTTGATAAGCAGACTGTAAAGATTGGTTAAGGGGCCTCTTACCTTTGTCCAGGGTCTTTTGAGGAGTTTCCTCCTTCTGAGCAGGTGCCTCTTCTTGAGGTGTGTCCTCCCCCTGGTCCTGAGTGTGAGTTCTCTTCCTGGAAGATCTGAGGTCATATCTTCTATTGAATTGAGCTTGCATGAAATCGACAAACTGCTTGCAGTAATCATCGATCTCAAGATCTTCAGTGTCTTTCCTAGCTTTCCCTCCTGTGTGTGCCTGCACCTCCACTTCGTCACTTTCATGTAAAGGACATTCAACTTCATCACTGTTTGAGAAAGCAAGGTATGCCTCCTCTTGATCATAAGCAGTGTCTTCAGTAGGACCCTCTACTTTCCCTTCCAAGTATAGAGGGTGTGGTACCTGATCTTACTGATCCTTCTGTCCCCTTTGCAATATCTGCAAGGGTGGCTTTCTGTATTGAGGGTTAAAGCCTCTGTTTGGAGCATTTTGGAAATTCTTGGACGATGAATTCTTTGCCTCCATTTCCAGCTTTACCAGCTTGCTTGAGAGATTCTTGATCATCTTATTCATCTCCTCAATCCTGTTGTTAGTTGAATCTATATCTTGGGTCGAGGTGGATACCTCTTCCTTTCCCCTTCTTCTCGTATCCTGCTCCGACTTTCCCTTGGATTTACCAGTGGAGCCAAAGTTTGCCTCAAGTTCCAGTGCATCTGTCTGAGCATCATCCAGAGTGGATGGCTTCCTTTCTCTCAGGGAGAAGCTGAATTCCGAGTCAAAGGCTGTCACAAACACAACCTTGGCAGCAGTCTGGTGTGGTTTCATTTCTGTGGGAAGGCTTAGGTAAAATTTGTTAAATTTATTAATAAACCCGGCCACCCCTTCATTGTGTATTTTCTTGAGTGTATTAAACTCAATCAGACAATGCCCATGGTCTTTCTTCTCTCCCCATTTTTTAAGAAAAGTGTCTTCCATTGCTTCCCACGTGTTTATAGAACGGTCTCCCAAAGTCTTGAACCATTTTCTGGCTTCACCGTCAAGGGACTGCACAAATAGTCTTAGGACTACATCAAGATGTTCTACGTTGAAATTTTCTGCAAAGGAGCAGAAGACCTCAAGGTGTTTTTGAGCTTCGATCTCGTTCTCTCCATTGAAACGAGGCAGGATCTTTAGATAATCCTGTGGCAGGTCGTTCAACACTTGAGGTAAAGCTAGGGGGGCATATTTATTCAACAAGAAGCCCAGAACATTTTCCATTGGAGGAGGAGGTGGAGGTAACAGAAGGATTTGATGTGTAAGCGGAGGAGGAGGTGGAAGTGAGGTATGAATGATAATGGGAATGTATTGGAAAGTAGTTTGAGGTGATGATGAAAAAGGCGGAGTATTAACAGTAGATATTTCAGTGACTTCTTTTACTTCTTCAGCCTCTGGAGTGGGGTGGAGTATGTAACGAGTGGTGTCTATTGACTCAGCTTCGTCTTTAACTTGGATGTTTCCAGGAGGTAAACTATCTGAGTAGTAACTGTTTTCTCCCACAGCGGAGTCAGAATCTTGTACTTGGGCCACTCGAGAAGAGGAGGAAGGAAGGTCTTCTAAAGAGAATTGTGGGATCTCAGTATGGATAAATTGTCTCTCCCTCCAATTTCTTCTATGTAAGATTATTTCTGGGTCAGACACAGAGGGTGTCTTTGGCTAAGACGTATCTGACCTAAGGTGTGGCTTCCAAGGAGCCAGGACTACAATTAGATTTATCTGAAAAACGAATGTGGAGTCACCAAGGTGAGGGATATACAACTCTCAACTCTCTATGCTCACCTAATTGAAGAGGGGATAGGGTTTTGTTGAGGCCCAAGGATTTCAATTTGTTCTCAACTTCGTTCCCCGGCAACCGTGCCAAAAAAATGTTGTCAATCCTAGACACAACCTTGAGTTGTGAAACACCAGTGCCTAGGACATCTTATATAGCAAGGAGAAAAATGATATGGCAGGGATAATTAGTAAGACAAGGCTCTCATTCTGTTTTTTGTAACAGGAAAATTAACTTGAACGGGACCAAAACTTTCAGAAGTTTGTTACAGAGAAAGTAATACTACAGAGGCAAGATGTGAAACTCTAACACGAATGGTATCAGACAATCCAAAGGCATCTTTACTGCAAAGAGGGTTGGATTCTAAATACTTCACAGAGATTGATAATCATAGAGTATCTACTCCATACGTAGAATAAAGATAATACTGACTACTGTTGAGACAACATCCAGAAATATATACCAGCACGTAGTGGGCTTATGAAATTAAGAATCCACACATGGAGACAACATTTGTAAATAACATCTCATAACAGCCAGTATAGTAGAAATACGGATGAATTTAAAATGAGACAGTATATCACACCTGAGCCATATTTAAGTGCCGAAAATCTTATGACATAAGTATCAACAAGGATAAATTTATATCAGAAACAGTGGGCTACTCGCATTCCAGAATGTGATACGAGATAAATGGATATATACGAAATGAACGACTAAGCAACAACACATTAGGAGAGAATTACACACTGTAAATAACCAAGACCAGAATCCTCATAAAATATCAAACTCCTTCTCATTGATACCCAATGGGCTCTTCACATTCGTATTAAAACTTTCACAAAATGCATATAAGATATTTCTTTTACAGTCAATTCTTCAGAAAATTTGGAACCTGTTTTTCTCTTCTAATATTGCTTATATAGACACCTCCATACATAAGCGAGAAGATATTTTCTGGAAAATATCTTCTTCGCATGCCAAAAATTTGTTAAAGGTCCTTATCAAAATGATCAAAACTTATGATGAGGAATGCAGCCCTCTCATCATTAGCGGTTAGGCACTAGGCCGTTTTGAAACAAAATTTTAAACAAACGTCTGGGAAGAAAGTAAAAGACTGAGGTGAAATATAAATCCCACCTGAAACTTAAAAATAACAAACTAAAGTAAAAGTAAAAAGGCCGCTTGGGCCGAATCATGAATTAACAGTGTTTCATGGACGAGAAGGGGTCGAGGCTGTTGCTGACACAGGTGGCGGAACATTTGTGGACGAGCTGGCAATCTGGCTAGTGAACTAAGTGCATATTTGCTGGCTATCAGCTGATGGTTCGGGCGTCACTGCGAATCCTTCCACCTTGACATAGGCCTCTGTGAGGACGTTGAAACTTTCCTCGGTGGGGAGCTTGTGCTTTATAAGATGAAGGAGGACAAACTCTCGGCGGAGGGATGAAACAAGCGTCTCGGTATTTAACCAAGCGGTTTTATCTGATAGGATGTCCGTTCTGTCTCTTTCTTTCTGGAGGCAGGTCTTATATTCTGTTAATGGTCATAGCACAGACGGAGTGATTGGGTCCCAGCAATATGGAAGTCCAGCTGTTGTAATCTCGTCCCATACTGCATCGAACCGATCCATGCTTGCTACCACCTGTTGCAAGGATTTTGAGGCTACAACTCGGGCCGCCTCTTTGTCAATGATTTTCTGACATTCAAAGGCCTCCATGAACCGACTTGGTATGCCATGTTTTTCCACCTCATCAGACTCCAACTCTTTCAAGAAAGCAATGTAGCTTCTGGCATGCTGGGTTCTGCCGGCCAAGTTGAGGTCTGCCTCCTGCAATTTCCTGTTGAGGTAGAGCACTGCAGATTTGGTTTCCCCCATCAGTTTTAGGAAACCTCACTGTTCTGTCACCGCCGAGATTACTTCTGACCAGATTATACTTCTCGCCTCACTGAGGGTGATATTTCCCTTCAGGCGACTATTGAGGTTGGTAATAGTCTTCTGCTGGTCGGCCCTTGTCTTCTTTTCTTGCTCTATCTCTTTCTGCAGTGTCTCTATTTTCCTGGTGTTCTCAGCCAGGGAATTTTCCAAATTAGTGATCCTCTGCCTCGCGGTGGATACCTGCTTTTCTAATATATCATTTGCAGCTTTCGTTGCGTTCAGCTCCTCTGACCGTGGACTTGTCTCTGGTGTTCTGCAACTCCGTCAACCTACTCTGAAGAGTGATGATTGTTTCGGCCATTTTTTCTTTGTCCTCCTTCTCCTTTGCCAGTGTGTCAACCAATTCCGCTTTTTCTTTTTCTACTTGCGCCAATTCGGTCGTCTGAACATGGTGGGAGGCCCGAATTATGACCTTACTTTTCAATGATGTGACCTCCTTCTGTAATTGCTCTATCAAATAACGCTGTGGGTTTTATTCTCCAGTCTCTTTTCCTTTGATTGACTCCCAGAGGCCGCGTATTTGATTTTCCAAGGCGCGGGAGTTTGCTTGTTCATTCTTGAGGGTTTCCCTCACCTCTTCATGTTTTTTCTCTAATTTTCGCAATGAAATGGTGACCCGCATTACCTCATCCTTCAGCATATCACCCACAACCTGAAACAAGTTACATTTGTCGGGTGCCGGTACTTTGGCCATGTCAATCGCATGTTCTAGTACCCTGTAACTAGTGGTACCGGTATCAGGGTCCAAGATGGCCTCGGCCATAGATAATACTAGGTGCTCCGTGTCTGCATTCATAGAAGCCGAGACCCTGGTGTGATATTTCTTGACATACCCTCCCAACTCGACTTTGTACTTGTCCCTGATCATTCTATTTCTCTGGGCCCTTTCAACTGCAACTGGTGAAGTATCATCTCTGATGGTTAGTGAGACTTCAAAGAAGTCGGAAGAGGTAACACTGTCTCTCAATACTTTGATCCCTGCCTTGCTACTGTCGAGCTGGCCATATGGTGCAAATGGTTCAAGCAGCTGTTCTTCTCCTATGACTTCTGCCTCGCTGGAGGCTGTTTTCTGCTTTTTGCAGAGGGGAGAACCTGCTCCTGAGGGACCTACTTCTTCTTCGCCCTGGCCTTTATTGACGTCTTCTCCTTCCCCTGTAGCAGATGAATCTGTCTCCATCTGCGAAATCAAAGGCCAAGTTTCAAGGTTAGCCCTCCACTCTATAAACGGCCTTGATTCATGTGCATAAGGAGTGGACTTGTTCCTCTTTCTTCTGTTTGAGATAATTTCTCGAGGATCATAGGGCCAAACCTTTCCCTGTCTTAGGCCCATGCCTTGCAACAACTTCTCAACAACGGGAAGGGTGTGTCTTGAATTCACAACAAATGGGCCGATTGTGATAGGGAGTCTCAGGATGAAACCCTTCTTTGCAGGGACAAAGTGGAGTTGGTCATCCTTGAGGGTCTACCGAATATACTCCAGAGCATAAAATCGTCGAACAGGAAACACAGGCAGTTGGTAAGGGGAAACCTCGGCTCCATTGACCCAAATTTCAGTGTAATTGTCAAATAGATACCAATCCCCAGTGCTCTGGGATTTACCAGCTTGTAGCCAGCTCTTCATTTCAGGAAAAACCCTAGGTGAGGGTGAATCATGGATGATAGTGTAGACAATGGATATGAACTCATTTCGGAACCCGGAATAACCCTCCCCCTTTGGCAATTGGCGTACATAACAGTTCCAGTTAAAAACTGGTCGGGGTTGGGAATTCTCTTCATATACTCTATCTAAACCCAAACCCTCAAACTTATCAGCATGTTGATATAGGAAAAGGTAGAAAACCATCGAACAAAAGCAAAAGTGACCAGTTTCTAAAAGCTCTTGGAACTGGGTATGAATTTTAGCAGCAAGAAAACCAGGGATATCCAGAACTACCCCCTTTTGAGACATTAACCACAAGAAATAAACACATACCCTGGAAATTTCCCCTAAACCACCTACACCTAAAAGACCAGCGATGAGGACGAGGATGGGTTGCACTTCTTCTGTGAATAGATTCAACGGGAAAGGATCTGCGGCGGGAAGAGACGTAGCCTGATTGCTGGTTATAAAAGAAATGAAGGCGCTTTGGTTCTCCCATGGAAATTTGGTGAACTGGGAGGGTAAGGCCACCTCATTGAAACTGGTATAGGTGGCGATGGTGGGAAAGCGGAGGGCTTGCCTGATAATGTCGGGGGAAAGAGAAAAAATCTTATTCCCCTGTGCAGAGGTGAACGTGCATCGATGCTCATCATAGGCTTCTTTAAGCCAGCAAATAAAATCGGCCACAGGGTAGACTTGGGGAGTAATCTGATGGTATAAACTTGATACAACTACCCAATATCGATCTCTATTTTCGAAATGATGCCTAAAAAGCTGGGGTTTTATGCTGCTGATGTGAGAAGGGTATTTGGGGTCACAGACTCCAGCTTGCAGGTCAATAAAAGGCTCGAATCCGGGAGGGTTTCTAGTTTCTCAGACCTGAGGAGTCTCTAGTTTGGTTTTCTTGGGTGTGCCCCTTCCCATGACTGACATACAAAAATTTTAAAAACGAATGAAAAGCAGAGGGAATATGAGGGACAAAATACCTGTGTAGCAGGGAAATCTGCTCGGGAAAATGACGCGGGGGTGTTGATAGTGACTGGGTAGACTTTAGCACTGGCTCCCACTTAGTATATACCGTAGCTGGAAAACCTGCCAATTTTACTGCAATAAAATATGGGAAGACTATTATCTATGACTGAGTGTTCTGAGGTAAAAAGGCGGATAGGTGGAATAAACGGGGGGAAAGCGTCGTAAGGACACTGACAGTGGAGCACGCAGCGCATAGGGATTGGGGTGTCAGCTGGGAGCAGCTGAACACCGTGTGCCGAGTTTAATACTGGTATGGGCCTCTGTACCAGTTAGCCTAGAAACTTACCTTACCTCTCTGCCACATAGACCATACGATCCTTGAAATACATTATTCGCAAAACGGGTTAAATACACAACATGCCAGTCTCTAGAGCCCGCTTCCCGCTCTGCCACGTCATTGTAATTCCGCGCTTTGTTCTGCCACGTCGCTTTTCATCTTGGGCCCACCCCATGGCACGTCACTGTAATTTCGCCGGGGTATGGTTCTCTTCCCTCTTGTCCTTCTTGACCCCCGCGGAAATTCCACACGAAGTATTTCCTCACGTGCATCTTATGTACGCGGCCAGTTTTTTAATAATTCTTTTTGTTGCGTCTTTTGCACCATGTCTTTACCCTTTTCGCACTACCTTTACTCTTTGGCTTTCTACTTTGACCCTTTTCATACACATGTTTCCCTTTAAGTGCGATACTAGCCTCATCATCCTTTCCCCTTAATCGGTCCTTGGAATGCTTCCGCCATCAGCCAATCATTCAATACATGTCTATCCAAAGGTTAATTTAGAAGGATGACTAATGTTAATTTGTGATCAACACATTCAATGATGTATAATTCTTTGTTCTCCTTTGGAGTCCCTGAAAAAAAATCCTTTACATTTCCCAGGAAGGAGTATTTATAGAAAAAAATTGACCCTTGGGTATCCCTAGCTTTTCGCCTTCCTGACCATTGACATCCCTTTCTGACCTACTAGGAATCTGTGACTTGCGACCTTGCATTTGACTGCGACCTGCAACCCCTCCTATCTGCTGCGACTTGCGACCTAGTTATGGGAGCAATTGGGTGATTTTGAGATCAGGAACATCTACCTGCTGTTGTTCTTTGAGGTAATTTTTCCAGGCTTGATAATCTGTAGCCACTGGGGAGACCTTTGGAGTATCTTCTCTCAATCTGTGCAGGCACTCAAGAGCGTTTGGGATCAAAGTTCCCCTTTTGATCATGATCTGATTGGACAGCGAGGCCAGCTTGGTATAGATCCGGACCGATGTCATGATGAATTGGACAAGGTTTTCTTGTGATGCCGGAAGGTCTTGAGAAGCAGTTGCTTGCCTTATGGGTTGTAGAAATGCTTGAATGTCTTGGGCGACCTCTTCCCATGTTCTTTCTTTGCTTAATGCACCTAGAGACGGAATATGGTGTACTCCAGCCATTGAATCAATGTCACTAATTAGATGTTCATATGCGGACATTACTTTCTCCAAATCCTTGATAAGTTTCTCTTTGGACTGTATCTTTATCTGGATTTGAACTTTGTCGTTTTGGGTGCAACTCCAATATTTTCTAGGCAAGGTGTCTAGAGCCTGTGGATACATGTTCTACCATTCTAGTATTCTATCTGTTGTCGCATAGATTGTTCAGGGCACCGCGACAACGGCTCAGATTGGGGGATGTCACCTTTATCCCCAATCTCTCTCTTTAAGCTGTCTCCTTGCAGGCTAAGGGAGGTAGACCCTTTTAGAAATGAAGGATAAATCTAAGAGACACAGCTAGAACATCAAGTACTTGACAAAATAAACGAGATTCCACAGATTAGATTTCACTTTTAAGACCAGTGCCTTATGGAGTCAAACAAGATCTCGTTATGCAATTATAAACCAGTGAATGATGATTAACTGCTGCTTATGGAAACACGATTGATCAATGATATTCAATTAAAAACACCACAACCATGAATAATGAAAATGCCAGGATTTAAAATGCTCAATTAATTTCGATCTAGACAAATCAACGATTTTATATAGTCAATCTCAAGATAAAATTTCAAAAACTCACTTGACCATAAAAGATATTTTTGAGAAATTTTATAATTTTTTTTTATTTTTTATTTATTTTTAAAATCTAAAATTAAAAATCTAAATCTAAACAAAGCTCTAAAAAGTTAAGATGCTAAAGTTAAAATTAAACTAAATTTTAAAAACTAAGTTAAAACTAAATTAAAATTTAAAAAAAAATCTAAATTAAAAAAAAAAAAAAAAAAAAAAAAACCAATAGTTAAAACTAAGTAAAATTAAACTAAGCCTAAAGCTATGCTAGAGTTAACAACTAGCTAACTTAAAACTAGGTTAGAAATAAGCTAAACTTAAATCTAAAATAAAATAAATCTAAACGAGAATTAAACCACAATGACAAAAATAAACCTACGCTAACAATTCCACTAAAATCGAACAAAACAAAATGACTATCAAAACGAAATCGAACCTTGCCTAAAATCCAATCTATCCACATAAAAAAAAAAGGAAATTAAATCATACGTTAAGGGTTCACGTTTTTTATGTGTGCATTTTTATTGTTTGAATTTGTCGTTGTTTTTTTTTGTTTGATGTGCAGGTCGGTCGACGCAAATGCAGAGAAGGCTGGACGAAGTCGATGCAGAAAGGAGCACGAAAGGATCGATGGAGGATGCAGGCTTGAACGCGGACGGGTTTGAAGAAATTGAGGGTTTAAATGGCAGAGACGGCTCAACAGGAATGGGGCAGCGTAGAAGTGAATGCTGGACGAGAGCAGGAATGGAGGACGGCAACCAAAAGGATGAGGGTATGAAACATCGTTTGAAATGGATAAACGTTTTGCAGATGCGGCTAGGGCAGAGGGGCAGCAGTTCAATGGCGTTTTATGCTTGCGTTTATTGCTTTGTTTGAAATGCAGGTGGGACGCTGATCTGGACGGCGGAAGAATTTCAGTGAGGAATGCAGACTTGGACGGCAGAGGAAAACAATGAAGCGAGGGTTTAAATCGACATGAGGAGCTAGGGTCAACAGATCAAAGGGTTTGATGCGTGGAAGAAACGAATAAATGCAGAGCTAGATGGACGGTAATGAGAGACGGGTAGGGCACAAAGAAATCGAAGGCAGCAAGGAGTCGATGAAGGCTCAGAAACATAAATCGACCCAAACTCAAAGAAAAAGAAATCGATCAACGTAGAAATGTGGAGAGAAAGTGGCTGGGTTTGACGCGGGGAAAGGCAGATTGAATAGGGATGAACAGCGTTTGAACCCAGTACACACAAATCTTCCAGCAGATTCAGAATTTCCCTTAATTAAGCTCAGATTTTACCCACAGTAGCAACTGAGGCCAGATCTGGCCCTTGGAGGCTAGATCTGCCTTAGATCTAAAAAAAAATTCGATTTTGAACCTGCAACCTGCAACAATCAGTGAGATCTGAAGACACACACCCAAAAAAAATTAAACCCTCACAGATAAATTACAAATTTACACTAATTTACAAATTTAAAACCCTCATGGTTAGATCTGAAATCCATTTAGCACAATTTTCAGAAGTTTAAAATTTTAGTGAGAGGCACAAGCTTTCGAAACCCTGCAAAATCACAAATATCGTAAGATAGACCCGGAATTTAACAAATAAAGAGCTTATCATATTTATGCTTATTGGGAGTCGGCTGGTCCAACCGAAGACTTCCCCAGACGCCCAATCTTAAAAAATTTCTCTGCACACTTAGATCTGAACTTTAGACTGATAGAGATTTAAGAAAACAACATGAGACCCTTAGAAAAATCAGAATGTTATTTTATAAACCCAGAAAACTGCACAAGATACCTGTATGCAGATTAATCCATGTAGGCCATCAATCATAAAATGCAAGAAACCAAGTAGCAGAGTTTAGAAACAATTCACCACATAGATCTGAGAAGGAACATCCAGATTTGTAACCCCAAAGTCTTTAGCTTTATTCCTCAAAAAAGTTTACAAGAGCTTCTAAGAGCAAGTGCACGATCCTCAGATCGGATGATTAAATACTGACAAAGACCTCTAAATTTATAGGACTAGATCTCTAACGGCTAGTTTGGATGATCCTTGTCAAAATAATCTCAACCGTCCAAAAGATTTAATTATCTTTTAATCCGGAGCGTTGAAATTAAAATTTTGGGAAAAAAACGAATTTATCATTTAATTCAATTTTAATTAACTCAAAAATACTATTTTTGAGTTAATTACCCCACAATTTTGACTTTGACTTAACCACTAAGGCCCAAGGGTCCAATATTTCTTAAAATTCTCAATATTCCCTTGGTTTGGGGCTTTCAAAATCATTTTCCAAGGACCCACAAATTTTGCCTTTAAAGATTTAATCCTAATTTAGGACCCTAAATTAATTAAATTTCTGGTTTAGGATTTTATTAATTAATTGACTAGAAAATTTAATTAATTGACTAAGAGGGGATTATAATTATTTTTCCAACCCTCTTTTACATGAGATAATACTTTTACATACATGAAGGGGAAAAACCCATTCGTATAGACCCTCAAATAAATACCTAGTTCTGCGACTCAACATATGATCTAGTAGACCAAGTAGTTCAAACTAATTTTACAAGGACTCGATAGAACACTAGGACTCACTTAGTATGCTGATGACAAAATCCACCCTAGCTTTGGGGTGAGGCTGGAGGGAAAAACTCTGCCGATCACTTTCGTGAATCAGTGAGACAAAAAACCTCCTAGAATGGAAGTCATCAACAACATACTAGGCTTACCTAGGTTATTACATATACTGATGGTCTTACTTAGATCACTTACATCATAACAATGCATAATGGGTTTACATCATTTATAACAATGTCAACTGTCGATGAAATCTGGATGAATGGCGCAACTACGTCAAACATGACGAATCCCATTTGAAAAAATGGGGGTGTACTGCTATGGGGTAGTTGACGAAGTGTGGTCAACACTATCCAAGGCAGCAGAGGCTTCCTTTAGCTGTGTGTTCCTCTTCTTGGTTTCTGCTTGTGCTTTCAGTAGCGGTGCGATAGTCTGTTTTATTGTAAGCAGTTCTTCATATACTTGCTTCATGGTGGCTTCCAAAGTGACTAGCTCTCTTTGAATAGTGAGCGAAACTTCATTAGCAGGGCCATTCTTAACCTGAATTTGTTGGATTTCTTCTTCTAGCGCCTTCTTTTCTTGTTCTGACCAATCTATCTTTTGTTCGGAGGCATGTAGTCTGTTCTGCAGGGACATAATTTCTCTACTCATTCTGCTAACGTTTTCCTCTGTGGCTGCAGCAAAAGCGGTGCCAGCTGATGCTATCATAACTGGATTGGTCCTGGTATCCAAGACTATATCCTTTTCTGTTGTGGCCATGAGAGGTGCAGCAGGGTTTTGTGCTAAGCATCTTCTCTTCTCTTTCCTGATCTTGTGCGTTAAATGATAATATGTTAGTCTTGTCAAATCGAACACTTCCTCATCCTGATCTTCTGAGCCCCCCAATTCCGAGAGAGAAAAATGCATGCTGGTTATAAGAGTTGTCTGGGGCACCTCGATGTGTGGCAACTGTTACACATCACTTTTTCACTATCCTTGCAATCCCCATATTTCCCATTGGAGGTTCATTTCCATGATCAATAAGCAGTGTCATGCCTTGCAAAGACCATCATTGTGTCCCTTTACATGAAATTAATATTCCTTTTGTTGACATTTCCCTGAGCAGAGACTCAAAAATCCCTGTTTTTGCATTGGCACGGGTAGTCAGTTATACCCTCATGCAAAAGAGAAAGATTAACACTGAGCCTTGTGCTAGATGGTGCTCTGTCCCAGTTTTCCACTCGCGCCAACCTGTTTATGGAATGTTTTTTAAAAATAGAGGCGGAGATTACATTCCAACCACCTCGAGGATGAGTCATTGGGAGTGGTTGAACTGATAAACCATGAACTCCCTCCTTTAGGTTTATGGTTTCCACCTCTTATGGGAACTCCCTAAAGGATAGGCCTCCCTCAAACCTTTGTAGGGATCCTAACCTCTTCCTTTTCCTCTATAAAAGAAACTATCTCTCTTAGTAAAAGCTAGCTGAACTTGGAGAATTAGACATATTATAGCTGAATTACTAGAGAAGATAGAATACGAAGGAATTACATTGAGGAAGCTTAAGTCCATGACTTCTGAGAGAGCTTGAGTCCATGCCTTCATCCCGTTCCAATTCCCTGCCAAGCATCTGAGACGCGCTTCCCCTGAACCCCAGTGGAGGAGACTGCGACGTCAAAGCATTGGGTGTAACTCTTCCTTCTATTCATCTATATACATGACTACTGTTTGGTTCTACTTTTGTGTTACGATGTTTGTTTAATGAAATATTTTTAGCCCTCTTTGACTGGCTAATGGTTATGAGTGAAACTAGTATGTCGTATGTTGTTCTCATGTCTTATTCTATGTGCAGGTATCCGAGCGTAACGGTGAACGGATTGTGATTTTCCAAGGTAGGAGCGAGAGGCTACTACTCTTTCAGCAACGACGACAGCGTTGGATTCCAGGAAGGTCAATCTACTGTGTCCTTTGTTCATTCATTAACTAGGAAGCAACACTTTAGCGTGTCCCTTTGTTTCTACACCCACCCTAGGGCTAGAGGGATCGTCTCTGTCCGCAGAGAGGATTTACCAGTTTAACAAATTGGTGACTCCAATGGGGATTAGTGTGAGTTTGTCGTTTCATCCTGTTGGGTCATTTTCAATTATTGGTTTAGTTGTTTGTCTTTTTCTGGTTTTCTTGCTCGGTTTACATCCTCTGTTCAGCTCCAGAGTGCCAAGATTGACCTTTTCTCATTAGTTTTTTGTTTTTCCTCTTTTTCCCATAGTTATCTAGCTTGGCACAGTTTTTCTCTGAACAGTCGCGCTGATTGGCACAAGTTGCTCTTTTTGCAGTCGCGCCAACCCCTGTATGGTGCGGATTACAGCCTTATAGTCGCGTGGACCTCTGTAGGAATTGGTTTGACCCCCTTAATGAGTCTTTTGGTCAATTGTTCTTGCTTCTGGGTTATTTTTTATGTGTGATTAAACCTTTGGGTTTGTTTTGACTTCCATTTATTTGTTTTTCTCAACCATTTTTCCATATTCTTATCAGTGTGAATTGAGGCCTTAAGGTTTCTAGGTGTCCTAGTGCACTGAGCCTTCTTCTTGAAAATCAAGTCGGTTTGATTATTGTCCGTCTCATTCTGAATTTATTGCACTTATTTCTCTTGATATTTTGAGTGATAGCTTTGCTTACAGAGTCATTTCGTTTTTCGATTGATTCTTTGCCTAATTGCTCCAAACATAGATTACATTGCTTGTTTTGGATCATTTTGATAACTTTTTCTTAGTTTGAAAGATTGCAACATTAGTTTGAGTATTTTTTGGTGTTTGTTTCATATTTTATTGAAGAATTAAATTTCCATTCTTACACAACACTTAAGCTAGTGTTTTTTTTCATTTTCATGTAATTAGTGCATCATGTGCTTCTTTTCATTGAAAATATTTAAAAAAAAAAAAAAACGTATTTCGCATTCTTTCTTCGCATCGAAAGTGAAATACTCTTTTGCATAACTAGTATTTGATTATCTAGGAAAGAGTTTCATTTTTGTTTGATTCAGCTAAATGCATTAGTGTGTTTTTTTGCATAAGTTTCATTGTTTGCTTTTGTTTGAAAGATCTCTATCCTTCTCGTAACTAGCATTCATTGAATCGGAAATATGTTCATTTGCATATAGTTTTCATTTAGGAATTTTGAGATCCAAAATCGATAGGACCTTAAAACTAAAACATAATCCAAGATCAACTTTAAAATTTATTTGATTAACCTAAGGAAGCATTGAAATCTAACGAAACATTTTTAGTGGTCTAGGCTAGAGATGTGTTCTGACATCTTAAAACCTAGTAGCTTTCATTTGCCATCTGGCTTTAGCAAGTGCTAGTACGGACTTGTGCTCCCCGTACCATCGATTATATAAAGGGAGACCCCTCTAGGTTGCAATCCTTTTATCCATAGGAAACCTAGTCTGCCGCCTTGTAACTGTGATACACCGAACACAACATTCGAGGAGACTACCTACAGGTACGTCAAGTCCTTGGTCATTTCTGTTTCATTTGATCACCAAGGTGTATATGGAAGTTCACGGGAAACTGGTATACCCTCTTGCTTAGTATTCTAGAGTAATCATTTTGATATTTTGATGACTCTTTAAAAAGATAAGATATCGTCGAGAACTTGTCCTTTCACGCTCGTTTAAAATTGAAAGTGACCAGAGTCATATATGGCCTATTTCTCGACTCTTTAAAAATGAAACGGAAAAATTTGGTTTTAGTGTCATAAAATTAATCACCTACGATCACACACATGTTAAAGTTTTATTCCTTGGCCTATTGTTTTCGTTGGTTTGATCTTGGAGTCCTCAATTTGTTCTATTTTTTCCTTTTTGTGTTGATATATAGTCACGGTGGCAGAACCACTGGTTTCGTCGTCCTCACTGCCTCCTAGTGGTAGTTCTTTCCCAAACGTTTCTTTTGAAACTCCTCAGTCCGCTAGGTCTACCGAGTTCTCGCAGCCTATTATCCCATCTATTTTGCCTCTTGCTACTCGATCTCCTCTTGAAGAGCCAGTTGAATTCAATTGGCCTCCTTTTGGTGCTTGGTCTGGTTTTGGGGAAGAAGGCGATTTTCCTCCTCTTACATCGAGCTCGCCATTTTTTGCTGTTGTTGTGCCTCCTAGTCCCCATAGTATTTTTGAATATCTTACAGCAGAGTCAGATATGGACTCATCTACTCCTGTTGGTAGTGAAGGAAGACCTGTTTCTACAGGAGAATATCAACTTTTTCTGGAAGATGTCCCTCATGTTTCTACTCAGTCTTCTCCACCATCGGTGTCATTTCCACTTGGATATAGGTCCTTGAGTGAGATTATGTCTGGTGTTGCCTCCATTGCACAATCCAATATAGTAACTCCTCCTCAGAGTTCGTTCCTACCTTCATTAGGGCTATCACCTTCGACTCTTGGTTCGTCGGTTACTATTATGTCCATTCCAGTCCAACCGATGGTCTGTGTGGCTTCATCCACACCAGTTGTTACCCATCAATCATCAGGATCTTTTCACACCCACGGGCCTATGGTTTATACCTACATGTTTGACGAGAAAATGTTGGATATACACCGATGTTATGCTCCCTCGACGAAGACCACGCCTACTTCTAGTGGTGTTTCCACTACCCTTGTGATTCCTTGCAGACTTACTTTTGAAGAGTATCTGTTGGTTGTTCAACAACAAAGCTCTCAGGGTTCCTGACAGCCCCAGGCTCCTGGTAATCTTCTATATAATCACTATGATGCTGTCAGTACCCCTATTTATTCATTTCTGCTTCATTATGATGAGCAGGGTAATCCTGTCTATTTGCCTCCTACTAATCCTTATCAGACCTTTCTCATTTTAGACCTACCTTGCCTGTGCAACCCTCTGGATTGCAAGGATAAGCCTCTATGGGACAACCTTTAGCTCATTAGGGCCCTCCCTTTGGTCCACAGGGACAAGCATATGGTCCACAAGGCCATCCTTTACAAGGAAAACCTTTGGTCCAACATGGAAAACCCTCTGGTCTTTCAGGTCAACCTCTGAATCAACCAACATTATCTTATGCTCTTGGAGGGAAAATCTACCCACCACAGGGACAACCTATTGCACCGCAACAAAAACCACATGCTCAGTATGGCCCAAATGTTGTGCAACCACGACAACCCTACGGTCCTTCTCCGAGTCAACCTGGTCCATCGCAACCATCGGGCCAACCTTTCCCACAAGGCCAACCCGGTGGCCCTTAGTACTCAGTTCAACTAGCTCAGCAACTGATTAAACTTGCTCCTCGACCAGTTCCATCGTTTCCGCAGCCAGTTCTACTTGCCTATAATCAACCGGTTTTTCCTACTTAGCAGCCTACTCAACCAACTCAGCTGGGACCACTTGTTCAACCGCAAGGTGCTTACTACCCTCAAGGTTCATATCAACTGGTATATAATGCGCCCCAATTTCCTTACCCTCAAAATCCACCTGTATATCATCAAACTCAAAGCCATGCTTACATTCCACAACAGACTCCTTATATTGCTCAACAAGAACCTTAGTGGTCTACTTCGACTCAATATCCTGGTCCTCAACCCCAGTATCAACCAAATTATCCTACTTCTAATCCCTATGATCTGAATCCTCCAGGACAGAATGTATGGGGACAAAATCCTGCTCAGACTGGGTGGAATGTACATGCGGGTCCTTATCAAAGACCTCCGATGACTCAATTACTATTTTTTGCTACGTTGGATTTACCTGATGTGTCAAAGTTGACGAATGATCCCATTCTTCATAGCTTGTATTGGCCTCCGGTTCCAACCAAGATTCCTGGTGATTGTCCTAAATTTGAGGGCAAGTCTGGAAAAGACCCCCAAGCGCATGTTATGACTTACCATTTATGGTGTTCCTCTAATTCTTCGGTTGACGATTCTATTAGAATCTGTATTTTCCAGCGAACTCTTAGTAGTGCTGCTGCAAAGTGGTCCATTGAGCTACCTCGTGGTTTCTTCCAAGATTTTAATTCTTTAGCTATGGCCTTCCTTACGCATTTTCAGTTACCAATCCGTTATGAGATCGGGACGCACCTCCTCACTTCATTGAAACAGGACCGAGCTACTCATATCTTGGATCATATTCATGAGTGGCGACGTCATCGTCGCATGATCAAATTCGAAATTCCTGATCAGCTTCTAACTCATTTATTCACTGCCTCCTTTCTTAATTAGATTTCCAAAGACATAGCTATGGGGGCATGTGTAACCGAGGAACAAGCCATTGCTTATGCCTAGTACCTTGATCTTGTATACTCTCAATCTGGCATGTTATATGATATCTTGCCTGATGCTCCCCGACCTGGAACTTCTAAACCACTAGCGACTCCATCCGTCGATGGTATTATTGGTTCTGTGTCTCAGACTTCTTAGAAGTCTTCATCCTCAAACTCTGGTAAGACGAAGTCTGCTTCTTCTAATAATGTTGCTTCTTAGTCCACTTCGAATTCTGGTAAACCCGTAGAAGTGAATGTCATTTAGGCCAATCCTATGGATAATACTTCTAAGGTTAAAAATAAGGGTAAAGGTAAGGCCAAAGCCGACACCCCGAAACAATATTCTCAGAAACCTCATGCTGGAAACGGTTTTCAGCGCAGACTGAAGTACCCTTGTTTGATTTGTGATGAAGAGCACTTCACCAAGGACTGTCCTCAACGGTCCGAAGTGAGTCGATTGCTCAAAGGCACCCAGGGAACTCCGACCATTATTAAAGAACTTTTCCCGTCTCAGCAGACTCATATGGTAGAGCAACCTCAGTCCTCTGCCTCATTTGGCTCTCAGGTGTTCATGATGAACGGTTCTGTAGCCATTTCTATTACTACTCGGTCGAAAGATTATACTGGCTCACATCAGGCTATGGGAAAAGAGATTGCTAATGGTCCTCCCCCCCGCCTGTTACTGGCCCTCTTGAAATCGAAAGGCCCAATGTTGAATTCGTTGTGCGACCACCTTCCAAAGGTGTACTCTGCAAGTATTCTTATAATCCTAATGCCTGTGCCACTCACCATTACAATATTGTTGAGGATTTTTCTCAGGCACTGTCTGCGATGTCAGTGTTAAAAGTACTTCAGAGTTGTCCGTAACAGCGAAGAGCCTTGTTATTTGAGATTGGTGGGGTTGATCCTGCCGATACTAGCTTTCTTGCTTTCGATCTAGAGAATTTTGTTCCACGACTTCCGCATCAGATTGTGCTTATTATTCAAGTTGTTATTAATGGTCTCCACATCCATCGAGCAGTTGTGGACGAAGGTGCATCAACCTGTGTCATGTCATCTTCGTCTTGGAAAGCCATTGGTTCTCCAGCCCTGGATTCGTCCCCAAATGCCCTAGAAGCATTTGATGGAAGAGAGTCAAAACCCTTAGGTGTTTTCGCTAGTTTACCAATTACTTTGAAAGGGAAGATAGTCAATGTCGAGGTTGAAATCGTTGATGCTAAACTAAATTATAATCTTCTCCTCGATTGCACTTGGACTCATGCCATGTTGTGTGTTCCATCCACTCTCTTTCGTGTTCTAAAATTTCCACATGAAGGAAAGATCGTTACTATCGATCAATTGTATTTCTTCACCTCTTCTTCCGAGAACAACGTTTCGTATGTGGATCAGATTCCTACTCCCTACGAGAGTGTAGGACCTAGTATTTTTAAAGATCCTGCCCTCATGTGTATTTTTCATCTTCCTCCACCGAATATTGTTCAGATTCATATGATTTCTAAGTCTGATGACCCATGGATTATTCCTTTGCCTGAACAGCTTGATTCTTTTGAATATTCGATGCCTTTGAGCCCGATCGAGATTGATTATTGTGAACTCATCACTGCTTCGGAACCTTCATACTCTGATTGTGCTCCTTTTAGCATGGCCCTTGACATTTACTCTCAATCCCCCTGGCTTGGCGATTTAGATTCGCCGAATCCTTTGAAGGAAGTGTTTCCCTCCGATGAAGCCATCGTGGAAACCATGTCTCTTGAGGATATGTCGTGGAATTATGGTCATCATCGTTCC
This sequence comes from Pinus albicaulis, assembly GCA_034641835.2. NCBI lineage: Eukaryota > Viridiplantae > Streptophyta > Pinopsida > Pinales > Pinaceae > Pinus > Pinus albicaulis. The sequence goes on along the minus strand of JAXQQM020059479.1, from coordinate 52,951 downwards.
TCGTTTATGCTTGGCCTCAGGGCCATGTTTACTTGTCTCAAGTATTTTCTATCTCAGGTTCCTTCTCCTCTGCTTCAATTGCCTGTTTTTACACATGACATCTTTACGGAAGGTAACTTGAGTAACATTACACAGACGATGCCTATCGACATTTCCATTAAACTGGGAATCGTCAAGAACATCCATATTGGGGTTACTTATTCTTCTGATGAAGTACAAGTGTATACTAGCCTTTTTTGCAAGTTTCGTGATGTCTTTGCGTGGTCCTACGAAGAAATGCCCGACATTTATCCTAATATAGTGGTGTATGAAATTCCTACTTATCCCGATTCGAAGCTTGTTCGCTAACGTCTTCGTCCGGTGCACCCTAGAAAAGTTGCCGCTATCAAGAGTGAAGTTGAAAAAATTCTTAGAGCTGGTTTTATTTATCTAATTCCTTTGATAGAATGGGTCTCTAATATTGTTCATGTAGATAAGAAATAGGGAACTATTCGTGTCTGTGTTTATTACCGTGATATTAATCGAGCTTGTCCCAAGGATAATTATCCTACTCCCTTTATCGATCAAATCATTGATGACTGTGCTGAGAGTGAGATTTTTTCCTTAATGGAAAATTTTTCTGGTTACAATCAGATTAAAATTCTCCCGACTAATCAACATGAGACTGCCTTTATCTGTACTTGGGGTACTTTCACATATATGAAGCTCCCTTTTGGTTTAAATAATGTTGGGGCTACATTTCAGCGAGCGATGTCGTATGCTTTTCACGATATTCGTCACATCGTTCAACCTTATCTGGATGATATTCCCGCTCATTCAGCTAAGTTTATGGACCATCCTGACCATATTTTTATGATTTTTCTTCGTTGCCGACATTACAACATTCGGCTTAATCCGCACAAGCACATATTCTACGTTGATTCTGGTAGATTCTTAGGGTTTATCTTATCCAAAGAAGAAATTCACCTCGATCCACTCAAGGTTGAGGCTATTATCAATCTCCCCTCTCCCTCCTCATTACATCAGTTACAGAGTTTGCAAGGTAAGGCTAATTTTCTACACCGTTTTATACCTAACTATGCTGAAGTGGCTAGAGGATATACACGATTATTAAAGCAAGGTGTCCCTTTTTTTGGGCTGAGATTTCTCAAAAATATTTTGAAGCCCTGAAGTCATTGCTTGTCAATGCTCCTCTGTTGCATCCTCCTAACTATCATTGTGATTTTTTCCTTTATTTAGCCGCCGCTTTCAGTATGCTTACCATGGTTCTGGTACAAGATGATGATGATGGTAATGAGCATGTTATTTATTACTTGTCTTGTAACCTTCTCGATCCTAAGACACACTATGCACACGTCAAGAAGTTAGCGTTTGCTGCGGTTCAATAATTTTGGCATTTTCGTCATTATATTCTTTTGTGTATAGTGATTGTGATTTCCGATTGCAACCCCATGACATATATATTGTCTCGACAATTGCTGGGGGGGGAATACTCAAAGTGGATTGTCATCCTTCAAGAGTTCGATTTGGAATTTACTGTCGCCAAATCGAAGAAGTCATTAGTCTTTGATGATTTGATTTGTTCCCTACCTTCAGACTCTCCTCCATCTCGTTCTGAGGAATACATTCTAGACGATACACTTTTCTTGATTAGCACCCTCGATCCATGGTATGATGATATCATCGTTTATCTCTAGACTTCTACTTCCAGATCTGAGTTGATGAAGGATGCCCGTCGACACATTTGTCATCAGTCACAACCTTATCGTATAGTCTGGGATACCCTCTATCGTGTCGGAGTGGATTCCATTCTCCGTCGATGTCTGGCCCTCGAGGAAGCTGAGAAAGTCCTCAATTATTGTCACAATGGCACCTGTGGCAGTCACATGTCTAGTTATTCCACTGCACAAAAGATTCTTCGTGCTAGTTATTTCTGGTATTCTATCTTCAAAGACTGCATTATCGTTGTTCGTAAATGTCATGATTGCCAGGTTTATCAATGCAAGATGCGTGCGCCGCCTATACCTATTCATCCTATCATTATTGTTGGTCCCTTTGTGAAGTGGGGCATCGATTTTATGACGTGTAACCCTCACTCGACTAGGGGGCATGCTTATATCATCGTAGCTTTGGATTACTTAACTAAATGGGCCGAAGCAATGCCTACACTTGCCGCTGATGGTAATACAGCTGCACAATTCATGTTCAATCACATTATTACTCGATTTGGTGTCCCTCAAGCCATAGATACCAATCATGGTTTCCATTTTCAGCACTATATGGTGGCGGAGTTGACTTCAAAGTTAGGTTTTCATCATGACAGCTCAACGTCGTATTATCCTCAGGCCAATGGCAAGGTTGAAGCTGTAAACAAAGTTCTTGCTACCATGATTTAACGTACGATTGGGATCCATAAATCCAATTGGCATCTCATGTTATTTTCAGCTCTTTGGGCATACCGAACCTCTGTTAAGAGTGCAACTGGATTCACCCCTTTTCAATTAGTTTATGGTCTGGAAGCTACTCTTCCCATTGAATGTGAAATACCTTCACTCAAGTTGGTTGTTGAATTACTACCAAACACTTCACCAGAAGAAGAGCATCTCCTTTATCTTGAAAGATTAGATGAAACCTACCACTTTGCTGCCCTAGTTATTGAAGCACAGAAAAAGCGGGTCAAAGCTCATTTTGACCAATCAATTTCCCCTTGTTTTTTCGTTGAAGGAGATCTCGTCCTCCTGTACAACCAAGCTCATGATAAGCTAGGGGCAGGTAAATTTCAACCCATGTGGCATGGGCCTTATTTTGTTAAACGTGTATTGAAAAATGGGGCTTATGAGCTCATTAATTATGAAGGTCATCCTCTTGAACAACACAGAAATGGTTGTATCTCAAAAAATACTATGCGTGAGTCATTCATGCATAATTGTTATACATAGGTGTGGTTTTAATTTTTGTACATGTTTTGGTTTGGTGTGCTTTGTGAGCGTTTCCTACTTAATGGGTCTTGCTTATTGTGCAGATGTCTATTAACCCTTATGTCGATTTCGCAGATGGTGCTTCTTGCAGTACCAGGAATTTGTCTTCAGTAGCCTGGGTAATTTATGATCCTGCTGGTGAGTTGATAGATCTGCAAGGTATTTTTCTAAGATGAACTACAAACAATTTCGTCGAATATAGTGTTTTCATTGAGCTATTACCTGAAGCAATAAACCTCAGCATATGCGCATTGCTTGTAAACCTAGATTCAAAACTTGTCGTTCTTTAGCTCAATGGTCATTATTCCGTCAAAAACCAATACATTTTGACATTTTATTTATGTATTCGTTTGTTAGAAAGACATTTTGATTTTATCACATATCAATATATTCCTAGATGAATGAATGCATTAAATGATACAGTGGCCAACATTGTATTAGATAGACATTTGCGTAATTTGTAAAATCATCATCATATGAAAAAGATCCATGTAGTAAAATATATATATATATATATATATATATCACGTGTTTTCATTAGTGTGCATCATAAATTCAAAAAATATGTGTGTTTCTGTTACATCTTGAGAAACCATGTCTCTCAAATATGAAAATATAAAGCCTAGGTGTTTAATCAGTGTGATGCTCATGATAGCATGTCACTTCATGTACCAGCCGCCTCAGCAAGCAGTGAATGCAACTTGGCACCCCTACGGTATGTCTCTATTAGGCACGAGGAACATCATCGAATCGTGCGTAGTTCGGGATTCTGCATGTGATCCCCTCTAGGTTCGGCACGATCTCCTCCTCCTCGCCTTCCTCACCACGAGGTTAGAAATCACGAGGGATTCGCCTTGCTATCGGAGACATGCCCGCAGGTCTCTCTAGGCCAACATATGTAAATGCATAGATATAATGTCAGAACATACATAATTTAAACAAAAACAAAAAATCATAATACTCATGAAAATTAAAAATGAGTCTTACCCAAATCTTCATCCCAATCCTCTCTCTCTGGGAGTGGGAGGTCCAAATCACCAGTAAAATTTGTACCAGGGTAGGGCCAGTCATCCACGACAATCAACTGTCAATGGAGCCAATAAAAAAACTCCGGTCTCCAGGAAATATTTTGACCACCCCCTACCCTCGGCATCAAATTCACCCATCAGGGCATCAGTGGTTCTCTCACTGGTGGTGTTGGGACTATGACCTCCTGCCGCTGAAAAATTGTTAGTCGTTCTGGGAATAACGATACCAGGATAGACCCATAACCAAATTTCTTCAATTTTCCTTTCTTGCATTTTGTTAGCTGGAGTTTCATGTTTATTGTCATGGCCTCTGCGTAGTTGTAGATGGTTGGTGTCAAAGAGTCTATAGCAAGAAGCAACTGTGTTTTTTTTTGCTTCGTGTGGTGCTTGCGATCTCGCAGCTTGTGTGATGGTATGTAGCACTAATTTTAGTGCTAGGTCTGGGATAGCTTGGATATCAACTTTCCCACTCCCTGTTTCCTTCCGTGCCCCTCGACATACTCTGTCCATATCCATGGACATAATCTCCATGCAAGGCCAGTTATCGGTTAGGATTGGTGCTGCTCCCCTCCACGACAATCCTGTGATGAAATAGACGTCAGAAACATCAATCTCAAGTTCCTGATCTCGAAGGAGGAACTTTTCTTGGTCCTCATCCCATATGCTGATCAAATATTGTAGCAGCTCTGGTTAGGCACAAAGACACGGTGTCAAGAAGAACTTCTTTAGTCCATAATCCCTGAGAGCTTCCATGCATCTCTCATTCTCCATGGCAAGCTCATCTTCTTCACTGTGTTCCTGTTCTTTCCATTCGATCACCATTTTTCCGCTTTCTACCTATAAACACAAGCATATGATAGTATTATCCATTTTTGAAGCTTGGATTTGTGAATGTTTGGGGTTTGTGACTTTCATTTTGCACACAAAATGGTTTGCGCCATTGGCACGACTATTTCCCAAACAATCACGCAAATGGGTGCACCCTAGTGTAAAAAATTTAGCGATTGGCACGACTCCATGCCCGAAACCCGCGCCAATTGCCGTGCCCTAATTTTCATATTTTCTCCCTCAGAATTCGAAATTGGGAGTTGCAAGTAGTAATAAATGATTCAAAATGTAGGGAAAGATCTCGGCTCTTACCTGGAACTAACGAATTTGAGATTTTTCTGCTGGATTGTCTGCTATCGTTGCCATGAAATCACACTGTAAAATGGGTAACTATTTTCTCCACAAGAGGTAAAAAGTGACAAGTAATTATTTTTACCATTTTTGGCATTTTATAACCTTTTACAACCCTAATTAGGTTTTAAGACATGTTTTTCGATTATTTTATTATATTATTTTCGAAAAATGGGTTTTACACGTGTATCCTGTGCAGCAATAGGTTTTCCATACATAGTGATGGAGTAACAAGTTAAATTTTATACTTTTTCAGACTCAGTAAAAGCACGAAAAAGTAACTGTTGGAGTCATCTTTTAGCTCTTTTCTGACTCTCTAAAATTGAAAAGGTTGTTGAAACTCTTATCATTTCGAACTCTTTAAATGGCTGCGAAGCAATATCTACCCAGTATACATTTACCCCTTTTTCGAGCTAGGATAGATTATTTACGAAAAAGGAATACCTTAGCCTATCGCGACTAAGAGGTTCTTTCAGATATTGTTTTCTACCTTTTTGGATCTGAGAGACTACTTACGAAAAGGGTCATAATGGATTTTTCTTTTCTGCCTTCTTTTTAAACTCTCTAAACATGAAAATATGTCAAGTTCTCCCTTTGTCAGACTCGTTAAACCCTGATGACATCGGATTTCATCGCCATGACATTACTCGAGTTCCTCCTTCCTATGGCTCGTAAAATGTACTAGGTTGGATTTGTCCGAAGGACAAACTTTCAGCACAAGCATATGCTATCCCCTTCAAACTTGTTTTAAAAATAATTGGGGTACTTGCTAGAAATGGTGGGGGAAAATGGAACCAAGTTTTAGTTATGTTGGTAGTATGTCGCTCTTGAACATGACACTTGTCTGCATTCGTGTCGGGTTGGGGACATCTCATTTCGTCACTTTTGCCTCCATGGGTTTGGGTAATCTCTTTTGACCTCTCATCTGCTCTCTGCCACGTCATCATGACCTCAAATCCTTTGATGTAAAATACTTCCAAATCCAGTGTCATGCAACTGATATGTTCAAGAGAATTTTTCCTTTGCAGTTTCAACCTTCCTCTGTTTCTCTATTGGTCCTGATTCACTATCATCATATTCCTCTGTCTCGTATCAATGATGTGGGAAAAATTATTGCCCACCTTCGATCAGGTCACTTCCTATTGACTTCAACTCATTATCCAATAATTCAATCTAGAGACTCTCTTTTGGTACCTTGGAGCTTGAATACCTTAATGGCAGGTTTTTCGCGTTCGACGCAAGGTCCACATCATTGGCCTTTGATCGAGTGATTTTAGGGATGTTTGACTTTAGATCACTGTTCACATTCCGTGGATTGTACCGGTTGTACCTTGAGAGCCATTGTCATTATTGGTGGTTTCTCTCATGCATGTTAATAGCTTTCATCATTGGCTGGTAATTAGGTGATTTTCATGCATGTTTGACTTCAGCTCATATATTCGCATGCTTGAATTTGTACTTGGTCGAGTCGAGATGGAGAGCAAGACCCTGGATTTTGTCTGATAAACTCCAAGTTGCAAATTTTGGTGGATTATAATGACTTATTGCATGACTCTTTTGATTGGATGGCTGCAACCATACCTGAGTCTATTGGTTGATCCTTCATGCTGGATGGCTGCGTCCATACCTTGGATCTCAGTTTTTATATGCTCTATATGGATGGTTGCACCCATACCAAATGTTCATGTATCAGAGATATTTGTTGTATTTGTAATTGCGGGTCTTCTGACAATGGTTTTTGGTTTGAATGCATTCTCATAAAGCATTTCGCCCCTCCCTCTCCCTCGGACCTCATGCTTTAGGGGGCATCTGTTACACATCATTTTGTCACTATTCCTGCAATCCCCATATTTCCCATTGGAGGGTCATTTCCGTGATCAATAAGCAGTGTCATGCCTTGCAAAGACTATCATTGTGTCCCTTTAGATGAAAGTAATATTCCTTCTGTTGACATTTCCCTGAGCAGAGACTCAAAAATCCTTGTTTTTGCATTGGCGTAGGTAGTCAGTTATGCCCTCACACCAAAGAGGAAGATTAACACTGAGCCTCATTCTAGCTGGCGCTCTGTCCTAGTTTTCCACCTGTGCCAACCTGTTTATGGAATGATTTTTAAAAATAGAGGTGGAGATTCCACTCCAACCACCTCGAGGATGAATCATTGGGAGTGGTTGAACTGATAAATCACGAACTTCCTCCTTTAGGTTTATGGTTTCCACCTCTTATGGGAACTCCCTAAAGGATAGGCCTACCTCCCACCTTTGTAGGCATCCTGACCTCCTCCTTTTTTTTCTATAAAATAAACTATCTCTCTTAGTACAAGCTAGTTGAACTTGGAGAATTAGACATATTATAGTTGAATTACTAGAGAAGATAGAATACGAAGGAATTACGTTGAGGAAGCTTGAGTCCATGACTTCTGAGAGAGCTTGATTCCATGCCTTCATCCTGTTCCAATTCCTTGATGAGCATCTAAGACACACTTCGCCTAAACCCCACTGGAGGAGACTGCGATGTCAAAGAATTGGTTGTAACTCTTCCTTCTATTCATCTATATACATGACTCCTGTTTGGTTCCACTTTTGTGTTACGATGTTTTTTTAATGTAATATGTTTAGCCCTCTTTGACTGGCTAATGGTTATGAGTGAAACTAGTATGTCGTAAGTTGTTCTTGTTTCTTGTTCTAAGTGTAGGTATCTGAGCATAATGACAAATAGATTGTGATTTGCTAAGGCAGGAGCGAGAGGCTACTACTCTTTGAGCAACGACGACAACGTTGGATTCCAGGTAGGTCAATCTACCGTGTCCGTTTTTCATTCATTAACTAGGAAACAACATTTTAGCGTGTCCCTTTGTTTCTAGACCCACCCTAGGGCTATAGGGATCATCTCTGTCCGTAGAGAGGATTTACTTGCTTAACAGTAGCTCTGTCTGTTTCCCTGTCTCTGTAGGAGGTGTCTTGCTACCTTCTGCTCCCTTGGGGGAATCTTCTCTTGACTTATGACTTTCTTCCTCCCTCGTCTTTTGCTCAGCTTCTGCTCTTTCTTGTTCTTCCTTTAGCTGGCACTCAGCTTCTGCTTTATCTTATTCTTCCTTTAGCTGGCACTCAGCTTTTGCTTCTTCTTCCTATTCTTTCCTCTTTTGTTCCTCTTCCTTTTTCTTGCGAGTTTCTTCCACCCACTTCTTTCTTTGTTCTTCCTTAAATTGTTTCTTTTGTTTATCATCCTCTTCCTTTGCCTTTAACTCAGCTTCTTGTTATGCTTTAGCCTTATTTTCTCTTTGTTGTGCGGAAGAGTTATCGCCCATACCAGTGCTTTGCTTCTTGGCTTTGGAAGACAAGGCTCCTCCTAGCGTGTGGATTCTTTCCTCTAAAGTTTGATTGCCTTGATCTTCCTGATCAGTTGATTCCTCTAGAGCGGCCTCCCTATCTTTGTTGTACCAGTTCTTGATTCTATCTTCAGCTACGCAATTTGTATGTTGGTAACTCCATTTAAATTTAGCCCATTTGCAATGGCCAGGGATGATTCTCTCAGGATCATACGTCTAGTGTGTCACGAGAGGCAGACAAAATCCCTTGACTTGCTCAGCCTCTACCTCTACTTCCCTGAAGTCTTTGACTGTGTAGGCGCCAATAGTGAGTGGAAGAGTGGGCCATGGCTTCTTCTTGCCCTTAGTGAGAACCTTTGAAAAACCGCTCGACATCTGGGTAACATGATTCTTGAAGGAGTAGTTTTTCAGTGACGAACTGGGGCAGTGCATGGGGAGCCTTAAGCGACCCGAAGACTCAGATGAAAGTGCTATATGCGACAGGAAACTAGTTGGCCACTCGGGTTATTGTCTCCATGGCTCGCCTGGACATGCACGAGGTGTCTTTTCCAAATAGTTTTCCGTAGAGTGTGGGGATGAAGCTGTGTGAGATTGATTCTATGTATTGTTGATACTTGGAGTCCCATAACACTCGCAACTCCTTGTGAATTGGACCGCCACGCTCCGCATCCCAGTTGTGTGCCCACCCTTAAAAATGGAACCTTGCACATACTACATCCAAAAGGTAGGAGGCCATATAAAACTCTAATGCATACCCTTCATCAGGCACTAGTGCTGAAGATATGTTCGATTTGAGGACTGCCACTATCAAGTTGGCCCAGTTGAAGCAAGTGTCATATATAGTGACATCGTACATGAGATAAACCCATGTGTCGTTGAAAGTGGCATCTGGTCGGCCATACATCCTACATAACATCGCCGCCATGAGCTTGTAGACCTTCTTGAGACCCGTTGTCTTATATTCCTGGTCCTTTTTTAACTTGAACTTTTCTGAGTCCTCCCACCATCCCCATAAGGTATCAGGTATGGGAAATGCATGAGTGGTGGCCCATTCCTCGGTGAAGGTCAGTTCTCGGGCAGGAAGTGCATAATATAATTCTGCATCTTGTCCTTTCAGATTGGCGAATGATTTCTCCGCATGATCCCGAATAACCCAGATCTTGGGGTCGACCTTTTGCAAGATCCATTTGATCAACTCTGCACATGGAATTATAGGTGGATGGGCCACTGTGTAGTGGAGCTTGGACCTCTTCACCTGAATATACACTTGTTGGTCTGGGAGGTCTTATGGAAATTCAGGCTTTGTAAATTCTTGGTACAACTGATACCAACTCATGGTATCCCCTTTGTTGAATGTGCAAGTGGTATCTCCATAGATGGGGGGAGAGAAAGAGGCATTTCTTCTTCCAAGATTTTTATCTCAGGGATTTTTTTCCTTTTCTGAACTTCCGGAGGCCCCATATTGCTTAAGGTTGATGAGATGGATACGCACTCGAGATCCGCTTCGAGGTTCCCTATCATATTCATGAAACAATCCCACGATAAGAGAGATGTCATATTTATAAATACTTGGGTTGCTCCTATCTCTTCTCAGCTATTTTTCAAGGAAATAGATGGACCTACGACCTGGTGACCTTGTGACTAGGTCACTGGGTAATTAGGTCAAGTTGGTTTAAACTTTTGAAGAAATGCAACCTAGTGACTTAGCGACTTGCGACTAGGTCGCAAGGTCGTTGAGTCGCAGAGTCACAGTGGTTTAGATTTTCATGAAAATGCAACCTAGAGACTTAGCGACTCGCAACTAGGTCACTAGGTCACTAAATCACGAAGTTGTGCCACTTTGAACTTTCATAGATATGCGACCTAGCGACCCTATGACTTGGCGACTGAGTCGCTAGGTCGTGGGGTCGCTCTAGGGCTTGGCAGACAGGTTATGTGGCTATGAAATCTTTCCGCTCGCTTTTAAACAAAAAGGGGAGGTAAGGCAACATATCAAGTGGAAAGCATACATGAGGCTCCTCATTGAAGGGGGCTGGGAAGGGAACCTGAAATAGACTGATGCAAGGGAATCTTAGAGGAGGTAAACAAGGAAGTCAAGCTATGCAGAGGAGCAAGCTTAGAAATTAGAATTCATGGGAGGTTTAAACAAAAGCTAGGATGAGTTTTAAATAGGCCATGGTGAGGGTAATGGAGGCAACAATCAAACAAAAGGAAACAACAAGAGGATTAGGCAACTTACACGTGAAAAACACGTTCCAGTTGGCTTGTCAGAGCCATTTTCTTTCTCCATTGCATAGGTCGAATGCGACATGTACGACCATTCTATTTATAAAGGGGTCGCACGTGCGGTCAATAAATGTGGGTCGTAGGGTTGAAAATGAGTTGAGTTGATGCGATATATGACCTTGCGACTCTGCGACCTTGCGACCTGGGGGTCGCGAGGTCACAAGGTCATAAGGTTGCAATTTGTTGGTTTCGGGATTAAGTGCGACCTTGAGACTTCACGACCTGAGGGGTCACAAGGTCGCAGGGTCGCAAATTAGTTGAGTTGACCAATTCTGCGACTTTAAGACTTGAGATTTTGAAAGAGAGGACCTAGGCTAGACTCTATTTTCAAAAGGTCAGGGGCTTAAAATTTTAAAAAGGGGGAAGATTTTGGAGGGTGTTGTAGCAGCTACAAAAAATGGCAATTCACTGGTAGGGCCCAGGATCTCTGCTGGTGCTTCATCTTTGAGGGGGGAGGGGGGGCTTAGCAGGCTATTCCTTTCACCCTGTGGGTCCCACTACTTTCATCTTCAAACCTTGCATGATTACTCCACTTGTTTTAATGCCCGGGCGCTGGTCCACTGTGTTTTCATTTCTAGAGACTGGACCGAAAAGGTTGGAGTAACTTCAAGGATTTCCAGGATCCGATATATTTATTTTGTCCTCATTGCATTGCTCCGCTTCCAACGAACCTAATGGTCCCGGTGGAGTCACTGCCTAGGAGTCATAGATGTTTCTTTGCTGCAAGCAAGCTTGGTCAGTACCCCGGTAGAGTCGTCACATCGCCTCTCTACACAGGAAGCCTTTCCCAATCCTTTACCCTTTATTGATGTGCTAAACGCACTTATTTAAATGTGATAAAGGCACTTATTTGATTGTTCTTGGGGCACTTATTTGACTGTGGCAAGCATTTCCTGGACGGATGACGGATCACGACTTATTTTTCTTGCAAGAGAGGTTGCTCCTGGTCTGTATGAGGACTTTTTGGGTTTTCCCAGATATCCTCTCATCACCTAAAGTTTTCTCTGTTCCCTCTCAGTCTAGTAACCGATTTCATCGACTTTCTTTTACAAAGCAGCCCCTTGAGCCAGCATACTAGGTAAGCTACCTGTGCTTGGTTCCTGAGACTTAGTCATGTTCTCCCCAATGGGTGCCTATCAAACGCAAGATTTTTCCATTTTGCGTTCCAGGGGCGATTCTTCATTAGCACAGATCCCGACATAGCATGAAAATTGAGTAACTCCTACATCTCTCCTACATCTTAAGGCACTTGAAAGGAAAGTTTTACTAAGAGCCTGCTTGAACAAGCGATTTATTGTGAAACATGAAATAACGAAAAAACAAAGGAAAGACAAAAAACTATGGTAAACGGTGTGATGATGGCCTCTTGCGGCTGTCAAGTGAATTAATGTTTAAGGTCATGCCCATTTATTGGGAGGACCTCAATTCTCCCTTCTAAGGTCTGCAGCCTGTAAGTGTGGGAGCTGACTTTTTCTTTGATTTGAAAGGGACATGTCCACAGGGCCTGGAATTTGGAATGTTTTCCTTTATCTTCGTGAGATTTGTCACATTTGAGGACGAGGTCGCCTACTTCGAAAACCTTGTTTCTCGAGGACTTCTTATCGAACCATCGTTTTATCCGACTTTAGTGGATGGCAATTTTTTCTTGGTTTTTTAGCCTTTCCTCCTCCAGTTTCAACAATGTGTCTATTTGGGCCTGTAAGGTAGGGCAAGGAGTGCCACGAGTTTCTTGAGATAATTGAAGGGCTGGGAGAGACAAGTTGGGAGGAAGGATAACCTCTTTTCTGTACACAAGTAAAGAATAGGGAGGTGCCCAATGAGGGTTTGGGCATGACCCGATCAGCCCATAGGGCGTTGTCGAGTGCGTTATGCCAATTTCGTTGTTGGGATAGCAAAATCTTCTTGATGATACAAATAAGGTTCTTATTGGTTGACTCAGCCAACCCATTTCCTTGGGGGTAATAGTTTTCAGAGTGTTTGAGCACTATACCATTTTCTACAACAAACTCATATAATTGAAATGATGAAAAATAAGTTGCATTATCAAAATCAAGGGAGGTCAAAACGCCAAACCTGGTCATGATGTGTTGAGTGATAAAAGCTATTACCTCTTGATCATTAATTTGGAGCAACGGTATTGCTTCAACCCACCTTGTGAAGTATTCGGTGGCCGTGAGAATGTACCTATGTTTCTTGGAAGAGTGTGGCAAGATTTATCCGATCACGTCAAGCCCCCAATACTGAAAAGGTTCTTCTACCACAACAGACTGTAATGGGGCGGCTAGCTGTATTTCCCTAATAGCGAACTTTTGACAGTGTACGCATTTCCGGACATAAGCGTGTACATCTTTGAAAAGAGTAGGCCAATAGAAACCAACACACATGATCTTGTGAGTAGTGGTATCCCCCACATAGTGCCCTCCACCCGGCCCATCATGAAGCTCTATCAAGACTTTTTGCACCTCATCATGTTCCAAACAGCATAGCAGAACCCCATTATGGTGCTTTCTGAACAACTTACCTTGAACTATCTGATAGGACGCGGCTTTCAATCTTATTGCACATTTTTGTTGGGAGGTTAGAGCGGGGTCCATGATACCGCGACTCAGATATCGATGGAGATTGACATACCATGAGGCGGTATTCTGCTGGGGTATATAATCAGTTTGATACATGTCCATTTCGTGGTCCCAACATCCTTCTTCGCCACCTTCGAGGCTTGCTGCCTCAGTGGCCATTCGGAATAGCCCTTGTCCCTTGACAGTATGCGTCGGCTTGAATTCTAGGTCATATTCTTGGAGGCATGTCATCCAGTTTCCTCGTATCTTGCCTAGCTTCTAGTGGACAAAGAGTGAGCGAACTGTTGGGTGTGGTACGAATACTGTCACGTGGTTCTTCAAGATATACGGCCTGAAGTATTTCACTGATTTTTACACTGCATAGGCCTGCTTAACAATCTATGGATAATTAAGCTCGTCACCCTACAAACCTGTGCTCATGAATGATATAGGTTGTTCATCGTTACTGGCATCCTTCTGAGTGAGGACAGCTGCAAGAGATGAGTCTGAGAAAAAGGCGTACATGATAAATTCCTTGCTGAAGTCCGGGCTATGAAGGGAAAGATCTTCAGAGATGGCATGCTTGATATTGTTAAGGAGCCGTGATTTGGCAAATTAGCAAGCCAAGTGACAGGGTAACATCAAACCAACTTTGGAGCCCAAGGACCTAGCATTCCTGGACTCAGAGAGGGCTCTCTCTATTTGTGCAAGGGATGTAGATTTGTTTGCTTCTGTGTATCTGATTTTAGGCTAATGGTTAAGTGTGTTTTTAGTTTGTTTTAGGTTTTTTGAGGGAGGAACCAATTAAAGGATAAATAGATAAAAATATTGTCAGATCAACTGGGCTATGGGGTCGAAAAGGTCGAGAAAGTCTCAAATGCTGGACAAGGTATATTGAAGGGCCGATTTGGTTGAGGTAAAATGGATTCTTTAGGTGGAGTGAAATGGGATGGACACTAGGTTTTGTGAAGTACAAAGAGTTTTAAACAGAAATAGTTTTATAGCAGACATCCATGTGGTAAGGCTAACCATTAATCACGATAAATTAAACTTCAAACTGATAGATGCATAAAATAAACATTCAAGTGATACATAGAAGTATAAGACCCTCTAACTTTGGGAAAATCGCCTTCAGACTTTGGGGAAAACATACAAGACAAAAAAATAACTCAATCTACGAAGAGGGAACTCCTAGACATCATATTTTGAGTTGGAACTTTGAACTAAGATTGCAGAGCATAGGCAAAGGGCAAGATCGACGCAAGACCTCTTTGGTTCAACTAGGACAATCAAACATTAAGAGAAAGGTTTTAGTAATGGGTTTTTTGTTAGCTAGGAGTAAACAGGGCTTACCGTGAATCATACTAGATAGCATACATAATAACCATTAATGAAATTGAGAATAATTTCTTAGGGTATCAAAGAGCATTTAAGAATTCATTTGACATAACTAAGAAAGAAGACAAACATAGAAGTTGTAATGAATCAGGAAACCTGAAGTGCCTCCATGGGCATGTCTCAAATCTATTCTTTACTGTCCTACAGCAAGCAAGAAACATTAAAATATGTATTATGACTAAGGAAACATAACAAAGAAGGAACACTATACCATTTACCAAGTCAAGGAATCCTACAACAGTCCTCTTCCACCATCCAAAACACACAAGAAATTATCCACTGCATGAGACAAAGTATTTCTTCCAAGCTTGTATAACCATGTATTTCTCTATAACATCAAGTTCAGCCTCTTCATACAATGAAATCTCTTGGAATATATAGGCTAAAGAGAAATAACCTATCCAAGAGCATCTAGAAGGCCATTGGCCTATTACAAATATCTGATTTTGTCCTTGAGGCTTTGCAAAGTCCAAGGCACAAAATATCTTTAAAAATATCTTAAAATGCTAAAAATGGAAAGAAAATTGACTTTTCATGACTGACAATGGCCAAAAAAGGCTAAACGCACATTTGGAAAAGCCACTTCAGAAAACTGCATTTTTTGCCAAAATGCTACAGAAACGTAGCAGCAGAAAATTCCCTATCTTGTAGACAACATTTGAGGGACCTCCCGATGTCAAAACGAGGCCTGCGATGGCTTGTTGGAAATCCCTGGATGTATATTTTATGGAACTATTTTATTTTTCCCAAATTAATCCCTAGAAGTATTTCAAAAACGGAACTGAGTGGAAAAAACCAAAAATTAGCCCTTGCTGATATGTGAGGCAGAAAGTCAAAAAATCACTATTTTTCGCCTCTTTGGGGGACCAGAACACCTCCTTTGGATCTGAAAATTTGTGAGTAGCTGCCCCTGAATTTATTCCATCCAAAAAAATGACTTTCAAGAGTTCAGGATGCTCCCAGCACCCATGGCAGTGCCTTGAAAAATGTGCAATTATGGCCAAAAAACACAAAAAACAAAATTTACTCAATTTTGGCGAGCAAGCCCCTCACGGGTTTTAGAAGCATGTAAGGAAGCTGAGGCCAAAATTTAAAGCCCTGATGTGCCTTTCTCTACTTTTTCTACCAGGCGCCTCTTTCGGGCAGCCTTGAGCCTTTCTTGAGCAAGTTTGAGTTTTCTTCGGGAAAAATGGTTTAACTTCTTGTAGTGCCCGGTCATCTTCTTTTGTAGACTCAAGTCCCTGTTAGATTTCTCTAACTTATCCTCCAAATGCTTGTTGGCCCTTTCAAGCCATGATTCTTTATCATTCTCTATTTCTTGGGCGAGCAATTAAGTGAGTGGATAAGATCGGACAAGGGCAACCTCTTCTTCCTTCTTTTTCTCCAAAGCTTTCTTGAGACCCATAGTCCTAGGCCTCTTTCTCATTGGCTGCTCTTCTTCTTCAGTATCATTAAATTCGCGCATAATCTCTTCAAGCTTGATTTGTGCTTTGTAGGCTTCCCTTTGGTATTTGAAAGCCCGGGCCTCATAAACTGCCATTTGACCACTCATTTGTTTGTTTTGCATCTGTAGAACATGTATGAGGGCCTTGGACCTTTCTAGATCAACTTGTAGGTCATGAATTTGGGCTTCTCTATTTTGTAAAAGAGCCTCAAGAATTCTAGCATCATCATCCCCATCATCACTGTCTATCTGGATGATGTCAAACTCCCTTTCCTTTTCATGACTACTCTCCTCTTTTTCTTTCCCCTTGCCTTGGGTAGACTTCTTGGTCCTCTTCCTCTTTGGAAATTCAACAATACTCTTTTTGGGAAATTTGCCTCTACTTCTTAGCGTTCTTATGACATTGCTAGTCACTGCTGGAGTGATCTTCCTTTTTTTTGATCTAGTGTTTCTAGGCTTTGCCACTTTTGAATGGAGAGTCATGGCCCCTTGCCTAGGAGAGGCAGCTAGCACATGCTCTTGGCTGTGTTGAGGAGAAGAGAGAGGAGGTTTATGTACTTGCACTTGCTCAACTTGGTCTTTTACCTTGCTGCCTCCATCACCATCTGCTTCAACTTCATCTTTGTCACTGTTTTCTTCTACTTGAAGATTTCCTTGTTTGTCTTCACCACTGCTATGCTCATGGTCACTGATTTGGTATTTTTTCTCCATGCTGCCCTCTTTGGAATGCTCACTGTTTGGTGTTTGATTTCCATCATCGTTACTTGCTTGAGGGGTGTCTTGTTTCTCATCATAAGTGTCCTTCTGAGGAATGACATGACCCTCATCATCACTGTTTTGGCTGCCACTTTGTTTGTCATCTTGAGGACTGTTATGCTCATCTCTATCCCTGCTTTCTTCATGACTATTGTGTTCTTTTCCTTCATTGTTTTTTCCCTCATCACCCTCATGCTCATTGCTGCATTGGCTTCCATCATGTTCCTCTTCATGAATGCTATGCTTACCATCAATTTTTTCATACTCATCATCATTTTGTTCATCCCCACTGTCATGCTTAGATTCTTCACTTTGTCCCTCATCATCATTAGTTTGCTTCCTATCACTTTTCCCTTATTCATTACTAGTTTGCCTCTTCTCTTCTTCACTCTCGATCATAGGGGATTTTTGTCTTTTAGGAGTGGATTTACTAGAAGAAGGAGAAACATGATGAGTGGATGGTGAGGAAAGCGCATGAGATGAAGAGGCAATGGAAAAATCAGGATGGGAGATGAAAGAGTCCCAAGAAACTCCCTTTTTCTCAAGTTGATGGAAGATGATGATATTGATAAGAGAATGATGAAATAGAAAAGCTTGTTGTTGAGCGGAGGGTTTCTTTTGGACATTAGAGGCCATCTTGTCAATGGTTCTATAGAGGAAGAAAGGTAGGTTCAGCAACTGAGTTCTTTTGAAATGCATAATAAGCCTGAAGTGATAGGCATAAATCTGGGAAAACCTCCCCTCACATGTGAAATACTTCATGAAGACTTTCATGAGGTGGGCATAGCTGCTCAATAAGTGATAAAAAGGGAAAATGTCTTGGCAAGCAACTTGATGGTCTGGTTTTAGAAAGGGTTTGTAGTGATTCAGATCTAGGTATGTTTGTTTGAACCACTTTTCTCTGATATAGGGGATCTTAGTAGCTTTGGAGATAGCCCTAGGAGAAAGTTTGAAATCCAGACCTGCTAGATGGACATGCTTTCCTTGTAGCCTCAAAGCAAACAAATGTGTCAATGGAAAAATTCCAAGCACCCTACTTCATGAAAATTGAAGAGTACTGAAGGAGATTCATTCACTTCCTGAGTTGTAATAGGCTCATACCTATTGTGATACCCACTCTTGTTGTCCTTCTTTGAAGTCATTCTTCTTCTGATACCCTTTAATGACTTACCAAGACAAACTGTTTAAATGATCACTAAAAAAGGCCCTCAATCAAAACACCTTTTCCTCCTTGCAAGATTGAGTTTGTCCTTAGTTGGCAAACAAGTTTTTGATAAGTGAAAGCAAAATCCCTTCTTATGAACTGTGTTGTGAGCAAAAGGCTTTTAATAAAATCTATTGGAGGTTTATGAAGACAAGTTCCCTTTTGGTTTTGACACAAAAACTCTTCCTTCCTATTCATTGTTTCTATCCTTTGCTATTCACAGTAAGAAAACCTCTTTTAAATACTGACAACAAATATTTATCCTTTAATCACTGTCCTTTTGTAATCACTATTTTTAAGAGACTTAGCAAACCCCTTGTGAATTGATAACACGTTGTTTCACCCAATCATTTATCTTCTTTTCTCTCAAAGAAAAGAATACACTCTTTGAAAAACACTGTGCTCTCCCTTTGAACAAACTGTCCCTCTTTGATGATCATTGTTTCTCTAAAACAAAAGGTAGTCTCCTTGTCACTGAGTGAGAAGCTTTCAAAACAAACTTTGTCTTCCATTTATAGATTGTATGATCTTCTATGTGCTTGAAAAACAAGTTTAATACTTTCACAAGGTATTAGTTTTGAAAACAATGATTCTCTATTTTATGTAGTACAAGCAATTGACCTGAAGTGATGGGTCTCTCTGTTAAAACTAAGTTTTGTTCCTTATCCAACAAAAAAGGGCCCTTTTGACACTGATAACAAACCCTTATCCCCAATCACTGTTTCTCTGTGATTTTTTTAGCAAGCATGCTCTTTTGGATGGAGGGTAGTTTGTTTGTCAACATCAATATCTTCTTTTGTTACTGAGTATAGGTCTTCAAAATAATTCCAATTTTCTCTCTATAAGATTGTGTTTTTTTCTATGCATTGATTTTGAAACAAGCTTTCTAAACCGTAATAGGTCCTTTCTTCACATAGTGACTTTCCTTTTAGTACTATGTTTAGCTCCTTACTTTGACAGACAGACCTCTTAAAACAACAGACTTCTAGCTTCTTGACATCATTGATCTTTTCCTTCAACTTTACTTTAAAACAAAAATTTTGGCCCAAGAAATGTAAATACCTTTGAAAAAATGTGTTTTTTCCGTGTTTGGGGATGATTCTGTTGAGTAAATATCAATATTGGCACATTGGAGAGCTTCTTTCAGCATTGAACTGCGCTGGAGACTAGCGTTCTGAGGTGGTTAATGGGCCGGGCGGGTCTGAATGGGAAAATGCACCGCGTTTGACCTTGTCGGGTTGGCCCTGGGCGCCCATTGAATGCCGGCACAGGCATGCCATGCAACGATATAGGTGTGCCACGCCCTTAACTATTATGTTCAGTGAGTGCCTACAGGCGTGCCGCATGAGAATGCAAGCGTGCCGCGCAAAAAATCAAGCTAAAAAATGATTCAAAATTTCTCAATACCTGTTTCTTTCCTCCAGTGAGGTTTGGCACAATGCTAATGAACGTTTGGTTCATGCCCTTTATACTCATAAGGGTTTTTCAAAACCCCCTTTATTAATTTCAAACTTCTCCCTTTTTTCCTTTGTAGTTATTTGAAAATGACTTGGTGCATTTGTTAAGGGGTTGCCTCTTTTAACAAATGTCGTATCTCCTTTAAACAATCTTTCTTAACCCTGCCATATTCAATAAAATGTTTCTTGACAACCACATCATATCTTGATGATGTTATAACCCCTTGTTAATGATGTGAATGGGCTATAAAAATCGTGTTTTTCTTTGATTTGTCAACAAGGGAGGTCGTTACAAAAACCACTATTGCAGCCTTTCCAAACCATAATGCAAATCCTTTGTTTACCTTATCATTTGTTTAAAAACAAAATGAAAATGTGATTTTGTAATTGAACATAGTTTTTCTTCCTCTGATTGTTGAGAAAGAACTTTGAAAAAGGGCTGATGTCTTCACTTTAAATTCACTGCAAAATTATCTTCAAAACCTTTCTAACCTTGATGATTGTTGTTAACACCTTGTTTGCCACAAAGGAGGTTATCAAACTATGATTTGATTCTGTTTGTCTACAAGGGAGGTCACCTTTACAACTACTACTGCAGCTCCTCAACACCATAATGAATCCTCTGTTTTTGTGAAGTAGGCCTTCAAACAGTAAAATTTTCACCCATTTTTACAATGTGCCCTCTGTCCTTTAACTGAGCTAGAAGTAACCTTTGGCGCTCTCCCTTTACTTATCACTTGGAGGAAGTATTTTTGATAGACCAAAACTTTTTTTTTTCAACATGAATCTTCTGTGTGAATGCCTCTCTATACCAGTATGCAGAAATGACTAAAAACAGAGCTTAGTCTACCAATTTTACCATTCAGATGAGGGTTCTTTTAAACAAAACTTCGGGCTCGGATTTTGTCCTTTGGAGGATGCTTTCATCAACATAAGAACAGAGGCTTTCTAGCACCATCATGTCATTGTCTTGCTTTTGATGTGAAATAGGCCCTTTACTTACGAACTTTCATTTTTTTTACCACTGTTTCTCAACATGGTCTTACCAACAGAGACTTTATCAAAACAACATTTCAAACCCTGCTATGCATTCGTTGTTCATATTTGGAGGAAAAAGCGCCTAGCAACCATTGAAGTTTCTCAACAATATGTTTGACCCTCTACTTATTAGTGAAGGAGGCCAAAACAATATGTCTTCTAACCCTCTGCTTTTATATGAAGGAGGTTTATGTCATTGTGCTTCAAACCATCTGCCTTTTATGAAGGAGGTTATCATCATACACATGAAATTTCATTTATTTAAACACTTTGTCATTTTCTCTGCAATATATGTCCTTTCTTGGTATCATATCACTGTGAAGTTTTTAGGGAGTGAATAAAGTGGTTGGTATAAGGATAATGCTCACTGTTGGAAACCTTTGAACAAACTTTCCCTTGACTGTGTTTTCAGGGTACCTTGAAAATGCCTTTGATTAATGTTCACATCCCAGGTTCAAGGTAGCATAAGAAGTAGTTGTCTTCTTATGTCCTACATGATGATGACCTTTGGAAAGATTATGCAACAATGTTGATCAGCATTACTCAGTCCTTGTTATTCGTTTTGATTTGGAGGATGATCTCTATTCTTCAGGCAGTTTTTGGATTTACAACCATACATATTAGTTGCTCTTTACTTACTGCACTTCATTTGCTTCATCGATGGCAAAACCCTTCAACATGAGAGACCTGTTTGAACTTGTCCCTTTGCTCTTTTTGCACACTGATCATCATTACGATTACACCCCTGCATAGATGTAAAAACATATGTTTTGGAACCTTGGAGAGCTCCTTTGGTGTTTCATGGAGATTTTGCCCGATCTAAGTATATTTCTTTCAGATAGTGAACATCCTCATATTTTCCTAATTTAAATCTTTGTTGAACTTCTTCTAAAATGAGACAAAGTGACCTCTTAGTGGTGTGCGACCTATGGATAGCACAATGCTTGCTTTGTAGAAAAGGAACTAATTCATGGTTGACTGGTATTAAACAGAGGCTTTTTGGCCTAGGATATCTTAGCCAAGGAAAAAACTCCCTAAACACCACTATCTAACTTAGGGACAACTTTCACATATTCTAAGTGTTTTCTTTGGCATGATCAGATTTTCAAATGACAAGATGACCAGGGATAGAGTTTCAGACACTTTGTCAACCTTTGGATAGAGAATGGCATGAGAAACAAGGGTAAATGATAGCAAATAATTTACAACTATGACAACTATAGACAGGGTTACTTTGCTGAAAGCAGGTAGGACTTGACAACTGGGGTTTGTTCTCATCATAGATTGCCAAGAAAGGGTAGGAGGACAAAAATTGTTTTGGGGTGTTTTCTAGATGACAGATTGATAGTTTTGAGATCAGCTTCTAGAAAACTCAGTTAAGGGAACTAGTCATCAATAACAGGTAAAAATATTGATGACTAACAATGGCTCCATTTGGAGAGGGCAGCTCCTTTTCAAGAGGTGTCCAGAATTGTAGATCTTTGGCTTGTGAAGACCAATGCCTTATCCATTGGCGCAATTTTTTTTTTTTCTTGATGCTATTTCTAAAAATTGACAGCATGATTAGCATCAAAGTCATCTCTTCCTACCTAGCTATATTTCCTAACATTTTTTCTTCTTTTAGGTGCATTTGGACTAGCCACCCTTTGACATGATATTTTTGGAAAATACATTATCTAATTCTACACTTATATCTTCTAGAAGTTCAGATTAAACTGATGAACTCCTTTGTTTCTCTACATATACTACGCTTGACTGTCAAGATTAAGTTGTTTGATAGGATTCCATTCACTAGTCTAAAGCATGAAATTGAAAAATGACCAAATCAAGATTAGACGGTCTGATTTGTCATGTGTTTGTGGCATAAAAGACAATCTGCACACAAATATTATTTTGCATGAAATGAGATTTAGAAAAAATCAGGGCTAGGATACATAGTTTGCTTTTCATCCCTATTTTCCTCTTTGGTTCTATTTTGAGTGTGTGGAACTAGTATCTTTTCCTAATCTACTTTCTCTGAAAGTCAAGCTTACATAATTTGACTATCACTTCTTTCACTAACTTATCAGAAATAAATTTAAAACATGTTCAGTTATGATTAGGCTAGATAACTGAACAAGATAATGTTTTGAGCACTAGTAGTGGCATTTAGACTTGTGCACTTTCAGTATGAATATTTTTTAGGTATGGGGCGTTACCACTACTTTTCTCTACAACTACCTTCTTTTTCTACTTTTCCTATTGTTTTTGTATTTTATGTCTTTACTTTGCTTCAAACAATCTAGAACTGAAAAGATGCTAACAAGGCTAAGCTTATTTTTCACACCTATCTGTCTACCCTAATCTAACCTATACATGATAGACATTTATTTAGTGACATCTCTTTTCCAACAAAGCCAATCAAGAAGATGATTCCATGAGGGATTTAGTTTCAGCTTTTTTAGAGTGCTAAATAAATGAGAAGGCCACTTCCACTTTGCTTATTTTCGAACATTAGTGCCTAAAAATTTCTCACTCTTTGCAACAAACTTTTTTGGGCGAAACACACTACTCCTTCAGATTTCTCAAGGAAAACAAAAAATGGATCTTGGAATAATACCTGATATAGGAGATTTGATATATAGGCTTCATTTAGGACTACTCTTTCTTCCACGTGGCTATATTTGAGACTCTCTTGGGAAAGAAACTATTCCCCTTGCTCATGATCACTTGAACTGTCAGACTCATCATATATTGCAGTGTAGTCTTCTTTTCAAGGTGATGTGTTCTGATTAAGTGGACTTAAAACTGTGTGAAGGTCATCATGTTGAAAAGCAGGGATACACTTTAGCAGTAAATCCTCTTGAGAGGATAGTGTGACAACTCTCATGTGATTATCAACTTCTATTTCTTCATCTGCAATTTGTAACTCAATGGAACTTGGTGGCTGCAAATCTAGAGTTAAGGAGGATTCCATGTCCAAAATGATTTCCTCAACTATTTCAGGAGAAGGCTTCTCATTGACAACTTGCTCAATAATTTCATCATCTTCCTCAACCTCATCATCAAAGCTGAAAGACTACTGATTTCCAATTATGTGAATGTTATTTCTGATGGACTGAAGTGAAGTAGAGCAAAGAGTCAGAGAATCTTCACTTACTTCTAAAATCTCAAGGCTTTCCTTATCAATGTCATAGGTGACCTGTATTGGTTGCTTACTTTTTTCAACCTGATGATAATGAACTTCGTCCCATAAATCAACTGTTGATTTCTCTGCAAGTTTAGTTTCTATTTGGATATCATAATCATCAACATATTGATCAAACCTTGGAGAATCATTAATACAAGTAATGTCACCAGCCATGCATATTGGACTATCAGATTGCTTCTCTTCAAATTGATTTACAAATCTATTTTTTGACTCATGGTTTGCAAGATTAATAGGAGAATGATCAGAAAAGTTTTGTTCATATGAATTTTTAGAGATTGTCTGCATGTTTATAGGTTGATCTATCTGCTCTTCAGTTAAAAGGGGAGGCATTTTCATCTCTCTTTGGATATAACTATAATAAAGAGGATAAATGTCTTTTTGGGCCTCACCTACGAGAGATGATGAATCATCACTTGTTCCTTTAGAGAGATCTTGTGGGTTCTCTTTCATTTCTTGATTGTTTTCATCTTCAACCAATTCTTCGTGATATTTGGGATAGTTAGCATGTAATTCATGAGTTTCTTCTGATAGATTTTCAGGAGGCCAATTTGCTCGTATGAACTCAAATGACTCAAAGCATAAAGGTAGAGATCCTACAGGTTTTGATTTGTCTTCTATTTCATATTTGAATTCATCTTCAATTAACTCTTCTTGATTTATGTGAGAGTTAACTTGAGTAGGGGTTTCCTGAATGGCTGCTAAGAGATCTTTAGGATGCAAATTTCCTTTCAAAATCTAGAATGAATTAAAGCATAAAGGTAGAGAATCTAAAGGTTTCGATTCTTCTTCCATTTTAGATTTTATTTCATCCTCAATCAACTCTTCTTGGCTGTCAAGATGGTTAACTTGAGTATGAAAAACATGAATTTCTTCTAATAGATCCTCATGATGCCAATTTCCCAAATCTTCATCAATGCTAACAAGGTGTTGTATGAGATCTTCAGATTGATCACAACAATTTTCATCTAAGGATAGAGCTGGACAATACCTTATATAGTTTTTGTAAAATACCTTGTGGAAATCCTTTAAATAAAACAAGATGCCAAGTTCTAACCATTCATACCAATTTCTTTCCTTATCTTCTAATGTTGCCATAAACATTTTCATGAGGCAGTCCTCATGCCATTCAACCTTCAACCTCCATATGTGTATATGAAATTTGATGAGGTGTAACAAGGGGTTATCAACCTTTTCATCTCGAAAGATAGGTAGGTTTTTCATCCAATTTATTTCAGGCATTTTGTGTGGGAATCCAGGCATACGATCTCTATTCATCGGACCATATCTCCTTTGTATCCTTGGATCCATCTTTGTTAATCAGAAAGTGTCACTGTGTCTTTTCAACCAGTCTAACGTTCTCTACCAATGGAGTATTTTGGTCGAATGAGGGTTGTGGAGTCGCCAGGTGGAAGATTTGAACGTTGTTGTCCACCATCAGCATGATTGGGATTGCTCAATTCATTCCAGGAGATTTTATAAGGACTAGTGGAGTAATAGGCCTGCTGGAGGCTAGTGGAGTCGCCAGGTGGATTTTTTGCTGTTTTAGAGATATGTATTTATGGTCCACCACCAATAATAGATAAAAAGCGAATCTGGGGATGTTTTTGGGGGTTTTTCTGAGTTTTTATATGTAGCCTAGAGGTTTGTAAGATTTTTCTATAACTGAGTCATCATTTTGCTAAGATGGTGAAAAATCTAGTTTCTACTCTCTGGACAACACTTAAGTTTACTAAGTTTAACTGAGACTTTGAGAGCTCCTCAGGGATACCTAGGATGTTTGACTCAATGTCCCACAGTGATCGCCATTATGTTAGTGAGCGGTGGGATAAATTGACAAGATAGTTTTCTTAAGGGATGCTAAAATGTTTAGGGAATTCTAAGTTTGTTTATTACTCAGAGTCCCATCGTGATCGCCATTATGTTAGTGAGCGGTGGGATAAATCGACAAGATATTTTTCTTAAGGGATGCTGAAATTTTTAGGGAATTATAAGTTTGTTTATTACTCAGACCACCGTGATCGCCATTATGTTAAGGAGTCGTGATTTGGCAGATTGGCAAGCCAAGTGACAGGGTAACATCAAACCAACTTTGGAGCCCAAGGACCTAGCCTTCCTGGACTCAGAGAGGGCTCTCTCTATTTGTGCAAGGATGTAGATTTGTTTGCTTCTATGTATCTGATTTTAGGCTAGTTGTTAAGTGTGTTTTTAGTTTGTTTTAGGTGTTTTGAGGGAGGAACCAATTAAAGGATAAATAGATAAAAAGATTTTCAGATCAACTGGACTATGGGGTCGAAAAGGTCGAGAAAGTCTCAAATGGTGGACAAGGTATATTGAAGGGCCGATTTGGTCGAGGTAAAATGGATTCTTTAGGTGGAGTGAAATGGGATGGACATTAGGTTTTGTGAAGTACAAAGAGTTTTAAACATAAATAGTTTTACAGCAGACATCCATGTGGTAGGGCTAACCATTAATCAAGATAAATGAAACTTCAAACTAATAGATGCATAAAATAAAAATTCAGGCGATACATAGAAGTATAAGACCCTCTAACTTTGGAAAAATCGCCTTCAGAATTTGGGGAAAACAAACAAGACAAAAAAATAACTAAATCTACGAAGAGAGAACTCCTAGACATCATATTTTGAGTTATCGGGAACTTTGAACTAAGATTGCAGAGCATAGGCAAAGGGAAATATTGACACAAGACCTCTTTGGTTCAACTAGGATAATCAAACAATCAGAGAAAGGTTTCAGTAATGGGTTTTTGGTTAGCTAAGAGTAAATAGGGCTTACTGTGAATCATACTACATAGCATACATAATAACCATTAATGAAATTGAGAACAAGTTCTTAGGGTATCAAAGAGCATTTAAGAATTCATTTAACATAGCTAAGAAAGAAGACAAACATAGAAGCTGTAATGAATCAGGAACCTGAGGTGCCTCCATGGGCATCTCTCAAATCTATTCCTTACTGACCTACAACAAGAAATAAACATGAAAATATGTATGATAACTAAGGAAACATAACAGAGAAGGAACACTATACCATTTACCAAGTCAAGGAATCCTACAACAGTCCTCTTCCACCATCCAAAACACACAAGAAATTATCCACTGCATGAGACAAAGTATTTCTTCCAAGCTTGTATAACCATGTATTTCTCTATAACATCAAGTTCAGCCTCTTCATACAATGAAATCTCTTGGAATATATAGGCTAAAGAGAAATAACCTATCTTAGAGCATCTAGAAGGCCATTGGCCTATTACAAATATCTGATTTTGTCCTTGAGGCTTTACAAAGCCCAAGGCACAAAATATCTTTAAAAATATCTTAATGCTAAAAATGGAAATAAAATTGACTTTTCATGACTGACAATGGCCAAAAAAGGCTAAACGCACATTTGGAAAATCCACTTCAAAAAACTGTCTTTTTTGTCAAAATGCTACAGGAACGTAGCAACATAAAATTCCCTGTCTTGTAGACAAATTTTGAGGGACCTCCCAATGTCGAAATGAGGCCCGTGATGACTCGTTGGAAAACCCTGGATGTCTACTTTCTGGAAATATTTTATTTTTCCCAAAATGATCCCTAGAAGTTTTTCAAAAACTGAACTGAGTGGAAAAAACCAAAAAATAGCCCTTGCTGATATGTGAGGCAGAAATTCAAAAAATCACTGTTTTTCGCCTCTTTGGGGGACCAAAACACCTCCTTTGGATCTGAAAATTTGTGAGTAGATGCCCCTAAATTTAGTCCATCCAAAAAAATGACTTTCAAGAGCTCAAGATGCTCCCAGTACCCATGGTAGCACCTTGAAAAATGTGCAATTATGGCCAAAAAACACAAAAAACAAAATCTTGTCAAAATTTGCTCAATTTTGGCGAGCAAGCCCCTCACGGGTTTTTAGAAGCATGTAAGGAAGATGAGGCCAAAATTTAAAGCCCTGATGTGCCTTTCTCTACTTTTTCTACCAGGCGCCTCTTTCGGGCAGCCTTGATCCTTTCTTGAGCAAGTTTGAGTTTTCTTCGGGAAAAATGGTTTAACTTCTTGTAGTGCCCGGTCATCTTCTTTTGTAGACTCAAGTCCCTGTTAGATTTCTCTAACTTATCCTCCAAATGCTTGTTGGCCCTTTCAAGCCATGATTCTTTATCATTCTCTATTTCTTGGGCGAGCAATTAAGTGAGTGGATAAGATCGGACAAGGGCAACCTCTTCTTCCTTCTTTTTCTCCAAAGCTTTCTTCAGACCCATAGTCCTAGGCCTCTTTCTCATTGGCTGCTCTTCTTCTTCAATATCATTAAATTTTCCCATAAGCTCTTCATACTTGATTTGTGCTTTGTAGGCTTCCCTTTGGTATTTGAAAGCCCGAGACTCATAAACTGTCATTTTACCACTCATTTGTTCTTTTTGCATCTGTAGAACATGTATGAGGTCCTTGGACCTTTCTAGATCAACTTGTAGGTCATGAATTTGGGCTTCTCTGTTTCGTAAAAGAGCCTCAAGAATTATAGCATCATCATCCTCATCATCACTATCCATCTGGATGATCAAACTCCCTTTCATTTTCATGACTACTCTCCTCTTTTTCTTTCCCCTTGCCTTGGGTAGACTTATTGGTCCTCTTCCTCTTTGGCAATTCAATAATACTCTTTTTGGGCAGTTTGCCTCTACTTCTTAGCACTCTTGTGACATTGCTAGTCACTACTAGAGTGATCTTCCTTTTTACTGATCTAGTGTTTCTAGGCTTCGCTACTTTTGAAGGGAGAGTCATGGCCCCTTGCCTAGGAGAGGCAGCTAACACATGCTCTTAGCTGTGTTGAGGAGAAGAGAGAGGAGGTTTATCTACTTGCACTTGCTCAACTTGTTCTTTTACCTTGCTGCCTCCATCATCATCTGCTCCAGCTTCATCTTTGTCACTGTTTTCTTTTGCTTGAAGATTTCCTTGTTTTTCTTCACTACTGCTATGCTCATGGTCACTGATTTTGTCTTTTTGCTCTATGCTGCCCTCTTTGGAATGTTCAATGTTTGGTGTTTGATTTCCATCATCATTACTTGCTTGAGGGTTGTCTTTTTTCTCATCATAAGTGTCCTTTTGAGGACTATTATGACCCTCATCATCATTGTTTTGGCTACCACTTTTTTTGTCATCTTGAGGACTGCTATGCTCATCTCTGTCCCTGCTTTCTTCATGACTGTTGTGTTCTTTTCCTTCACTGTTTTGTCCCTCATCACACCATGCTCACTGCTGTGTTGGCTGCCATCATGTTCCTCTTCATGACTGTTATGTTCACCATCAATTTGTTCATGCTCATCATCATTTTTTCATCCCCACTATCATGCTTAGATTCTTCACTTTGTCCCTCATCATCATTAGTCTGCTTCCTGTCACTTTGGCCTTCTTCATTACTAGTTTTCCTCTTCTCTTCTTCACTCTCAATCATAGGGGATTTTTTTCTTTTAGGAGTGGATTTACTAGAAGAAGGAGAAACATGATGAGTGGATGGTGAGGAAAGTGCATGAGATGAAGAGGCAATGGAAAAATCGGGATGGGAGATGAAAGAGTCCCAAGAAACTCCCTTTTTCTCAAGTTGATGGAGGATGATGATCTTGATAAGGGAATGATGAAATATACAAGCTTGTTGTTGAGTGGAGGGTTTCTTTTGGACAGTATAGGCCATCTTTTCAATGGCTCTATAGAGGAAGAAAGGTAGGTTCAGCAACTGAGTTCTTGTGAAATGCATAAGAAGCCTGATGTGATAGGCATAAATCCAAGAAAACCTCCCTTCACATGTGAAATACTTCATGATGACTTTCATGAGGGGGGCATAACTGCTCAATAAGTGAGAAAAAAGGAAAATGGTTTGGCAAGCAACCTAATGGTCTGGTTTTAGAAAGGGTTTGTAGTGATTCAGATCTAGTTATGTTTGTTTGAACCACTTTTCTCCGATATAGGGGATATTTGTAGCTTTGGAGAGCACCCTAGGAGAAAGTTTGAAATACAGACTTGCTAGATGGACATGCTTTCCTTCTAGCCTCAAAGCAAAAAAATGTGTCAAAGGAAGGTGACTTTTTACTTCTTGGAATTTTTGGCAAAACTCCAAGCACCCTACTTCATGAAAATTGAAGAGTACTGAAGGAGATTCATTCACTTCTTGAGTTGTAATAGGCTCATACCTATTGTGATACCCACTCTTGCTATCCTTCTTTGGAGGATTTTTGCTTTTGAGACCCTTTACTGACTTACGAAGACAAACTGTTTAAATTATCACTAAAAAAGGCCCTCAATCAAAGCACCTTTTCCTCCTTGCAAGATTGAGTTTGTCCTTAGTTGGCAAACAAGTTTTTGATAAGTGAAAGCAATCTCCCTTCTTATGAACTGTATTATGAGAAAAAGGCTTTTAATAAAATCTATTGGAGGTTTATGAAGACAAGATCCCTTTTTTTTTTGACACAAAAACTCTTCCTTCCTATTCATTGTTTCTATCCTTTGCTATTCACAGTAAGAAAACCTCTTTTAAATACTAACAACAAATATTTATCCTTTAATCATTGTCCTTTTGTAATCACTGTTTTTAAGAGACTGAGAAAACCCCTTGTGAACTGATAACAAGTTGTTTCACCCAATCATTATCTTCTTTTCTCTCAAAGCAAAGAATACACTCTTTGAAAAACATTGTTTCTCTAAAACAAAAGGTAGTCTCCTTGTCACTGAGTGAGAAGCTTTCAAAACAAACTTTCTCTTCCCTTTATAGATTGTATGATCTTCTATGTGCTTGAAAAACAAGTTTAATACTTTCACAAGGTATTAGTTTTGAAAAAATTGACCTGAAGTGATGGTCTCTCTGTTAAAACTAAGCTCTGCTCCTTATCCAAAAAAAAAGGACCCTTTTGACACTGATAACAAACCCTTATCCCCAATCACTGTTTCTCTGTGATGTTTTTAGCAAGCAAGCTCTTTTGGATGGAGGTTAGTTTGTTTTTCAACAAAAATATCTTCTTTTGTTACTAAGTATAGGTCTCCAAATTAATTCCAGTTTTCTCTCTATAAGATTGTGTTGTTTTCTATCCATTGATTTTGAAACAAGCTTTCTAAACTGTAATAGGTCCTTTCTTCACACAGTGACTTTCCTTTCAGCACTATGTTCAGCTCCTTAATTTGACAGATAGACCTCTTAAAACAACAGACTTCTAGCTTCTTGACATCACTGATCTTTTCCTTCAACTTTACTTTAAAACAAAAAAATTTCCCCAAGAGATGTAAATATCTTTGACAAAATGTGTTTTTTCCATGTTTGGGGATGAGTTTGTTGAGTAAAAATCGATCTTGGCACCTTGGAGAGCTTCTTGCAGCGTTTACCCACGCTGGAGACTGGCGTTCAGAGGTGGTTAATGGGTCGGGCGAGTCGGTATGGGCAAATGCGCCGCATTTGACCTTGTCGGGTTGGCCCTGGGCTCCCGTTGAACACTGGCACAGGCATGCCACACAATGATACAGGTGCGCTGCGCCCTTAATGATTATGTTTAGTGAGTGCCTACAGGCGCGCCGTGTGAGAATACAGGTGTGTTGCGCCGAAAATCAAGCTCAAAAATGAATCAAAATTGCTCAATACCTATTTTTTTCCTCCGGTGAGGTTTGGCACGATGCTAATGAACATTTGGTTCGTGCCCTTTATACTCATAAGGGTTTTTCAAAACCCCCCTTATTAATTTCAAACTTCTCCCTTTTTGCCTTTGTAGTTATTTGAAAATGACTTGGTGCATTTGTTAAGGGGTTGCCTCTTTTAACAAATGTTGTATCTCCTTTAAACAATATTTCTTAACCCTACCATATTCAATAAAATGTTTCTTGACAACCACATCATATCTTGATGATGTTATAACCCCTTGTTAATGATGTGAAGGGGCTATAAAAACTATTTTTTTCTTTGATTTGTCAACAAGGGAGGTTGTTACAAAAACCATTATTACGGCCTTTCCAAACCACAATGCAAATCCTCTGTTTACCTTATCATTTGTTTAAAAACAAAATGAAAATGTGATTTTGTAATTGAACATAGTTTTTCTTCCTTTAATTGTTGAGAAAGAACTTTGAAAAAGGGCTGATGTCTTCACTTTCAAGTCACTGCAAAATTCTCTTCAAAACCTTTCTAACCTTGATGATTGTTGTTAACACCTTGTTTGCCACAAAGGAGATTATGAAACTCTGATTTGATTCTGTTTGTCTACAAGGGAGTTCACCTTTACAACTAATACTGCAGATCCTCAATACCATAATGCATCCTCTGTTTTTGTGAAGTAGGCCTTTAAACAGTGAAAGTTTCACCCATTTTTACAATGTGCCCTCTGTCCTTTAACTGAGTTGGAAGTAACCTTTGGCACTCTCCCTTTAATTATCACTTGGAGGGAGTATTTTTGATAGACCAAAAATTATGTTTTTCAACATGAACCTTCTATGTGAATGCCTCTCTATACCAGTATGCAGAAATGACTAAAAACAGAGCTTAGTCTACCAATTTTACCATTCAGATGAGGGTTCTTTTAAACAAAACTTCGGGCTTGGATTTTATCCTTTGGAGGATGCTTTCATCAACATAAGAACAAAGGCTTTATAGCACCATCATGTCACTGTCTTGCTTTTGATGTGAAATAGGCCCTTTACTTACGAACTTTCATTTGTTTTATCATTATTTCTCAACATGGTCTTACTAACAGAGACTTTATCAAAACAACATTTCAAACCCTATTATGCATTCTCTATTCATCTTTGGAGGAAAAAGTGCCTAGCAGCCACTGAAGTTTCTCAACAATATGTTTGACCCTCTGCTTATTAGTGAAGGAGGCCAAAACAATATGTCTTCTAATCCTCTGCTTTTATATGAAGGAGGTTTATGTCACTGTGCTTCAAACCATCTGCTTTTCATGAAGGAGGTTATCATCATACACATGAAATTTCATTTGTTTCAACACTATGTCATTTTCTCTGCAATATATGTCCTTGCTTGGTATCATATCACTGTGAAGTTTTTAGGGAGTGAATAAAGTGGTTGGTATAAGGATAATGCTCACTGTTGGAAACCTTTGAACTAACTTTCCCTTGACTGTGTTTTCAGGGTACCTTGAAAATGCCTTTGATTAATGTTCACATCCCAGGTTCAAGGTAGCATAAGAAGCAACTATCTTCTTATGTCCTACATGATGATGACCTTTGGAAATATTATGCAGCACTGTTGATCAGCATTACTCAGTCCTTGTTATTCATTTTGACTTGGAGGATGATCTCTATTCTTCAGGCAGTTTTTGGATTTACAACCATACATATCTGTTGCTCTTTACTTACTGCACTTCATTTGCTTCATTGATTGCAAAACCCTTCAACATGAGAGAACTGTTTGAACTTGTCCCTTTTCTCTTTTTGCACACTGATCATCATTACAATTAAACCCCTACAGAGATGTAAAAACATATGTTTTGGAACCTTGGAGAGCTCCTTTGGTGTTTCATGGAGATTTTGCCCGATCTAAGTATATTTCTTTCAGATAGTGAACATCCTCAACTTTTCCTGATTTGGATCTTTGTTGAACTTCTTCTAAAATGAGACAAAGTGACCTCTTAGTGGTGTGCGACCTATGGATAGCACAATGCTTTCTTTACAGAAAAGGAACTAATCCATGGTTGACTGGTATTAAACAGAGGCTTTTTGGCCTAGGATATCTTAGCCAAGGAAAAACTCCCTAAACACCACTATCTAACTTAGGGACAACTTTCACATATTCTGAGTGTTTTCTTTGGCATGATCAGATTTTCAAATGACAAGATGACTAGGGATAGAGTTTCAAACACTTTGTCAACCTTTGGATAGTGAATGGCATGAGAAACAAGGGTAAATGATAGCAAATAATTTACAACTATGACAGCTATAGACAGGGTTACTATGCTGAAAGCAGGTAGGACTTGAAAATTGGGGTTTTTTCTCAGCATAGACTGCCAGGAAAGGGTAGGACGACAAAATTGTTTTGGGGTGTTTTCTAGATGACAGATTGACTGTTTTGAGATCAGCTTCTAGAAAACTCAGCTAAGGGAACTAGTCATCAATAACAGGTAAAAATACTAATGACTAACAGATATTATTGAATGCTTATTTCTTGGGAGAATTCCATTTGAAGCTTGCATTCTTCTTGATCATCCCTTGCAAAGGTTTGACTATTTGGGTGAATTCTAATATAAACTTTCGCACAAAGTTGATCTTCCCAAGGAAATATTGCATTGCTTTCTTGCTGCTTGGGGAAGGAATCTGAGTGATGAATTTCGCACGTTCTGGATCTAATACTATACCGTCCCGGGTTATGATGTGACCTAACAAATTTCCTTCGGAGACAACGAAAATGATTTTTTTAGATTGAGTGAAATACCATATTTTCGACATCTTTCAAAAATCTGCTTGAGGTGATGTAAATGGTCAATCATATGCTTTGAAAATACGGTGATGTCGTCAAGGTATACCACTACGAACTGCCCCATTAGACCCTAGAAAGCGATGTCCATGGCTCTTTGGAAGGTTGCTCTAGAATTTATTAGGCCAAAGGGCATGCGTCTGAATGCAAACATTCCCCATTTAGTTCTGAATGTGGTTTTTAGCCGGTCGGTTTCAACCACTAGTACTTGGTTGTATCCTAAGAAACCATCCAATAATGAAAACATTTCTGACCCCGATACTGCTTGCAAGATCTGCTCCATATGGGGAACTAGGTAGTTTTCTTTGTCCAAAGCTCTGTTCAAATTTTGAAAGTCCACGCATAAGAGAATTTCACCAGACTTCTTATGCACTGGAAGCAGATTTGACACCCTAGTTGAGTGTCGGACCTTGAATATTATACGCGGGTCCAACAGTTTCTTCATCTCCTTTTGGATCATGGGCTCTAAAGTGGGGTGCACCTTCCTCAATTTCTGTTGGAACGACTTCACTCCTTCTTTCATGGGTATCACGTGTTGGATGTGTTAGCCACCCATAATATTTGACATAGCAAACAGGTGGCTAAATATGTTTCTGAGCCTTCAAGAGAAAAATTTCCTTTGTAAATCTATCATTCTTGAAGTCCCATATGTATCATATCCTTCATAACCATCTTCACTATTGTTTCCATCAAAACCCTGTTGTTTATTAAAGAAAGCTGCTTTTCAAAGGCCTCCATATTTCTCGTTTTCCCTTATGTTGGCCCTTCATTTTCCTCCATTCCCTTCAAAATCCTTTTAAGCCTTGTAAATCTCTGTTATAAGGTTTGAAACCCCTCTTCTAACCTTATCGAAATCCTTCAAAAACCTTCATTTAGCCCTTTTCCCCACATGTGACCCGGAGCCATAACCAGGAGCTAGCCCCATCGCGCAATCGCAATCGAGGTTCCATGTTTCTTTGTCACCTTTTACTTTTAAAATCCCCGATGTGATAAGCCCATTCTTTTTTAAACCCAAATATCCTTACCTTTTTCATGGGACCACACCCCTTCGTCGCATCGCAAAAAAAGAAGAAGCCTTCTTTCCACAGCGTGGGTCCTCCAATGGCCTAACCTGCCGATTTGATCTCGGCTGTTGAATCCACAAGAACTAACGTCCGAGATTGCGTCGTGCTCCACCCATAACCCTTCACCATTTCCCCCACCATCGCGATCACAAATCGTTGATCCCTTTGTTCTTTTCCCCCAACTCCCCAATCTTGCGATGAAATCTGGGCCGTTGATCTGAGAAGATCTGCGGCCATCGCATCACCCAGTCCCTCGACCTCCACCCACTCCGCGACAAAAAAATATCACGTCATCTACCGGACCCACCAATTCTTCTGCCCATGCACATTGCCGCTATCACATGCAACCTGCACCGTCATTAAAACCAAGCGATCCGACGGCATAAATTCCGTTTCGCAAAATTTTTGTGCCCAAGAGTTAACGTTTCAATTTTTTGCGAAATGGGCGGTTTTGAAGATCCACATGTCGGCCAATGTACGGAATCGCATTCCATCCACCCAAAACCACCTTCCCCCATTTAATTTTGTGAAAACCATCCCCGGTTATCCACCATACCGCTACCCTCCACAACGTCGCTCCCAATTTAATCCTAGCCGTCGAACTTTGAGATCGCACGGTCCATATTATATCACAATGCTATTCGCTTGCCTTTCATCTTGCTCTCGAAACGCTTCATCAAGAGATCTCCATCGTAGACCATCCTGATTTAACGGTCCACGTCTCTCATTGCACTCAGACCTCCATTGGACCTAGTTAGCTGCTCTGCCAGGGTTCCTTCCCATTTTTCTGCTACAATCACCATCCACACTACTCCTCGCCCCCCAGCCAAGCCTTTGAAAAGCAATGTAACCCAAATTCGTAGGATTTCATAACGTGTTTGTTTTGTTTTTCAGGTTTAATGGTGGTCGTTGTCAGGTTCCCACAGTCACAGACAGGTGATAGAGAAGGTCCAGGGTGACGATCCTGCGGCCTAAAATCAATGCAAAGGGATAGAGGGGGGATTAATTACGTGTCTCGACCCTGTATCATGAGCATTGGCCGAACAAACAAACCATCCGACACCAAAGCCACCTGTACAGTCAGCCACGCAGGATATCCAGAGTTAAAGGATTAAGGTATCAAGTAAAAGAAGTAGAATCTTAATTCATTGTTTAAGAGGATAAGGACACAGATAAAGACCCGAAGGTGATCAAAGAGGCTTAATGAAGCCTGAAGCACCATCAGAGCCAGATCAGTGAAGCATAAAGTACGAATCAGTATATAAGCCTCTACACGCCAAATCAGAGAGGCTAGTTACATTCCATCAACCCATACTGTCACCTGCAGTCCTATTTTCATCAACACAAGGCACAGTTAAGGCAGTCAGAAATATTTTGGATGTCTATAACTCAGAAGTAAATGCCCTGTCTACCAGAGCTTCCAAAGTCAAACAAAAACAGCAACAGTGAAAATACAGACAAAAGCCCATTTAATGAAGTATGGAGCATGTCATTTCTTCTCCATAAAACCTCCTAGAGGCCGAGAAGCACTATATTCTTCATTAAATTGGGCCAACAATATTTTCAGTTACTCCACCTTCTCATTTACCTATAAGAACCCATGAAAATTACATTGAAAATGTTGGTTGGGGGGATTTTATTGACTGTTTGAACTGTTATTGAGGGGAAGTAGCTGAGTAGTTTGTAATATAGTAGGCTGGGAAGAGAAGTTTGGACTGTAAAAATCCACTAGACTCAAAGTATGTGACTAGTTTTTCACATCAATTGAACAAGCAGATTCACAAGATCCTAGTCTATATTATTGGTGATGTTTTCCTTACTATAATTGTCTCCTTTCATGTTTTTCATATTGTCCATTATTCTCTGATAAAGAACAGCAGGTATAGATTAGGAAATACTTTTGGAAGTACCCTAAATCTCACTGATAAGCTTTATCTTTATGTTTTCCTCTGTGTATTTTAAGGATAATTCTATAGAGTATAACTAGTCAAGAAATGTTGGTGAGCCCATGTCTTGCTGAGTACAACTTGAAATATTGTTCTTGAAAGATAATTTCATTTCATGCTAAGTAAAAGATTGAACTAGGGAAGTCTATCGTTAGCCCTGTCCACT
Organism: Pinus albicaulis; assembly: GCA_034641835.2. Lineage (NCBI taxonomy): Eukaryota > Viridiplantae > Streptophyta > Pinopsida > Pinales > Pinaceae > Pinus > Pinus albicaulis. Next base: position 15,482 of record JAXQQM020059479.1, on the reverse strand, counting down.
AGTTTCTTCTCCAACAGTTTGTCTTGAAATTTTCCCTGTGAATTGGTATCAAAAGCAGAGAAGGTTAAAAGTCTTTCTCTGATCTTAGGCATCGCTCTGTGTTTAATCTTAAATGTTTTCTACTGTCCAAAAGCGGTTATGAGGACTGTTGGATTGTTTCCCTTGAGAGTACGCTGAAATCAGGTTAGGTTAAAAGTCCTTACATGATCTTAGGCTACCCTTTGTTTTCTTTACTAAGAGTTTCCTTTGTGAGTATGTCAAAAGCAAGATAGGTTAAAAGTCCTTATCTGATCTTAGGCTGCACTTTGGTTTCTTTCTTTCACCTCACTTCTTAATGTTCCATCTCACCATCTATCTAAAGAGATCCTTTGGTATAGATGACTTGCCCTGTGGAAACCCTTGGATAGTTGTTATGCGATTAAACCCTTTTATGACTCCATAGTCTAATGGATTGGCACTCCTCTCGACCTATCTTCCCATGTTGAAACATCCTACTACTTAGTTCCTTCTTCACTTCACATAACCTTCTCAGTTAATGATCTCCAACCAAACAAACAAAACAAACCCTGTGCTTCATACCTAGCCTAATACCATAAATTGACCTTAAAGATATATCATTCTTTGTGTTTATAGAGAGATCCCTCTCTGGATCCATGACGGCCAGATCCTAGGATCCCAAAGTGGTTTGATGTTGTCTTGTCTGTTGGCTTTGCCAATTTGGCCAAAACACAGGAACCCCAACATAATGGCAACTCCACTGGGGACTTCTGAGTGAATTTCAGCTTAAATACCCTTAGGACCTCAGAAAACCCCTTGATTCAAGAACATTTGGTGTGCTAGCCAGTTGAGTCCCCAACATAATGGCGACTCCGCTAGGGAATTTCTGAGTAGGATATACCTGATATACCCTTAGGACCTCAGAAAACCCATTGATTCAAGAATATTTGGTGTGCTAGCCAGTTGAGTCCCCAACATAATGGCGACTCCACTAGGGAACTTCTGATTAAACTTCATCTTAGACATTCTCAAGACCTCAGAAGACCCATAATCTCCTTATATTGGTATTTAATTGCTAATGGTGGATAACAGCTTGCTTCAAAACATTCAAATTCATCCACCTGGTGACTCCACAACTCCCAAAAGACCAAATTACTCCACTGGTAGAAGACCCTGAACTGGTTGAATAAGATACAGTGACCTCTTTTCTTATTTACAAAATGATTCCAAGGATACAACGAAGATATGCCCCAATTAGTAGAGAACATATCCTTGGGTTCCCACATAAGATGCCCCAAGTGAACTGGGATGACAACCTTCCTTTCTTTCAAGGTGAAATGTTTGATAACCCATTGTTGCATCTTATCAAATTTCATATACATGTGTGGAGGTTGAAAGTTGAATGGCATGAAGACTGCCTAATGAAAATGTTCATGTTAACATTAGAAGGAAAGGCCAAGGATTGGTATGAATGGTTGAAACCTGGCAGTTTGTTTTCTTTGAAAGACCTTGAAAATGTGTTTTTTGAGAACTATAAAAAAAACAATGCATCCTTATCCTAGAGTGAAATATGTTATGATCCATCACAAAACATCACCCAACACATCATAGACTATGAAGAGGATTTGGAAAATATACATAGTGAAGATCTTTTGATATCCATTCATGAGTTCAACATTCAATTAAATAATTACAAGAACCTAGATGAATTAGTTGAGGAATAAATTAACTAAGAAATCAAAGACATTCCTCAATATATTCCTGAAAATCCAAATAATGATTCATCATCCCTTGTAGCTGAGGCCCAATAAGACATCCTGCCTCAAACTAAGTCTTCACAAGAAACAGAGAGTTGTTGTACTTCTGCTCAAAGAAACACAAGAACACCTTCCCCTTTGACAGAAGAAGAAATTGATCAAATATTAAACAAGCAGCCTGCCTCTGAAATCGTTTATAAAAAAAACACTCTTGCCCATTCATCCATTGAGCTTTGTTGTACACATTTAGAAAGCTCCCTTGTAAATCAAAATGAAGAAAGATCTGCTGATAATCCAGTATGTTTGATTGGTAGCATTACTTACTTTAATTATTTTCCTAATTTTGATCTATCTGATGATGATGTTGTCCAAATAGAAGTTGATCTTGTAGGGCCATCATTAGTATATTTGTGGGAGGAATATCAGTGCCATCAACTTCAAGAAAGTAATGAGCCAAGTCAAGCTATTTACGACACTGATGAAGAAATCTTTAAAAGTGCAGAAGACGGTGAAGGATATCTGGATCTTTGCCCCACTTCATTTCAACTCATCAGTAATAGTTTCCATGTGTTTGGAAATCAACAGCCTTTCATCTCAAAGGGTGAAGAGGAAAACAATGAAGAAATTTTTTAGCAGGTTGAAACCAAGGAGCCTTCTCTTGAAAAAAGGAAGCAACGGAACAGACCCCTGCTCAAGAATACATGGATCTTTTCACAAAGCTCGGCCCACCAAATCAGAATATCTCAGAGCTACAAGAGGACAACACTGCAGTATATGATGAGTCCTCCAGTTCAGAAAGTAATACAGATGAGAAGAGTTTCTTTCTCAAAAGAATCTTTTCCTTGATCCAGTGGAAGAGGAAGTAATCCTGGTTGAAACCTACTTGTCAAATACTCACAACTAGGTATTATTTCAAGATCCTTATGCTCATTTCCTACAGACATTTAGAGAAGGATCAAATTCCATCAAGAGCAGCTTGTTGCAGACAACAAGAAACATTTCAAAAATTGCTGCTAAAAAACAAAGAGAGTGGGAATGCCCCTGCCTGTCCAACATGCTCAAAGAGATGAGCAAAAACTAGTCATGGGATCATCTGATTGACTGGATATATTGGAAAAGAGAGTTTGTTAGCTAGACATGTAAATATTTCAAGTTAGAATAGGGTAGGTAGGAATATCAATAAAGCTCAGCTTGTGAGCATTTAGTTAGTTGTTGATTTTTACTTTGAAAGAAAAAATTCAAAAAAGACAAAAAAATAGAAAGAAAATGGTTCAGAGAAGCTCAAATCTTGAACCTATGGAGTTCTAAAAGAATGGCTCAAATTATCAAAATCTGAGCCAGAGAAAAGGGAAAGGCTAGTTCTAACATGCTCAAAACCCGAACCAACAAAGAAGAGGAAAACAACTCTAGCAGGGTCAAAATCAGAGCTGAAATGAAGAAAGAAAGGTGACTCTAAAAAGCTCAAAATCTGAGTCACAAGAAGAAGGAAGGACGCTCTTAATTTTTAGAATTTCAAGCCTTCATAATTTTGTGTCAATTTTCTGAAAAGTTTCAGTTCATGTGCAGCTTGTCTTTATGCTATGGACCCACAGCAAATCAGAGAGTCAAATCCTAGTTTGGCTGTGTTTCAATTTCTGTTTTAGAATATAGAGAATGAAAATCTGCCAGACAGTTTAATCCTGGCAGATATTAGTTTAGGTAGAGAAGCTATGGGCCCAACTGCTTAATCTAGTCTCATGGAGGAATAAGGATAGAATTAGATTAGTTTTTCTTTCAATAAAAAATGATGATGTGAAAGGCCTGCAAGTCTAAATGCGCCTTGAAGAAAAAAAAATTAGGATAGTAGGATGGGTAGGTAGTTGTTTGGGAACGTTTGTTGTTGATATAATGCTCTTCACTTATGTAGCAGCTGATCAAAAAAGAAAATATGGTCAAGTACCAGGCTATGAACTACACTCCAGAGATAAGCTTATGTGGTTCTTGACACCTCCAAGGAGCTGTCATCCCAAGTTGGAGTCGTTGTTAGCCAACCATAATTTTTGACATAGCAAACAGGTGGCTAAATATGTTTTTGAGCCTTCAAGAGAAACATTTACTTTGTAAATCTATCATTCTTGAAGTCCCATATGTCTCCTATCCTTCAGAACCATCTTCACTGCTATTTCTATCAAAACCCTGTTGTTTATTAAAGAAATTTGCTTATCAAAGGCCTCCATATTCCTCGTTTTCCCTTATGTTGGCCCTTCATTTTCCTCCATTCCCTTCAAAATCCTTTTAAGCCTTGTAAATCTCTAATACAAGGTTTGAAACCCCTCTTCTAACCTTATCAGAACCCTTCAAAAACCTTCATTTTGGCCAAAAAACCCATTTTTTAACATTAAGGCCTTAAGCCCCTTTCGGCCTTAGCCCTTAGCTCTTTTCCCTGCATGTGACCCGGAGCCATAACCAGGAGCTAGCCCCATCGCGCAATCGCAATCGGGGTTCCCTGTTTCCTTGTCACTTTTTACTTTTAAAATCTCGATGCGATAAGCCCTTTCTTTTTTAAACCCCAGTCTCCTTACCTTTTTCATGGGACCACACCCCTTCGTCGCATCACAAAAAAAAAAACATAAGCCTTCTTTCCAAAGTGTGGGTCCTCCAATGGCCCAACCCGCCGATTTGATCTCGGCTGTTGAATCCACAAGAACCAACAGCCGAGATTGCGTCGCGCTCCGCCCATAACCCTTCGCCATCACCCCCGCCATCGCAATCGCAAATCGTTGATCCCTTTGTTCTTTTCCCCCGACTCCCTGATCTTGCGGCCATCGCATCACCCAGTCCCTCGACCTTTACCCGCTCCATGAAAAAAAAATATCACGTCATCTATCGGACCCACCAGTTCTTCCGCCCGCGCACATTGGCGCTGTCGCATGCAACTCGCACCGTCCGATCAAAACCAAGTGATCCGACAGCATAAAATCCATTTCACAAAATTTTTGTGCCCAAGAGTTAACGTTTCATTTTTTTGTGAAATGAGCGGTTTTGAAGATCCACGTGTCAGCCAATGTAATCGCATTCCATCCGCACAAAACTGCCTTACCCATTTCATTTTGCGAAAACCATCCCCGGTTATCTGCCATACCGCTACCCTCCACAACGTTGCTCCCAATTTAATCCTAGCCGTCGATCTCTAAGATCGCATAATCCATATTATATCGCAATGCTATTCGCTTGCCTTTCATCTTTCTCCCAAAATGCTTCATCAAGAGATCTCCACTGTAGATCATCCTGATCTAACGATCCACGTCTCTCGTCACACTCAGACCTCCATTGGACCTAGTTAGCTGCTCTGCCAGGGTTCCTTCCCATTTTCCCGCTGCAATCACCATCCACACTTCTCCTTGCCCCCTAGCCAAGCCTTTGAAAAATAGTGTAACCCAAATTCGCAAGATTTCATAACATGTTTGCTGTGTTTTGTAGGTTCAATGGTGATCACTGTCAGTTTCCCACAGCCACAGACAGGTGATAGAGAAGGTCCAGGGTGACGATCCTGCGGCCTGAAATCAATGCAAAGGGACAGAGGGGGGATTAATTACGTGTCTCGGCCCTGTATCATGAGCACTGGCCAAACGAACAAACCCTCCGACACCAAAGCCACCTGTATAGTCAGCCACACAGAAGATCCAGAGTTAGAGGATTAAGGTATCAAGTTGAAGAAGTAGAATCTTAATTCACTGTTAAGAAGATAAGGACACATATAAATACCCGAAGGTGATCAAAGAGGCTTAACGAAGCCTGAAGCACCATCAGAGCCAGATCAGTGAAGCATAAAGTATGAATCAACAGAGAAGCCTCTACATGCCAAATCAGAGAGGCTAGTTACTTTCCTTCAACCCATACTACCACCTGCAGTCCTATTTTCATAAACACAAGGCACAGTTAATGCAGTCATAAATATTTTGGATGTCTATAACTCAGAAGTAAATGCCCTGTCTACTAGAGCTTCCAAAGTCAAACAAAAACATCTAGAGTGCAAATACAAGAAAAATCCCATTTAATGAAGTATGGACCATGTCATTTCTTCTCCATTAAACCTCTTAGAGGCCGAGAAGCACTATATTCTTCATTAAATTGGGCCAACAATCTTTTCAGTTACTCCACCTTCTCATTTACCTATAAAAACCCATGAAAATTACATTGAAAATGTTGGTTGGGGGGATTTTATTGATTGTTTGAACTGTTATTGACGGGAAGTAGTTGAGTAGTTTGTAATATAGTAGGCTGGGAATAGAAGTTTGGACTATAAAAAGCCACTGGACTCAAAGTATGTGACTGGTTTTGCACATCAATTGAACAAGCAGATTCACAGGATCCTGGTCTATATTATTGGTGATGTTTTCCTTACTGTAATTGTCTCCTTTCATGTTTTTCATATTGTCCATTATTGATGGCGGGTGCCCCCGCCAAACCCACATTTTCCACTCTCATGCATATAAAAATGCATGCAACCAAATTTGTCCTCAATTTCAAAATTATAATCTGGCAAACTTAAAAGTAAATACGAAAGCTTCTATATCTCAAATCTCAGATTTGAGATATTAGAATAAAATTTCTTATGGTTTATGAAAACCATACAAACCCCAGATTACAATTATATGCGGCAGCTTTACTTTTCTGCTTCAAGCTCATGGCTAAAAACCATATTGAACCCACTTCATGAATGTTAAACATTCAAGCCTTAGCATTCGAATCCCAAAGTATAAACTCTGTTCTTACCTTCACAGGAGTTTTAATTAACCTCCAAGATTTATTATCAAAACCGTTATACAAGGCCCTTCGCATATCAATCATTAGGTATCCTCATAATCTAATGCCAAACTAACATATCGGCCATATCAAAATTCAACTTCCTTAAAACCCCAAGGCGATAACATATACCTTAATGTCTATCGGGCTCGCCTTTCGTTAATCCCCAATGACTATGCTAACATTCCATTTCATATTGAATATCAACCACCATTATATAAATCACGTGAATATTTCCATTTATTAGGAGTCAGATCTTGGTTTATACAAACACTACCATAATGTTTATTGTGCCAATCATAATAAACCAATTTATACAAGCTCGGACTCCATTTGACATTTAAACTCAAATGTTTCACATAATATTTGATGCGGCCTTACCTCGTTTACCATCACACCCATCCAACGGCTGCGAGCTTATCGCATTCCAAATTTATGAATCAACGACTATCGCATTACTAAGATGCATGAGCCTTCTCCATCAAAATTTACGTGATATAAATGGTTTTGGAATACCACTTATTGGCACGCGTCAAACAATTAATGATATCGCGTTCCAATTTCAAAAGCAACTTACCACTCTAAGAGTTGCGCGAGACCACTCGTTGGTTTCTTCAAAACCGCTTCAACATTCCCCGGACTCACGGTTCCTCCTTCCTCTATGCATCTGTCCTTCGCTCAAGGATTCACAACTCCGTCTCCCGGTTCCGAATATCTTATGGTTCCGCCTCAAAACTGCGTTGTTAACCAACACGTTTCCTTTGAAGGTCTGCCTTCATCTTTTCACTACGGCTTCATAATCTGCACAGGGTCTAGACAAGACCATCTATTATTCATCTCTTCATTTTATTGCCTTCGACCACTTCGGAAAACAGGAATATATATTATAGTCTCAAGCTCGACTACAAATGTCTCTGTCCAATCGATCTGGTCGCTCCAAATCAACTCACAATTCTTTTATGATCCCACGCATTAAAAGAATTTTGTCCATGAATTCTTGCATGAGATTGATTATCACAATTGCAGGAATGGATTCCGTCCATTAGTTCTTTTGCATAGAACCCTAAATACATTATTCTGAAACAGAGCAAGCTTCAACTCTCTGCGTATTTGACAATGCATAGCTCAATCACCATAACCCCGAATGAGCGTTCGACCCTTACTCTATTACAGAGAAATTTCTCTTTCATTTCGAACTTAAAAGCCTTATAAAGGTTCCTTTCCTTGCATGATACATTTATTCATCTACCACTAATACATACAGAATTTGATTCTTTCAATTTACATGCAAATTCATAACACAACAATCCCATGACCATATAGCTCAGAAAAGGAAATTAACTCAGAAATCAAGTTCTTCTATTAATCACGCAAACCTTACATGGAGGTCTTCCTTCTCAGCCTGGTTTTCAATTCGATGGCCTTCTACTCTAATTACTCTGCCTCCTTGAATAGCTCCTTAACCGTTATCCTCCTATATTCCCGTAGGCTTACATTTATACAAATTAATAATGAATCGGTTCAGTTCCCTTAACAGCTCAACAAAACTCTTAGAATTATCACCATCCTAAATTTAGACTCAATCCCTAAAATAACTTAAACTGATCCTAAATTCGACTGTCCCTTCACATTCCTAACTAATCACCTTCCTCTCATGTTCTCTAATGGTTCGAGAACATTTACAATTCCTCACTATTTTATTCAAATTAATAATAATTACATGAGAACTTAGAAACATAAGACCCCCCTATGTCTTATAGAAATACAAAGTATTCCTTGAGCCTAATGCCCCTACATCAGATTCCCAAGGTTAAAATTGATCATGATCTCCTAATCATGTGCCTTCGATCTTTGCCCCCTAGATCCCATACTTTGCTTTGTTGTTGTCCAATAGCTACATTATTCTCCAACTGCACTTCTCCAGGTTTCCATATTTTGTTCTACAATTTACCACCAGCTATACTTTCACATTCTACTCTTGTCTTTCCTTTATTAAAATTATTCTTCTTTCTTGCTGCTTTTTGCTGCTTCTGAGACACCTTCATCATTAGGCCTCTGATGTTTTCAATTTATATGTCCAGCCTTTCCTTTGACTGGAATTTACTTTGCCCACTGCTGCTATTTCCAATTTCTGTTGCTGCCAATACTGTTGTTGTTACTGTCTCCAAGAATTTTGATGCTGCCCTTGTGGCTATCTCCTCAATTGTGCTGTAATTGTTTTTACTCCTGCAGATGTCACCCCACATGTTTCTTTAGCTGCCACCATAGATGTTGCTGATGCCAATGTTGCCTCTTCTACCAGAAATGTTGTTGCATCCCAAACTTCCTGAATATCTCTTAAGATATCTTCCTCTGCAACATTTTTATTTTCCTCATCACCTGCAAATTTACTTTTAGAAAATAAATCATCAATTAGTTTTCTTCCTGTAGTAACATAATCATTCAGTATACTAGTAAACATAATCAAATTTTTCAAACTAGTATCTCCTCCTTCCACAACTTCAGGCAATTTCACTCTAGTGTCTACAATCTCTTCCTCTTGTTCAAATGTCCTCAGCAAACATTTCAGCCATCTCATTTGTACTTGTTTCACATCATTAGTATGCTGCAATTCAGTTTCAGCATATCCCTCTTCTTCCTTGACAATCTTCAGTAATTGTCTTTCATCCTCTTGTTTTATTCTGGCAATCAAATCAAGTTCTTCAAATTCTGCCTTTTCACCTTCTATCAGAATAGAATTCTGATTCTTCATCACTGTGTCAGTTTTTAAAATCTGCCCCACAGTCTGCTCTTGGCCCATCAAACAAGCCAATTCTTCCCTGTCACTAACAGTAACAAGTTTTTGCATATGAGACATGACTGTCTCACCTTCTTTTTGCAACAATTCTTCTTCTCTCAAGACAATTCCAAATGATGGATTGTCTTCTACATCACCTGTAAACACAATCAAACTGTCAGTGTCAAAATCACAAGACCCAATGGTCTGACTTGTTGATTCAGTCACGAAGTTTCCTCTATGTAGTCCCAAGTCTGTTTCAAGGCTCAGAAATTCTTCACTGTCCTTCTCCTCTGACAACACATTAGTATGTTGTTCCAAGTTTCCTCCCAATTCCTTTGTTAGCACATCAGTATGATGATTCGCATCCTCCATGAGACTGTCAGCTAGTCTCTCCTTTCTTCCATCATCTGCTTCATGGACACTATTCATGAAGACCTTCCTGCCTTGCTTCCTTAGAAAATTATCCTGTGCATAGGTCCTCTGTTTCTCCAATTCTCTTCTTTGAAAATCCAACCTTCTATACAATTCAACAACTTCAATTCGAGTAGATTTTGGGAACCTCACACAACCCTTTATACCTTCACTTGTTCTTGACCGATCATCAGATGGTCCCTCATCTCTTGCCTCAATATTTTGCTGAATATTCTCATTAGACTCCTTTGTTTTCAATTCCTCCTAAGATCTTGCTATCTTAGCATTCATCAGAACAGATTTCAGATTCAATTTCTCCTCCTCAACAATATTTAAAGCTTTTTCATCTCCCTGTGGTGTACCTGCAAACATACACAACTCTTTAGTTTTAAAACCACAAGACTTTTCAGTCTCGGTTGCTTCATTTTTCAGTGCCTCGGACTGATTCTCTTCTTCTGTAGGACCTGTAATCACCTCACAATTTTCAGATTAAAAAATACAAGGCTTTACATCATCCAGCTGATCTGGACTTGCCCAATAACTCAGGAAATCATCAATGATTTTCTCTTCAGCAAGACAAACTTCTTGCTGTATTAAACCTTCACCATGATTCACAAGATCTTTTACAGATCTCCACTCTTCATCTGTGCCCTCTTCTGCTTCACAAATAGAAACTTCTTTTCTCAACTCATCTGCTCTGAGTTCTGCACATTCCAACTGTACACTACTCCTATGTTCAGTCTTTCTCAACTTTTCTGCAAACTGCATGTTCTCTTGTTGTTCTCTCCTCTGTTGTAGCCTTGGCCATTTACTCTCTTCTTCATGAGCCAACCAACTCTCTGGCTTTCCTCTATCATCATCTTAAGTTTGTTAAAATTTTCTCTGAGCTCAGCGACCTCTTTCTCATATTCTGCATCAGTCAATTTCTTCCTCATGCCATTTGTCCTGGCATCTTCTTTCTCTTTTATGTTGTGGCCTCTCTCTAAACCTCTACTTTCTTCTAGATGACTATCAGTAATCATCCTTTCCTCCATGAGTTCTTCACTCATTAGCTGCACCAAGCCTCTACAACATCAAACTCTCCTACTGCCACTTACCTCACCAATCCTTTCCTCCAGATCTGGGCTTTTGGCAAGTACTGGTTCTCCTTCTGCTGGAACCCTTTGAGCACTCTCTTCTGCTCTCTCTAGGCTTCACTCTGCAACTTTTAGAACTCATTCAACCTATGTTGAATTTCCTCAAGGTTCTTCCACACTTTCTTTTTCACTTTAGAATCCTCTGCTGGACTCTTTTATCACTGCTCTCAAAGCTGTGATCTGCTTTTGCTGAGGTTTCTTCAATTTCCTGCAATCTGAATTCTACAAACAATTCTTCAAACCAGATTTAAACACTACTCATCAACTCACCTTCACTTGAGAACACTTCAATTGTTCTCCCTATCCAACCTTTAGCTGAATATCAGGTTTACTTCCATCACCATCAAAACTCTGTCTGCACTTTCTGCAACCATAATTCTGTAATCATAAAATCCAAATCATATTTAAAATTATTTTACCTGCAAGATCCTTGAATGATGTTGTTCTTCATTCATCCAGTTCTGGAAATCTTTGTTCACTGCAACTCTGTGTACCTTTGCATATCAGATTTTAGAATCTGATCTTCTTTCTTCTCTCATCACACATTCAGATTTAATTAATTAAAAGTCCTCAATTCTCAACAGAGCTATCCTATTCTGATACCACTTGATGGCGGGTGCCCCCGCCAAACCCAAATTTTCCACTCTCATGCATATAAAAATGCATGCAACCAAATTTGTCCTCAATTTCAAAATTCTAATCTGGCAAACTTAAAAGTAAATACAGAGGCTTCTAAATCTCAAATCTCAGATTTGAGATATTAGAATAAAATTTCTTATGGTTTATGAAAACCATACAAACCCCATATTACAATTATATGCAGCAGCTTTACTTTTCTGCTTCAAGCTCATGGCTAAAAACCATATTGAACCCACTTCATGAATGTTAAACATTCAAGCCTTAGCATTCAAATCCCAAAGTATAAACTTCGTTCTTACCTTCACGGGAGTTCTAATTAACCTCCAAGCTTTATTATTAAAACTGTTATACAAGGCCCTCAGCATATCAATCATAAGGTATCCTCATAATCTAATGCCAAACTAGCATATCGGCCATATCAAATTTCAACTTCCATAAAACCCCAAGGTGCTAACATATACCTTGATGTCTATCGGGCTCACCTTTCTTTAATCCCCAATGACTATGCTAACATTCAATTTCATATTGAATATCAACCACCATTATATAACTCACGTGAATATTTCCATTTATTAGGAGTGAGATCTTGGTTTATACAAACACTACCATAATGTTTATTGCGCCAATCATAATAAACCAAGTTATACAAGCTCGGACACCATTTGACATTTAAACTCAAATGTTTCACATAATATTTGATGCGGCCTTACCTCATTAACCATCACACCCATCCAACAGCTGCAAGCTTATCGCATTCCAAATTTATGAATCAACGGCTATCGCGTTACTAAGATGCACGAGCCTTCTCCATCAAAATTTACGCAATATAAATGGTTTTGGAATACCACTTATTGCCACGCATTAAACAAGTAATGATATCACGTTCCAATTTCAAAAGCAACTTACCACTCTAAGAGTTGCACGAGACCACTCGTTGGTTTCTTCAAAACTACTTCAATGTTCCCCAGACTCACGATTCCGCCTTCCTCTATGCATTTGTCCTTCGCTCAAGGATTCACAACTCCATCTCCCGGTTCTGAATATCTTATGGTTCTGCATCAGAACTGCCCTGTTAACCAATGTGTTTCCTTTGAAGGTCCGCCTTCATATTTTCACTACGGATTCATAATCCACACAGGGTCTAGACAAGACCATCTATTATTCATTTCTGCATTTTATTGCCTTCGACCACTTTGGAAAACATGAATCTTTGTTATAGTCTCAAGCTCGACTACAAATGTCTCCGTCCAATTGATCTAGTCGCTCCAAATTGACTCACAGTTCTTTTATGATCCTGTGCATTCCAAGAATTCTATCCACAAATTCTTGCATGAGATTGATTATCACAATTGCGGGGAATGGATTATGTCCATTGGTTCTTTTGCATAGAACCCTCAATACATTACTCCAAAATAGAGCAAGCTTCAACTCTCTGTGTATTTGACAATGCACAGCTCAATCACCATAACCTCGAATGAGCGTTCGACCCTTACTCTGTAACAGAGAAATTTCTCTTTCATTTCGAACTTAAAAGCCTTATAAAGGTTCCTTTCCTTGCATGATAGATTTATTCATCTACCACTAATACATACAGAATTCGATTCTTTCAATTTACACGCAAAGTCATAACACAACAATCCCATGACCATATAGCTCAGAAATGGAAATTAACCCAGAAATCAAGTTCTTCTATTAATCACGCAAACCTTACATGGAGGTCTTCTTTCTCGACCTGGTTTTCAATTCAATGGCCTTCTACTCTCATTACTCTGCCTCCTTTAATAGCTCCTAAACCACTATCCTCCTATCTTCCCATAGGCTTACATTTATACAAATTAATAATGAATCGGTTCAGTTCCCTTAACAGCTCAACAAAACTATTAGAATTCTCAACATCCTAAATTTAGACTCAATCCCTAAAATAACTGAAACTGATCCTAAATTCGATTGTCCCTTCACATTCCTAACGAATCACCTTCCTCTCATGTTCTCTAATGGTTCGAGAACATTTATAATTCCTCACTATTTTATTCAAATTACTAATAACCAGCCTAGATCCATCTAACTCTGGATCTATCATGCGCCGTGAGGGATCAAATCTCTCGAGGTCAAAACCTATTTTTTGAGTGGAAAACTTGAAGAAAGGTTTGCACCTTGAGAGATTTGATCCCTCTCGGCGCATGATAGGTCCAGAGATAGATGGATCTAGGCTGGTTCCAGTTGGAGGCATCAACGTCACATTTTTCAGATTATTAAAATTTTTGTATATTTTTTAGATGTAAGATGGATCTAGGCTAGTTTCAGTTGTAGTAAACATGATACCTTGTCTCTCTTGCTCTCCAATATTAATAGCTTAAAATACTATAACACAAAAATCAATCTACATTGTCAATAACTTTTTGTGCTTACACTAAAATCAATGCATATTGTTAATCCAATCACTTTAAAATTAATGTACCATCATATATCCAATTACATCAAATCATAAATCAACATATACATTGAAATCAATGCATCTAATGCAAGCAATCAAATAAGATTAGAAAATAACTTATACATTGAAATCGATGCACCTAATGCAATCAATGAAATAAGATTATAAACCAACATCTACACTAAAATCATTGCATTTACTCAAAGAAATCAAATAGGATTAGAAATCACCATCTACACTGAAATCAATGCATTTAGCACAAACAATCAAATAGTATTAGGAATAATCTACATTGAAATCAATGCACCTAGTGCAATCAATCAAATATAATTATAAATCGACGTCTAAATTGAAATCAACACATCTAGTGCAAGCAATCAAATAGTATTAGGAATCATCACCTACACTGAAATCAATGCGTCTAGTGCAAGTAATCATATATCATTAGAAATAAATATCTACACTAAAATCGATGCATCTAGTGCAAATAATAAAATAGGATTATAAATCACCATCTCCACTTAAATCAGTCCATCTAGTGCAAGAAATGTTCTTCCCTCTCTCCACCCTCCATCCATATCTATATCCCCATCCATCTCTCGTTTTTTGTCTCTATCTCACCCCCCTAAACACACACGCTCTCGCACTCCATATATATCATTCTCTTTGTCAATCACCCTCTCTCCCCATCTCTCTCTTCTTCCCTCTCTTCCCCTTCTCTCCCTCTCCCCCGCTAATATCTCTCTTTCCTCCTTTTGTCCTCTCTCTCTCTCTCTCTTCATCTTCCTTATCACTCACTCTCTCTCTAGGAACCAAAATCTACACTAAAATCAATGCATTTACTCAAATAAATCAAATAGGATTATAAATCACCATCTACACTGAAATAAATGCATTTATTGCAAACAATCAAATAGAATTAGAAATCATCTACATTGAAATTAAGTCATCTAGTGTAAGTAATCAAATATAATTATAAATTGACATCTAAATTGAAATCAACACATTCAGTGCAAGCAATCAAATTGTATTAGAAATCACCACCAACACTGAAATCAAAGCATCTAGTGCAAGTAATCAAATATCATTAGAAATAAATATCTACACTAAAATCGATGCATCTAGTGCAAATAATCAAATAGGATTAGAAATCACCATCTCCACTTATATCAATCCATCTAGTGCAAGAAATATTCCTCCCTCTCTCCAACCTCCATCCATATCTATCTCCCCCTCCATATATTCTTTTTTGTCTCTCTATCTTGCTCCCCTAAACACACACGCTCTTGTACTCCATATATATCAATCTCTTTTTCAATCACCCCCTCTCCCCATCTCTCTCTTCTTCCCTCTCTTCACCTTCCATCTATATCTCTATCTTCCCCTTATCTCCCTCTCCCCCATTAATATCTATATTTCCTCCTTTTGTGCTCTCTCCCTCTCTCTCCATCTTCCTTATCACTCTCTCTCTCTCTCTCTCTCTCTCTCTCTCTCTCTCTAGAAACCAACATCTACACTGAAATAAATGCATTTACTCAAATAAA